>CM021770.1:6172913-6316269 GCA_011076525.1 Nettapus auritus | reverse complement strand
AGGGGAAAGCATATGAGTAGGTTGTAGCTCTTTACAGTTGATACATCCCTTCTGTTAGCTTTATGGTTCAGGAAAAGGCCTTCTGGAAGGACCATTTTTTTTCTTGGAGGACTAAAAGAAAAGAA
The DNA here is from genome assembly GCA_011076525.1 of Nettapus auritus. Taxonomy (NCBI): domain Eukaryota; kingdom Metazoa; phylum Chordata; class Aves; order Anseriformes; family Anatidae; genus Nettapus; species Nettapus auritus. The sequence goes on along the minus strand of CM021770.1, from coordinate 6,316,144 downwards.
AGTTTCATATATTTTACCAGGATTTGTAATTCTTCCTATGGTCTGGGTTTTATTTCTGGACTCATGGGAGTTCTGCAGCACTGCATATTTCAAGGAAGAGTAGAAGCAATTCTCTTCTACAGTAATTATTTCATCCTCGGTTCAAGTGGGGCAGCTGAAGTTACAAACACTGAAAAGCTATGTCATTCATCATCAGTAAAGAGGAACATTTTCCATCTATTTTTGGCTATGAGTCCTTTGAAAGGTCTTTCTAGTCATTCTCTTTCCTGCTTCCTAGTGTATGAGTCGTTCAATGACCCCACAGGAAAAATTAAGTGGTGGCTGGGCAGATGTTTCTGGTGAAGGTACTGCTTGTGAAAAGATCAGCCTCTTTCCCAGATGCGTCGCTAGGCACAACGGCAAAATATCTTGGGCTTTGTAAGACACCCAGCCAAGGTAAGTTTGTAAGCTAGTAGCACTGCTTTTGTTTACACTGTGGGTACCTGTGCATAGTATCTTACAAGCAAGTTATTTGTCCCTTATGTGAACCCACTGGGATTTCTATGAAGGTAAGTATTGCGCAGAGCTGGAGCTAACAGGTTTGAGGACAAGCTGCTACACCCAGTGCCTCACTGCGGCTTGATTCCTCTGGGCATGGTGTGCTGCTAATTACAGTCACATGCTTCTGATAAACTTGAACCACAAGCAAAAGAACTTTCAGCAGTTGCAAAATATTGAATATGTAAAATTCACTGTGATGTTAGTGCTGGGTAAATCAGAAATCAGGTCTGATGGAACAGAAATCTTTCGCAAAGCCAGGCTGCATCTCCCTGGGGAAGGACACTGCACATCTGGGCCTTTATATATAGTCTTTGATTATTTATTTTTTCCCATGAGATGAAAGTTGTGTGTAGGCCTTTGCCATCATCACTCAGAACAGTAGGCTATTGTCCTAATGAGACATTTTCCTCCATGAGAATATTGGGGTCCAGTGATGATCTGCATGTGTGTGTGTATCTGAGTATGTTTATATACACAGGTATGTGTATTTGTATATATGTTGTCTGTACGCTGGTATTTGTTCAGGGTTTGATGAAGAAAATAGTCCCGATGTTGCCTTTGAAACTCTTTAATATTTCTGTAAGTTTATTTGTTAAGCTGGCTGTTCAGTCTCTCTTCATGTTGGGAAAGACCAGAAGTCTGGGCTGTACTGCGGGATGCAGGTTGGCAGTTTGCGAAATCATTGCATGAATGCAGACAAAGGGAGGGGGAGCATAGAAAGGAGACAACTGTCCCCTCCACAAAATACCTCTGTCGCAATCTGCTAATCAGATTCATCATCACTGCAGCAGAAATATAATGACATGGGTCTTTGTCTGAGAGCAAGGCTTCCATAAAGCTGTCAATATGCTTAATTACGTTCTTCTGTTGCATTTGACTGCTACAGACCTGATAAGTAAAAGAGAAATAAGTACTACTAGCCATACTCTTTGAACTGAAATACGGCACTGTCTCTCCTGTCTTCTTGTAATCAGAAAAAAATCTTCCTAAGGACAAAAATTGCCACATCTTTGTTGATTACAAAATATATTCAATTTTACAAACAAGCTTCTTCCCAAAGGCTGCAGTTTCTGAACAAACCATCTGCTCAATCATTTGCTTTCCTGGCAAGAAGAGAGGTTGAGTGCCAGAATTTTTTCTGTGATGTTTACCCATAAGTTATTAATACCTATCTAGTACCCACTGAGATTTTTGACTTTTTTTTTTTATTGAGTACAACAATATTGTCAAGTTGTCTGACAATATCAAAAAATGGATGATAGTTTCTGATCACCCCCACCGTATGGCTAACAGTGGCAGCTTGTTTATAAATAATGTCATCTGTTGCCTCCTCTTGAGTGCTTTATCCCATTGACTATACTTCCCTCATCCTTTATTTGAGACATCTGTCTATGCTGGTCCTGGTATATATAATGACTTGAGAGACTTGAACAAAAAGAGCTTATATGGTGTAATAGGCACGTACAAATATCTTCAGGAGTTGAGACTGAGCAATGTCACATTGTGTTCCTAATGGTCTTTAACCTGCCTTGAAGTCAAATGTCAATTCTGAGTATTGCTGATGGGAGATGTCGCACAGAAAAGCTGGCTTAGGAAACAAACTACACTAATGATCCCAGTGAATGGCTACTGGTTCTTATGAATGTGCTGAATCTGATAAAAACAACAAAACACAACTGTATTTGAAATAACAAAATTTTACTTGGCAGGAGAATCTTCAGCTTCTGACAGGAAGTAATAAAGATTTTGGACTGAGTTTTGTAATTATCTGCTGACTTTTCCATGTGTGTAAACTAGTGTATACTAGTAACGGCACTGCAGGTTGTGAATGAGAGGATAAAAGGTAGGGTCTGTTGCTATAGGTCTGGCGTGTGTTTACATGGCAGCTTTACCCTCAAATTTCTTCAGAGAAAAGTTTAGGAGTATATCACACCACAGTATTCACCATACTAAATGGGCAGAGGACAAGCAAAGTTTTATTGGGTTGGGTTTTTTTGGTTGTTTTGTTTTTAGGGCAAAAAATAAGTTACATTCAGGAGTTTCCACTAGAAAACGAAGATATTGCAGCTTCTGCTAACAGTGTCAATGGGGGAAGGTAGTTACTGCTCTTTGAAACATCTTGGCTGATTAACCCTATCAGTACTTCTGCTGACTGGGAGCTGTGGAGTCCCTGTTTTGAAAACTTGACTGGGATCTACTCACTTAGTCATCGTTGACTTTGTAGAAGTCAAAGTTTACCCCAAAGTCTTATAGTTTTAGAAATCCTACCAATTGATTCTCTTTGGCTGCAATTGAGTTAGAAAACCGGGGCTCTTCTAGAACAGGAGGCGTAAGATTCTGTTAGTGAAACCTGAAAGTCCATTTCAGCATCCAAGACAGACAACACAGTTTTGACAGAAGGAGGGAGGAAAGGTTAATGTTCACGTGTTTTTCCACAGGAGGAGCTTTTATTTTTATTGTGCCAAGTGAGAAAACAAATTTCTAAAATAAATTAATAACGTGTAGAGCTCAGTCTTAAACCAAATAGAAAAGTGCCATAATCGGAGTTCTACAAAAATGGGCCATAATTACAGTTACATCAGAAAAAAGTGCTTTTCTAATTACAGCTAGTTACATGGGGTTTTTGTTTTTTGTTTTGGGTAGGTTTTTGTGTGTGTTTGAGAGGGTAGGAACCAGAGAAAAAGGTGAGCAAGAACAAAGGAGGCCTGCTTAAGCTGTCCAAAACTATTTTTATTGCACAGAGGTAATATAAATCATATAGGAAGGTACATCATTTTGAACCGCAGCCCAAAATGCCCAGAAGCTCAGGCTCCTGATTTATAGCACTGTATGAACTGAAGGCACGTTGCCAATTTTTTCATTCCTATGGTGAATCAGGAAATATTTAGTACTTTTCTTGAATATCGTGAAATCTCGGTCTCCAAGTACATTCCTAAACCTGGTAGGAGAGAGTTTTGCAACCCTGAGAATCAGGAAAAAAATACCTCTTGAATTCACAGAAGGAGCAAGGATCTGGCTCCTGATCTTTGTGGCCAGGAATGTTAGGTTCTGTGACCCTGCATTGCTACGGCTGGTGTAGCAGTCAGGTAACGCTTACTCAGCTGAGGTGGGTGCAGAGGAGTGCTGAACAAAGTGAAGCAGTGGTGCAGAACTGGGAACTGAAATTAGTATGCCAAAACTGACGTGCTAGCATGACAGTGAATGGCACATGAGCTTATGATGTATAAATTGTGATTTGGCATACTTTGAGGAAACTTGATGCATGTAAATGATGTCTATGTTCTGAGATTCTGTTGTTACGGTATAGATGGGTGGCTCAATAGTTTTGGATTGGTCCAGTTTCTGCACAAGCTTTCAATATATATTGTACTGATTAACTTTTTTTTTTTTGCTTTTTTTTTTTTTTTTTTCTTAACTGTCTTGTGTATGTTTCGCAATAATTAGCTACAAGTCCATGAACTGGTATGCACAAATGAAATTGACAGCTCCCAAATATAACACATGTTTGGAATGGAGAAGTTTCCACCAAAAAAAGATCTTTTTGTTTTCATTATCAATGTTTATTGCATTGGTAGTATTATCTGAGGCAGCCTATACCAGTGCTTACATTCTTACGCTCTGTCATTGCATGTTCATAGCTTTCTAGTTTCATTAAATCTAATTTCAGAGCAGTGTACTGATGCCTCCCCATTCCTCCCTGTAAAGTGACACCACTTTATTTTGCAGTGTGTTTAACAAAGCCGTGTCCCAAACTGCTTTTTACTGCAGGTCTCCCATTCACAGGATTAAAGAGCAGTAGGGCTGTGATTTGAAAATAAGATGCAGAGTTGAGTAAACTTCCTGGCTTGGCTATTGCTACAGGCTCTGAGAAGTCAGCAGAGAATGTCATGGTACCAAATCTAGAAATTAGATGGTGTTGGTATATAAGAGGTGAGTTGTGGATGAATTGTGCCTATTTTGGTGCTTCTAATTTGTGATAGGCTGAAAGAGGCATCTGTACAGAAGATGTGAGTTGGGACAATTGGAGCTAGACTCCTGAAATGACTAAGGTGTCAGTCTTCCAGCGTGGTGGTTGGGTGTGTATTCTTGAACTTAGAGCAACAGTCAGCTCGTGAGCCTAACAAATCAGAAGAGGTAGACATGAATGAGATTTCAGATAAAGCAGAACTGAAACTGCATTGGTGATGTTAATGGACAGATTTACAGATGAAGGAGGGAGTGAAGAGGGCAGCATCATTCAGGATGATGTCAGTACTGAAGGATAGGATAATATATTTAGCCATAAACGCAGTACATAATGCAGTATCCTAAAGGGACATACTACACACTCTGAAGGATGCGGATGAGCTGTCCACCCATTCTTGGCAATATTCATGGTTTTGAAGTCCTGTATACCAAGGCTATAAAAAACATTTAAAGAATGAGGCATTTGGGAACTGAACTCACAGATGCATAATGCTGTAGATAAATACACTTATAGTCAAAGAATCAAGTAAAATCAAGAAAAAAAAAAAAAAAGAGAAACAAGCTCTGCCTACTCTTAATCTGGAGTCCGTCTCTTCATTTTCTATTTTGAGGCAGTTACCCAAAAGAAATAGAGAAGTCACAGGATTACTGACTCAGTGTTATCAGAGATGTTTTTTCAAGCTCAAATGTTGTTTTTTATTTTTGTTGATTTTTATTTTTATTTATTTATGTATTTATATTTGCCACTAGCTATTCCATTGGTTTCTGCAGGCCCTCAAACTCATCCTTCTCAGTAAAATAAATAGCTCTTTAATAACATTTTTGTGTGTGTGTCCTTCAGTAGTCCAACTGACCTCTTCTCTTCAATCTGGAACTTCCAGAACTGTATGTGGGTTTGGGGAAAAGAAATTATGCACCTGTCCATATTTATTCTTGATGCTAATTACTGCTTCATTTGCAAGGATATCACATTTCAAAAGGAGAATATTTTATATATATTATATATATAAATTTAAAAATATTTAGTCACCATACCCATGTATCATACTCTAATAAAACTGGCAAGAGGATATGTCACAGTAAAGCAGATCGAGGGGCATTTCATAGAATATGGAAAATGCAAGTCAAAATAATTTGCCTTAAAAACTTGCAACTGCTATTGCTATAATGCTGCTGCACCAAGGATGTTATTGATGGCTCTAAGTGGATCTGGTTTTGATTTCTTGCATTAGCTTTCATTGGCAAGCTTTTAAATGATTTTGTATCTCCTGTATTTGCATGTGAACAGCTTGGAGCAGTTCCAGTAGGGCAGGCTGAGCTAGCTCAGGTGTGTTGCCCAGGGACCTCTTTTAGGCAAGTGTGCACCACCAAAGCAACCAGCAAAGGAAAGGCAGGTGCATCATGAAGCTTTGGCAGGTGAAGTATTGCTGCATCATAATGCTACCTACTGGACTGAAAGTGTTTTAATGTGTTGTGTGCTGGTCTAAAGCCATGGAGGAAGGAAGCTAAGTATCAGACTGAAAACAGGTTGATGAATCAACCCCTTTTTCTGGCTCAGAGGGGATGTAGACCAGGAAATTCCTGCAGCTGTCTGAGGCACAAAAAAGTCTGGGTGTGTCTTTGCCTTTTGTCATAGATAACGCTGCATCTCCCCAGCTTTTCAAGGACAGTCCTGTAAGCCAACATCAGATGTAACCGTGTTACTGTGATACTACGGGCTGAGACTATGTTGCTAAATCGACCAGTTTTCAAACACTAATTAATAAAATATTCCTGGTCAAGTTTGGGATCATATTATGTAAGCTTCATATTACAGTCTTGGAATGATTTGGACTTGGGCCAAGAGGCAAAGCTGAACCTGCTTTAGTAAGATGGTGGGGGTGCTCACCCCTGAGTGCTGGCCAAGGCCCAGGACAACCAAGTTAGCTAGTATGAGACCTTTTGGTGGCTACTGGTGAGAGGCTGCACCTCCGATTAGAGGAAACTCTTTTCAGTGCCAGGTTTTGTCCAGCTGTTGCCTCCAGAGGACAGGACTGGGCTGTACTACGAAGGTGACAGATAACCAGTCTGTCTTTTCCTACGTAAGACCAAACATTCCTGATACTACACCATGTCACTGCAGCATGGCATAGTTGGCATATAGTTGAAGAATATGCAGAAGCTAAACTCAAGTAAGGTGGTAGTGGATCCTTTTAGCTATCGAGAACTTTATAGACAGCCTTGTGATGAGACACCATTGTGAGGAAGCTCAGCAATTCTTTGCTATAATCCTTGTGCATCTCAAAATCTCTAAAGAACCTAGGAGTCTCCTCATCCCTAGGAGATCCCTGAGCATATCAAGGCTGTCTTCTCCAGTATGCTTACGATACTGTTTGGGACTTAATCACATTCAGCTCCTCGGCTCTTCTTTTCAGACACTCATGGCTAGGCCCAGGCCCCATAAAAGGCAGCTGTCAGCTCTGTGGTTGGCAACTTTCTCTTCAGACTTTTTTATGATCAAGATACAGGCCTGTGCCACAGCTCAGACGTTCCAAAGGGGGCAGTGTAACACCATGAAATAAATTCCCCAGGAGCTAGGGACCCTCACAGACACCATATCCTGCTCCAACTGCAAAATACATCTCTTTGATCTTGGTTCCCCTAAGATAAACAAGTAGCTGTGTGCAGTTTTTCTTCTATTTTTCTACCAAAACAAAACACTTCACTGCATATACTTCTTCCCTTGAGGGATGAGAGTACTAATGACACATGACAGATGTTAGTCGTGGTTGCTTTGTACGCTACTGGAAGGCACTTGGATGCTACAGAGATGTTTATGGCATAAGAACAGTTTTAGAATAATGCAATTAGAGCTTACATTGGCATTTAAAGAAAAGGAAAAGTTAATCACTTGCTTTTGGTATTTCAGCCACTAAGTTGACAACTATTTTCAAACCATGTGAAAGACAGGAGGAACTCAATGTGCGTTAGTACTTGATGTTCTGTGTCAATAAGTAATTATATTCAAGGGAATCTGGGATCCAGTCCTTAATGGTGTGGTATGAGAAGTGCGCGTGTGAAGAGGGAGAGAAAATTCAAAGAGCTACTGAGGGAAGTAAGTCTCTACTTTCCTTCTCTTGCCCACTTGCAGTGTTGATAAAGATGTTAATGGAAGTGCATTGTGTATGTATCTATTTTAGTAACTATGATGCAGGGAAAAAAGCATTAAGCTCAAGTACTTCTTTTCCAGGGTACTTATGGGCTAGTCTACAAAAGCTAAACCTGGGCTCCTAGAGCCTGTAATTTTCACATACTCTTACAGTCAACAGCCAATACCCAGGCTTTAGTTTTATTTATCATAGACAGAGTAAATGCAAGCACAGGCAAGGTCCTTAACATCCTGAAGGGAAGTTACCTTGCTAGTCACAAGGTTCGACAATTCTTAAATACAACCTAGTCTGGCATGTATGTGTCTTCCCAGAGCCTTGCAAGAGAAGATGGCTTAGCCGCTAGCTGGTGGATTTGGACTGCCATTTTGGTTAAAGATGTATAGCGCTGTTTTGTGTGCCTCAGAAGGAACATCTGTTTGTCAGCTGCTTCTGCTTTTAAATTGAATACCACATCCTATCTCTCTACTGTTTGTAGGTACTGGGGATGAGAGGAGTTAGCTGTGGCTTGCTTCCATTTTTGTTGCGTGATTGGCTTATACACCAGCGGGAAGCCCGGTATTGCAGAAAGCACTCACCAAGCTTGGCTTTCTAGCTGTCAGATAACCTATATAAAGAAAAGTATTTTGAAGTGTGTTTGAACTGACCGGTCATGTTCATGTTTTGGGAAAATAAGACCTAATCCAGTACTGCAGAACAGACCTGAACATCTCTCAAATCCACCAGGCAATGGAGCCTATCTTTAGATGCCTTGTGGAAAATCTTCCTGCTTCATATAGAATGATACAGGGTTTGTTGTTATTACAATTTATTCTTTGTAAGTGGAGCTACTTTTCTGTAAAATGGCAGTGAAAAAGCACTTGTTGCTAGGAGTATTTTGATTTTGACCAGTTACCCCATTCACAATGACCAAGGGATTTTCTGCATTCTCAGCTTGTAACTCTGCTTGTAGGCAGTCTGGGCACAGGCATGGCCCACCACTGCCAGCTGGGCTGTGCTGCCCAGGGGCTGCTGGCTGCACAGGGCAGGAGAAGCAGGGTGCTGGGGCCGATGTCCCTGGGCCTCAGCCACAAGTCCAGTTCAGCTCCGTGCTGCAGTGAAGCTGTAGGAATACCGAGTGCCATGGGTCTTCCCTTCGCTGTTCCCGCTCGTGGCTCTGAGGTCTGTGTGCATAGCTTGTGGCACCTGGCTGTGGGAAGCTTTACTGTGCTGGCTTATGCTGTCAGCAATTATGACCGTCCTTCTGTGGTTGGTTTTACCCTTCCTTGCCATATTTTAATGCATACAAATTGCATATAACCTAACTTCTCTCTTTAAGTACCATGTGGTAAGAACCAGACCTTGGACTGCCTGACACGATAAACAAAGAGGAATCTAAGGCATGGAGACTACTAGGGAAAGGAAGATGGTTTAGAAGGGGAGGCAGGAGCCAGAGTGAATTCCCGTCATGTTTCCTACACATGGGTATGAGCCTCAGTGCTATTGGTGCTTGGTTTCAGATACCCCTCAGGTGGCACATATGAAAATAAAGTAATTTCTGTCATGTACCACAGTTTGCTTTAAAACCACAATATTAAATTGCTTGTCCAATAATTTGGAAGTAAAGGGTTTTTCTTTTAAACAAGATCAGACACAGCTGATCCACCCAAAGACCAACTGAATAAAAAAATTGTCTTTCAACTGTGGCTGTTGTAAGTAAGCACTTGTTTGTCCAGTTGTTTGCTAATATTTGTTAGCTCAGTAGCTTGAGTTCATTTGTGTCAATGAGACTTCTGGGTGTGGAGCAACTGCAGAAATGGGTAACAGGTAGCTGAATGCAGCTTTTTCAACTGATTTTGTTCAACTTCTTTGAGAATTACTTGCTGTTGAAGGGAAACTTCAGTTTAGAAAAGATGGGGGATGCAAACAACAAGATTAGATTTCAAACTGTATGAGATTAGGATAAATGTTATCAAAAGCACTTTCAAACAGAGCTATCTCTGAAAGCAATTAGCTAGGGCTTTTAATTGGTGGGGGCATATTTTTAAGGACCTCTTATTTAATCTTTTATGGTAATCAGGCTCTCACATTTTTCAATTCAGCAATGTTCTCCATACAAATAACTAGTTAAAATTCTTAATTAGATTACAGTGGCTATAGGAAAAAAATGTTCTAAAAGTAAAATTAGACTGTTATGACTAATGCTGTACAAATTAGCAGAAAGTAGCTCAGACCAAATTATCCCTGAGACTTTGCAATTAGGAGCACCTGCTATTAGTGCACTTGCTAAAATTTCATCAATTAATCATTATTTCCTCGAATAACAAGCACAAAACTGAATGTTGTGAATATTGCAAGAATGATTAATTGCCAGTGGTAAATTGCTGACTAGCTCCATTATTACTTCTGTTTTAAAGATTTTTAGAAATGTGTCTATCAGCTTTTATGAATACATTAATTACACTAATGTGCTCAGTATCAGTTGGATTTTTTTGTCCTGCTTAGCTGGTAGCATCTCTTCTCAAACTTAGCAAAGTCTCAGAAAGACTCTCAGAGCATGAAAAACGTAATAGGATATTCTTTTTACCTTGATTTTCTTCTCTTTTTCAAAATGGACCCTAAACTCAGACTTCTAAATTCTAATGCAAAGAGACTAAATCAGTGACTTTTTTCTCTTCTTCAAGTGTTGAGTTTAGGCTAATTGCCATCATCTGAAAACAGTGACCTCTGGTATTAGCAAAAATACATAATGTGATTATCATTATTGAATATTTTTTTCTCTTTGTCCCAGTTTTGTGAAACAGATTTGTCCTGCTTCTCTTTCAATGCATACATTAATATATGAAGGACTATTATGCTACTGGCATGTAACCAAAATGGCTATTTTAGTCTTTTATTTTTAAAGAAGCCTGTACTCCTATAGATCTTAGATATTTTGAAAAGGTTACTGAAGTATAATATTAATTAATGGTCTAATAAATGATGTCACTTTTTCTTTATATTAACTGAGGGTTGGAGTAGATCTTAAATTTAGCAAATTCAGGAGTGTGTGTAGTCCTGTGTAATCAGAGGCACTGCAGCTTTAATAAGAATTGGAAAATCTTAAATTGGAAATCATATCATGAACACTGTTGAATGAAACAACAGCAAATCCCTAAGATGCATGATACTCCTGTTAACCAGGTTCATAAGAAATGTAGGAAAATCTGGAAATTATCAAGAGATACATGAAATGCTATGAAATGGCTAGAACTGTTTATCTTGGCTGTTCTGAGATGAAGTCACTGCATGGATGGAACAACTTTGAAGTGCAACTTGTGAAAACTGCCAGAAATTAAGATTTAACAAAGTTGGAAAAAAAATAGTTGTAAATCATCGGGGGGAGGGAGGGGGGGCAGGAGGGATGCTGGATATTTTTGACATGCCTCAGAGATGTAAATGGAGAAAGTATGGCTGAAGTAAAGTATGGCTCTCCTCATCCTCAAACCATCAAGCTGTAAGGAAGAATCACTTGCAAGTAACTCTTTAGCTTCCTGGAGATAATATACTTGTATATGCATGCCATATACAATACAGACATATATATGGCTGTAGTTTGTCATATTGCTGCTGAACAGGCAGTGCTAGTCAATATTGCTTAGGTTACTCAATTCCTTACGAGACAACAGAGGAGCAGCAGCAAGTGTGTAGCTACCATTGAATACTAACTTAGCACCAGAAATGTTTCCAAACTTTTGATCTCATTTACTATGCCCATATAGTCTTTGTCCTCAATATCACAGTCAAGAGCCTTGATATGGTGCTCTGGAAATTCCTGCTGAGCTCTTTGTAGGGAGGCACAAAGCTTGCCTCACTGAGTTCCCCTTCGTTTGGAGCACTGGGCTTCCAAGCAGGAGCCCACCTGGAGACAGTGCTGCTGCAGAAAAGGGTGGCAGGAGGGCAGGCAGGGGAAGCTATGTCTGCAGTGGCTTGCTAGGCAGTGAAAGCAGTAGTTTCTGAAGCACTTTTTTCCCCAAACCTTAGCCTGGGTTGAAGAGGAAATAAAAAGCAAAGAAGCATTCCTGTGCAGTCCCTGTCATGGCAGCAGTTGAAGTCAACCTTAAGCAACCAAGACATTCAAAGCCATGTTCCCTTTCTGCGTTGCTGTTCTGTCCATGCATCCGCATATCTTCCATATCCATCGTCTGAGAGTACCTGGCAAAGCAGGTCCACTGTGATGAACTCTCCTTCGTAATAAATTCTTATATTGCATCAAGTGACTATTTGAAGGCAAATATGATGCTTGCTTACAATGCTTATCATGTTTCACTATATAAATGCACATTTCAATTATATTCCATAAGACAGTTATAGAAATTGATCCAAATTCAAATATTTTACCTGGAGCTTAGACCTGAAGCGTACAAACCATGGCAATGCACACTGGATGCAGGGGGAAAGCCTGGCAGTCGTCAGCACAGGGGTGTCCATGTACTAGCATAGTGAGGGGTCACTAACAACTCTTTCATGAAATGCAGAGTTTCATGAAATGCAGAGAGAACAAAGTGGTGTAATGAGATGCAATATTCATCAGAGATTTTCCTTGATTACTCTTTTCTATGTTTTATACATTTGGCCAGTTTATCAGTTTCAGCAAAGAGCAATAAAAATTTCAGAGCACCTAATGATGATCATGTTCAAAAGCATCAAGATATACAATGTCTCTCTAGCTGATATTTCCTTATCTCTCAGATTAGAGGCCAGGGACTCTTGATAGGTTAAAATCTTCACCTTCACCATGTTATCAAACATAAACTGAAGTTGTGTTTTCAAATGACCCATTTGTACAAGGGGTTTATGTGCCTGTCCTTTCCTTTTCAGTAACCTGAGGGCCTGTATACTGTTCTCTGCCTTTTTTCCCTGTACTGACCTCACTCTTTCACTTCACAGATTTAGCAAATGAGGCTCTGTTTTATGTATGATGCAGTGCTGAAGCCTAAAGAGAGTCTCCTTGGTTACTTTGATATACCCTGGATCTGACTTATATTTGCACAGTGCTGCAAGTTATAAATAGCTTTGGTCAGGATGGGTGACTGACACTGTAACTCTTACATGAAGCTTCTGCCACGCTGTAGAGAGAGGAGTGGGCTCAAGAGGTGCTGTTTAAAGAAGAAACAAACCTGAAATCTTTCGTACAGATGCTGAACGAGGTGGCACTGTTTTTAAGGAAGCTGCAGTGATTGACACGAGTCGACTACATAACCATGCAACAGTGTAAGTCACGAGGGAGCTGAGATTTCAAATGCTTCTAGTAGGCATTCCCTTTGGTAGTCCTGTTGGCCTAGTTGGGAGGGAGTAATGAGGAAAAATAAAATTATTCAAGTCGCTACTGTGTGGCATTTTTCTCTCCCTGCTTCTCTATATTTACACAAATCATCAAATATTCAGTTTCAGTCATTCTAGATGTCTGTTCAGTTCCTTTTCTACTAAACATAAGGCAGGAAGAGTTACGAGTAGATTTTTTCCATGACAGTTGCAACCATTTGGACTTGGTTGAAAGTTATGCTACAAAAGCTATTCTTGTAATATTTCCAGTAGACACATTGCCAAAATCAGAGAGAGAATGAACGGGTTTCTTAATAAATATTTCTCCAGCAATTATAATGCACACTTACTTTGCTTCCGTTTTTAGACCAGAAATGCATCTGCTCTCACTTTAAGCTAATTCCCCGCACTCCAGCTGCTATAGGCTTCTCTTCTTAAACCATGTTGTTATGTGGCTGCATTTGAGCTATGCACGTAGCTCATTTGGAATGAATAAAATGTAGTTGAGAGCTGGCCCCAGAATGCAGTACTAGAATGAGAGCTGTGCTTTGCTTGTGTGTGTGTGTGAATCATATGCAAGGGGAAAAATCAACATAAATGTTGGTGGGCACACACCCAAAAATCAACTTTATGTGGAAATGTTTTTCTTGTTCAGCTGTTTCTACTGATGTTACAGCAAGTGGTGATAAGAAAGTTCTTATATTTTCCCAGCAGTCATAGGACCCACTGCCTTTGACACTACACAACCATCTCCATTTCAAGTCGTGATAGAAACGTAAGAACCAGAGTAGTTATGATCCTCAGCTAGCTGGCGGTGCATTCAGAACAGAGCTTGTTGGCTTCTGTTAGAACAGCCCCATCTGTGTGTAGGACTGCTCAGACCCAATCTGCTGAGAAGGACTGATCCAAACCATCAAGGCCAGAGCGCAAACTCTTCTGCCTGGTCAGAGAGCATCTGAGTATGAAGGAAGAATTGCCTTATTTTGTTGGGAACGTTCCTGAGAGCTTGCAAGCATTCACATACATGTCCCCATTTGTATATGTTAACGTGTTTTGAATGCACCTGTTGCCATTCTTTCAAAAATTGTGGTGATATTTGAATCCATTTTAGATTTATACAAACAAATCTGTTTTTTATTGTTCTATACCAAATACCTATTAGCTCATTTTGACCAAATATAATGATGGAAGTCGGGATCACCAAGTTTTTATATGTTTCACCAAACAGCAGAAAAGTTGTCATGTTGGAGTTTAGATACCAGGCAAAGTCATAGGTGAGTAGGGAGAGCTACAAGTGAAGTTTGCATATACCTTCTTAGGTACTGAGATCAGTGAATTACAACACACCAATCTTGAAATCAGAGTAGTTACCCTGGTGGGGTTTCTTGAGACTGATTAAATTGGTTTCACAATAGTACCCTTTCTGATGTATTCCCTATGATAATTTAATTGTCAAATACTTACTTGTCATGAAATACCTCTTGGAGTTGTCACTTGCTTGGTATCACCGTATCTTGTGGGAATTAGAAGGGAACTTTAAAATAGTGTTGTAGTTAGGATGCATTTCAAAGATTTTCATGATACTGCAGAAACTGGAGAACATAATTCCAAGTGAAGGTCCACAGACAATTAGCATAAACTACATTCATTTTAGCAATATGTTGGGTTTCCTGTTCTGAGAAATCAGAATAGTCAGTACAAGGCTAGTTTCTTTGGAGGTAGGCAATAACTGAAATCCAAAAGTATCATTATAATAGACACCTTGGGAACCCACCAGAACAAATGAGATTACATTTTGTGTGATTACCTTGTTAGAGATGACTGACTCCGTTCCCTTCCTTAAAGTTGCACTTTAAGGAAGGGAACTTGCACACACGTAGTGGGAAGTAATTGCCTTGTATTGTTAGTTCATTTTTCAGTACAAATTGATCTAATTAAAATTGGCTAGTGAGACTTAATATGGCAAACTCTTCTAGAGAAATATGTTGCTGTGTGTAAACAGGCGGTCTTAGTTCTGCCTTTGCTGGCTTGCAAGGCAAAAATCACAAGTTCTCTGTTCCAGCAATAGCAATTACACTGCATACCATGCAACAATATGTCATCACTCCTTACTTACAGCAACATGGTAAGGCTTGCTGATCTTACCAGTCTTCTAAAAATATCCTGGAAACGTTTAAATTTCACAAGGGCAAACTACACTGCTGTACCTCTGTAAGTCATAAGCAGCCAGCACACTAATTTCTCAGGTGAGAGAGTTAAACTGCTGTGAGTGTCAGCATGATTTATAGATCTTGATTTGTTTAGGCAAAGGGCAGTGTGTCTTTGTGTCATGTATAGGTTGCGCATATCTGCAGAGACAATCAGTATCTGACTTTACTCTGTATTCTTGAGTAACTCTGCTCAGTACTGTTTGCCTTCAGCAAACATTCTTCTCTGTTTTGCATTAAGCATTTTCAGTGATTGATAGTTTTCTTGTTCAAGGATTGATAAATGTGAATCTGCTTTTCATCTTGGCCTAAAGGGACCCTTGATGGAGTGGAGCTTTTAGGGTTGTTTTTTCTATAAGCTTTGAAAAGAGACTGAAGGACTTGATGTTGAGCCACTGGGGAATTCGAGTTACAGCATGTGGCTCGCTCTGTCACTCATTATGTAGCATAATCAACTAAGTGGCCGGTTCTGATGGGAATAAAAATGCTGTCGGTTTTCTTGGAGAACATCAGTGGATGAATATCCTTCAGCAGACTTCCAGCCAAAAAAAAAAAAAAAAAAAAGTGCTGTTTTAATGAGAAAAGCAAAATCATGGGAGGCTCGTGGAGAAGCAGGGAAAAAGAGTGGCACAGGGAAGGCATCTCTGTGCAGATCAGAAATATTTTTGGTGGGTCTTCGGTGGTAGCAGTCCTTGAGGTCTTCACTAAAAACACTGGTTTGAACTGTAGGAAGGCACACCTCCTGGGTGAGTTCTACGAGTCAAGGCACTGGGGTTAGTCCCAGCAGTATGCTGCTGAGAAGGGAGCACTGAGAGAGGAGGTGCTGATTCCACACAGGCAAAGCACCAGCCTGCTCCAAGCCTCACATCTGCCCTTGTCCTCTAGCTGTGCCCTGCTGTGTTGGCCCAGCTGCCTGCTCCAGTGCTGGGCTGCTGCATGGGTAAGGCATCCTGCGGGCAGGCCAGCAGCACCTGAGTGCTGTCCTGGCACGTCCCTGCTGCCCGGTGCCTGGCTGTGTCCTGAGAATATTCTCCTTCCAGAGACAGCTGGGGAAAGCGTAAACAAGGAAAAAAGATGGGACAGCCTTTCTAAAGGAAAGGCGAGGAAGGTAATGAAGGTCCTGCAGTCCCTTGTCCTTAAGGAGAATTTGGGGAATGTGAGTAGGTTTGGGGACTGAGCTTTTTATTTTCTGTGGTATAGGGTTCAAAAAAGAGGTCAGGAAATAACGTGTTTCTCACAGTACTATGCCATGTCTCTAGGGTATACTTTTATGGACTTCTGTTATTTAAAATAAAACACAGGAAGAAGTGAAGTCTTAACGTTGTTTAAAAAAAAAAAAAAAAAAAAAAAAAAAAAAAAAAAAAAACGGACAAGAATTAGTGTGCTAAAATTGAAACATGAAGGCCTTGCCTGAACATAGTTTGGAAACAGGGCTCAGCATAAGGGGAAGCAATCAAATAAATAGATGCTAAGGCTTAGGTTATAAGATGATTATTTGATTACTTAAACCTGAACATCCAGGAAAATTTTAGCAATGAAAGTATTAAAAATAATAAATGTGAAGAGCATTTTTTTTTAAAAAAGCACCTTATGAAGTTACCAGGATAAAAATCAAAACCTTCTGATGATAATATAGCTTTTGTATCATAAAAATGTAAATGAGGGCTGCTTATTGCAAAGCCAATTTAAAGATTCAGCTGAAGATTAAATAATTAAATACACCATTACACTAACAGAAGGAAGTTGGACATTTCACTGGTGGAGAACAGCTGCACTTCCTCAAGCTGAAGGTGGCAGCTTTGGCTAATACCTGCAGCCTCTTCCTTCTGCTCTGCTGGGTTCTGCTTTCCCTGCTGGCATAAAATCGCACATCTCTTACTGTGAATCAGGAGTAAAAAGTCTTTATTTAAAAAATAATAATAATTACATGTTTGAAACTAACAGTAGTAATATAGCTGATAGGGACAGCAGCAAAGTCTGAGTGTAATGAAAGGCTTAGTTTCAATGTCATGCAAATAATATAAAATGTACAAATATGCGAGAGAGAAGGAAAATGTTTGATGTGTCCCATACTATCTTAAATGCAAACATTCCCCAAACTACTTCCATTTCTCTTGTTCAGCTCATTCATTTTTTGTTTTTATTTTTCCTTTTGCTTCCATCCTTATTTTTTGCCTTAAGTTTGTGTTTCAAAAGCAGTAGTAAGTGGTAGTCCTCAGCAGCCACATGGGCTGTAGTTATTACTGCAGAACTGAGACTTCTTTCTGAAAGAGAGAAGTTGCATGTTTATGCCGGAGATGCTCAAGTCCAAAGGAATCATGGCTGTGGTATGTGGGAATAGTGAATCACAGCAGCTGAGCCAAAAAACTTACTTGCATGTGTTTCTCATTTCCCAGATGAAGGGACACCTTTTTGGGTACTATTGGAGTGGCAGTGATTAGAGAGGATTTTCAGGTTAAACACAGGTACTCTAATTTCCTCTGTGCAATGGTGGATATGAATTTGCAGCGGGCACCTTGCCATCCATTAAGACAGCAAACTTGTTTGTTTGCTGCAGGAGGAAACGACACCTTTAGAACCCCTCTCGGTTGTCAAGTAAGTGCCGTGAGGTAGATAAGTGTTAAAGAAAACTACTTAAAGAAGTTGTGGAAGAAATTATGCACAATAGGCATCTCAAAACATCTCAAATACCTTGGAAGTTATTTTTGTGTTGTATAGCAGTGGCACTTTAATTTCTCAAGAAACAATTTATTTAAACTATCAGGTCTGAAAAACTTCTGTATGGAATTTAAAAAATGTGTTAATTTTGAAGTTTCAGGGTAGATTTTCATTTGGGGGCAGAGAAATTGTATTTATATATTTACTTGTCACGAAACTTAAGTGATTAGCTGGTTTTCATTGCAAGGAACAAACACTGCCAACCATGAAAGGAAAAGCCCATTTGTACTAGAACTTAGTAGTAGCTGCTGTTATTGACTTCTTAAAGATAACTGCTATGCCCTGCTGCAATGCTAGTAGGGGGCACCATGTTATATTTGATGTTATTGGCAAGCTGTGAAATAACATTTTAAAAAGATCGATTTATTTTACTTTAAGCAAACTGTTTCCAGGAGACTCTTTTAAAATGAATTTCATTCCAGTGTGCTTTTTTTTTTTTTTCCTCTATACCAACTTTAGCTAAGATGTGTGCTTTATGTAGGGGTGGGAAAGCAGACTTCACTTTAATTAAAAAAAAAAAAAAAAAGAGAGAGAAAAAGAAAAACAAGGCTGTTTTGTGCTCATACCTAGATAAAAAATCAAAGTGATTCTTATCAGGAGTTAAGTCTAACACCACAGAAGTCAAGGCAGCTGTGTAAAATGAAACTGGGAGGTGAAACCCAACCCTTACGCCTGTGAATGGAATTGGACAGTAACACACATGTGAAACAATAGGGTTAAGGCAGGAATGGCCAACTTTTTGCATACCTTGAGATGTCCTTTACTTAAATGCAGGTAATGGGGTGAACACACCAGGCTGTCTCTGTGCATTGCTCCTGACCCAGTGATCAGAGATTTCCTCTCCGTATCCTGGCAAGGTGCTGAATTTATCCCCGCAGAATGATAGCTCCGATGCTTTTGTCCTACCAACAAGCTGAGGTCTGCCAAAAGCTTCCAGAAAGGTTCACCAATTCCTGGCCATCCCTGATCTGAACAGTGCCCTTCCAGTGGTTTCAACTGACCCTTACTTTCCCACGATGAGGCCGTGCTTCCACCTTCCACCTTCAAACAGGATAAATGTGGATTGCCTAGTGTGTTACTATCCCAACGTTTTTTGGAGACTGAAATTGTATTATTTTACCACTGAAAAGTGGACTTCAAGTACTTTTTCAGGCCTTTTTTTCTCTTCAGTCTCACCTTTCAATGTCCATAGAAAAGAAGTTAAAATGACCAAAATTAGTACCTTGAAACCTTTAATCAAACTGTTGGAATGAAAACAGAGTTTTATACCTCAAAAGTCTTATCTGCAGGAGGCAGCTAATATAATCTATTATTAAAAAAAAAAAAAAAAAAAAAAAAATCAAACTGTTGAAGTGAATTTTCTTTAGAAGAAGAATCAGAGCAAATTAATAGCTTAGGGCCAAACCCCCTCCTTTACATTCTTTGGTTTTCGTGGAAGCAGGGCAGATGTAGCTGAATGGTTACAGAAGATGGGTGTATAGACCTTACAGCAGCAGTACAGGTCTGTGGTCTGCCATTTCATCTCATGCTCCAGCAAAACCTCTCCTCACTCCCTCACCTTTGGTCTGTTACAGGAGCAGGGGGGGAGACACCAAGCAACCCATTTCTCTTGCAGCCCTTCAACCCGTTTCTCTTGCAGCCCTTACCTGGTCCACTGGGAGGTGCCTCTGCCCATGGCAGGGGGGCTGGAACCAGAGGACCTTTAAAGGTCCCTTCCAACCCAAAGCTTTCTATGATTCTAACCACACAAGCAGCAGGTCCTGTTCCCTCCCAGCTCTGTGGGGCAAGTTCAGTCCTGCACCTTTGGAAGGGAGCAGAGAAGGACTGGGAAGCCAGGCAGAGCCCTCTGGACAGCAAACCAAGCCGAGATATATCAAGTGCTGGGAAATGTGTGGATTAAAATTGAGGTAGGGTTATGCAGGGTGAGAATTTAAGCTTGAGTTACTGTAATTATCTTTGTTTCAAGATTATCAGCAGCAGGTAAAGCAGCTCATGGGAACGTGATATTTAAGCAAATGCCCTACCACATTCAGCTCAATGTATTCTGTGTTTGGGTAGGAGCACCATGTTGAACTAGTTATCCTAAGCCTGTGTTTCACACATTGCAGCTTAGTCAGGACAGCAAATATCTCACTAACACCACCTGAAATATCTTGGCATATATCTGACAGCTCATTGAGACAATATCCTGTAAAATAGATGACCTGACTCCATTACCCAAGAATAAAATTGAGTCAGTGTAGCGAAGTAAACATTGCTAAGGGTGTTTGGATGCTGTTACAGGAAATGAAATCCTCCCCATATATGGCAGTACTTATTTTTATATTCTGTGTGCTTCAATAGGAAATGAGCTCATATTTATTTATCTTCTCTCCGTAGGAAGAGGAGTAGAGCTCTAGAGAAACTACAGCAGCAGTCTCCAAAGGTTTTTATCCTAAAAAGCTGTATGGTACCTGAATCCCTGCTGCCTCGCCTTTCACTTAGGCTTCTGCATAGGATGGAGAGGGCAAAACCTCCTTGAGAAGCTCTTTCTACTTGCAATTACTGCTCTTTCTACTTGCAGTTACTTGCTGCAGCATGCTTGCAAGAGAGAGAAGTGAGGGAAGCAAGAGTGCTGTTGCTGAGTAGCATGCAAGAGCTCACTCCTCTCCTTGTTTTTAGCAGTGGAGGCTCAGGCTGAATCCCAGTGCTGTATTTCAGGCACCAGCTTCAGGTGGGTGGGAGCGAGCTGTGCTGTGGTGGATGAGCACAAGCAGTGCTTCAGCACCTCACACCATGCTCTGCTTAGGGAGTTTTACTACCCCAGCAGCACTGATGTCACCTTGGTCAACGTTTGTGCCCTGCGTTTGTAAAGCACACTGCCCCAGGACAGAAACCTAGGCAAAAACACTACTGAAAAAAAACAAAAAACAAACACACAAACAAACAAACAAAAAACTATATTTCATTTTGATTGCTGTTGTGATGGCTAGTCTCCAGAAGGGGAGAAATTTAGCCAAAAAAAGACCATTCTACATTAGATTTCATAGAGCCAGAGCTAATTTATTTAGCATAAATTATTTCTGCACTTCATGGGGATAATTTACCCTCCTGACCCTCCTCAGTTGTTTATCCAATAGGACTTTTCTGGCTGCAGCGTAAATGTCATCAGAAATAAAAGTACCTGATATATTGCTCAGGGACGTGAACTTCAGGTGAACTTGTGACAATTCTGGACATCTTCGGATTCATGAATGAAATTGATGTTAGTTCTCACTAATCAATCCAAATAACATAATGTAGAAATGAGAGGGAGGGGGAAACATCGCTTGTAATTTCCTTCGTTTCCACCTTAGGATCATCTTTCTGCATTAGAGATTAATATCGTCTTTAAATATCTGTCTTGACCTGGTCTTCCTTAAGTGAATAGCTTCCAGTGCAAGCTGGAATGGAACATAAGACTTGCTCTATTTCTTATCTTGACAACTTGTTCAGGTACTGCACTTTTTTCCTCCTTCATATGACCACAGTGCCCAGGACCTGGAAGCTTTTCCCTAACAAATCATGGTTAGCCTGTAGAGCTAGCTATGGTTGAGAAACATTTTCAAGCTCGGACCTTAAAAGGGAAAGCAAATAATGGAATGGAAAATGTTTATTCAGATAATTCGGGAATATATGTATTTGCCAGATATGTTAGTTGTGAGATTTCTTTTTATTATTATTTTTTCCCTTCTGTAACACTCAAATGTGATAGTGGAAAAATTATCTTATCCTGTTTCTTTATTCCAAGCTCAATAGTTGTTTGGGCTCCACAAGTTTAAAAACACTTTCTCACAGAAAGCTACTTATCTAACATCTGGTCATCACTGACTGCTGCAGTGACAGAATGCTTCATAAGCATAAATGGTCTTTATTTCCACCAAATAGTCCTGGGGTGAGAAGGTTTTCAACCCTGCTGAACAGGGGGGAAGGTGGAGAGAAGGGAAACAAAGTGCCTTGCTTGCATTCCTCAGCTACCTGAGCGGCAGCTGAGAACCCAGTCCTTCCTTCTCTGGTCCGTGAAGGAGCTGTGATTTTCCTGAACTCCAGGAGGGTCTTTCCCTTCCTCTCAGTTCCCTCTGTGCTGTGGAGGAGGCTCTGACAGGCCATTGGGGACATGGAACATAAAGCTCATCATCATTACTTTAAAAGGTGAATTTGGGGCCTTGTGACAGTACCAGCAAATAGGGCTGTGAAGTAGTTGGCCTTTGAGGCTTGTACTGGAAGCATTCCTGTTTAACCAAATTTACTTGGTTAAAATCAGGTAGGTAAATGGGAGCTAAGGCAAAAGATTTAGTTTATGGCCTTTCTTACCTCCCAGCAGCACCTGCTGGTCATTATTTTTCTCCTAACACTTCTTCGTGTTACCTGTTCTGACCTGTTACATTAGAAACGTACCTTAGTTACCTTCCACACCAGCAAGTTTACCCTGACTGCTCAGCAAACACCAGAGAACGTGGTGTCTTGGTCCGGCTGGGTGGAAGTGCACAAAACCCAGGTGGGAGCGCTGGTACATGTCTCTTGCTCTTAGCCAGAATGCTGCTGGAGGCATTACACCCAAGGACACATCTGCAGAAATAGGACCATGTGAGTGGAATGTGTTCTGCATCCAACTGAAAGGATTATTGAGCTCCTCTTATCTTTCAAAGCAATGGATTTGGCCGACAGCCTTTGCGTCACCATTCTACACAATCCACCACGAGAGGTGGAACACCAGCTAGAGCTTCTCCTTAAGGCCAGTGTGCTGAAAGCATTTGACCACACAGCTTGCATTTTTATATTATGTCTTTTCTGGATAAAAGTGTGAGTACTCAGCACTAAATAGTCATAATTAGGCACTTTCGGTTTTTTAACTGGTATCTAAAATACACATATATACGCATGATTCTATTGTAAGTGGATTATACATTTGTTTTAGTCATGCTAACAACAAATACTCAATTTCCTTAAGACTCCCTTCAACATTTCTTTTCTCTTTTTAGCAGTTCCTAAGCATAATGCAACTCTGTTTTCCAACCTGTCTGTAACTATGGCTAAGTTTTTGTTTCCTTTCCTAACAAAAAGAAAAATTGCATCAATTTTAGCAAGCTACTGGTAAAGTACATAGCTGAGTGTAATTAGGACGCTGAATTACAGAAGTGATCTAAAGAATCCTGTTAAATGTCATCGTTCTTAGCAAAGAAACTGTAGAAGGTGAAATGGAAATAGAATTTTGAAAAGGAGAGTTGAGTAATTTACTTAGCTATTCAGTCATGTTCACTGATGTACTCACGATTTGTATTTTAATTTAACAACTTGTGTTTTCTTTCTTCACTGAAAGATTAGAAGGAATCTTTGATACAAACCATGTAATCCTACAATAGCCTGCTCTTTGTTTAGCAGCTGTTACGGCACTCTCCGTTCCTTTCAGTAGTTGGCACAATGCAGGTAATGACGAGGTGCTTGATGACAAATCCCTTCACTGTCACGGTGATTTTGTATGCTGGATTCTTCATACCTCTGCAGAGTAAACCCAGTGCCGATTACAGTTTAATTCTCAATCATTTTCAAGTTTACTTTGAAGGAATATGAATTTCCTTCAGAATAAGTTGTCCTGCAATCTTACCTGTAAGGATGAAGCCTATATTGTTAATTCATTGGAACTAGGTGCCTATCCTCTTGGATGTAAGAACGGCTTCTGTGGATTGGATTGCAAGATTGAAGCCTAACTAAAAACACCTGTATTCTGCAGAGACGAAATACTATATGAGGAAGATCTGCTCATATATAGCGCCATTTGGGAATTAATCTCGTAATCAAATTGAATACAGGATTAGTTCTGAAACCTGTTTCTTATATCTGACACCCATTACATTAACCTACATTTCTAACAGCCAGGCAGCTCCTTCAGAAAACTGCAGTCATCGTTCAGCTGCTATGAGATGGCAAATAAACAATGATGAAGACTTGGCCCTGACCTCCTCTTTCTTTGCTTTAGAACTGGTGAGAGCAAACCTGGCCTGTACTCAAGACAGAAATGATTACGTAGTTCATGCAGTCATTCAGATACATTTTATTCTGCTTGCTTGTTCCCCATGCCTGCTCTAGGCTTACTTGAATTCATTGCATCTTGGACGTGTGTGAAACCCCCCCATTCTGCAGAGAGGAATTTGACCTTCTGTTCTTACTTTCTCTCCACAAGTGAGATTATATCCTCGTTAGCACAACTGTGTAGCCACATAAAAGCCCCTGAGCAATGTACAATGCGAGGTGGTGGTTTTGTTTTTAGAATGTTTTATTTTACATCCCTTTTAGATACATTTCCTTAGATGCAGAAGTCTGTATTTTATAACATAAAATCAAATGCAGGTTCAGTTGTGAAGGAATTTATCCCTATAGACATAGAGTATAATACTGAATATATCAACTATATCTTTCCTCAATATGTGCAGGATTTTGAAAGAAAAGGATCAAGCAGTTCTTTAAAGTTCAGATCCTGAAATCGATAAATTTTCATCTGCTTCTATCTGCCCTCCCCCACCTGGCGCCTAATGATCTCTAAATATCTTTAGACAGAAAAATGCATTGTAGTATTTTGGACTGACCTGGTTTGAGGATAAAGTACACTGTGCAGAAGAAACAGAAAAGAAAGTGAAAAGAACACAAAGGCAAACATTCAGGGGTGATCAAACATGCCATATTTGTGGATGGACAGGATGTCAGGGTGAAATAGACTATGAAAGCATTAAGATCTGGCAATTGAAAGGAAAGTAAAGAGCGCTTTTGATAGTTAAACATTGAAACTTTATTGAAAAGGGGTTGGGGTTGTAATGAAAACAACATCTGGCTGTGATTGCTAAAACTTGATTGCAAGAGGGAAAACTGAATGATGTTATCTCACGCTGATTGACATTAAAAAAAAAAAAAAACTAAAACTTGAAAAATGGACATAAAAAAGGAAAGTTAGACAGATGTAGCAAAGCAACAGCTGTTGGAGATGGACAAGCTTTCCCTGGGGATGTATTGCTGAGGAGAAATAAGAGTCTTTTTCTGATTGCCTGCTGCTACAAATCAGTATTAGCTCCACTGAAGTCAAACTAGTTGTGCCAGTGTAAAACTGGCATAAGATCAGAATCAGGTATTGAAAGCAAAGGGATAGAGTATGACAAACTTCTATCAGGAATCTAATTAGTTTGGCATTATTGTCATGTATAGTTGAGCTTGTAACCTTGGATTGCTTTTTATGATTGATGAGTGTACTCAAATATTGGCAGCACGGTCAGATTATTCCACCAGGTGAAATACCCATAGGACTATCACAGAGATACAAAGCAGAGGGAAGGTTAGGTATGGATTCCTCCTGTTGTGCACAATCTTGGTGAGAGACAATTAGTGCTTACCTATTCCCAGGGGTATTTGGGGGTAAGATGGGGCAGAAGGAAGATGACTTAAGCCTGCCTGTGCTCATCTTCTTGAAGGCTCCTCAGCAATGGTTCCCGTTGATGGGGGTGGGTGTTCCCCAAACCAGGATTGCCTGGCTTTGAGGCATACCCAGCTCTGGAGTGCTCTCCACGATCTGCAGCCCCACACGCTCACACCTCCAGGCTGGAGGCACTCACGGCAGAACCAGCAGGTTCCTGGTGTGCAAATTGCATGAGAAAACAAATGTGCCAGCTTCCTGCTGCTGTTGGTGGTTATAAAGCTGATGTGAGTTTTGGCTTTGCTGAGCTTCTCCCAGTATGAGGAACTTCTCGTGTGTATATGAGACATCTCCAGCTGACTTAAAATAAGTCATACGAACAGGAAAATGGGCTTTCTGGTCAGCTCTCCCCATTACCTTTTTCTGAAAAGTTCTTTGCTTGATGGGCAGTTTTGTTCTCACTCTAAACTGCGACCATGTGTTAAGGGAGAACAATTTCTTAACATCTTTTTTAACTTGCTCTAAAGCAAGGGTATGGGTGGGGGCTGCTGTGTTCTGGTGAATAATCTTGTCCTGTACTCCATGGACAAACACTGGCTGCAAGATGAAAAAATGGAATTGAATGTGTGCAGACTTAAAATGCTGTGTTAGGGAAAGTGAGGTATTGCAGAAGTAGGAAGGGACAGATTATAGGAAAATTCAAATTGATTTTTGAAATAATTGTTTAAGAGGCTGTTGGTAATGAAATTGTTTTAACACTGTTTTGTTTCTGTGTGACATGAAAAAGCATAAGCTCATAGTATTCTGACACAAGCCAGAGAGAGGGCATGAGGAAGTGTTGGGAAAAGGTTGGGATTTTGAGAAGAATTTGCATCGTCTATTTTAGACAACTGTCTTGTGTTGGGAAAGCTGAAATCAGGAACCTGCACACGCACACCAGTTCAGAGCAATGCATTCAGTGTCTTCTCTGTACTCGATGGAAAAACATAAGGGCACGAGAGAGACCAGCCCTCCAGCACAAGCACTGAAAGTTCACTGCCCAGAGCAGTGATGGTACCTTATTTGTGCTGCCCTATCAGGGCAGGGTAGCAGGACTGAAGATAATTCCATTCAATTTTATCTGTTCTCAGAGAAAACATGAGATTAAACAAGTCTCACCACTGCTAACTATTGGCTAAGAGAAGAAAAGATGAATGCTCTGCCTCCCTTTCTCATCAGGCGGTTAACTGCATGCTTCCTTTACCCACTGTATGTACTTTGTGCTTGAAAAAAATTCTTTAAGCTGACAGGAATAGAAGTGATGTGTCTCATCAATCGGGTTTTCATCCTGTTTCATCAAACTTAAGCTTTTTTTCCCTGGCTTTCTGGCTTGTTTCTGAATCTTCTATCTCTTCCTCTCAGACCTCTTCCCAAGAGCATGTTCTTCAGTGGTTTCCTTCTACAGAAACTAGTTTTATGGGGTTTATAGCATACGGGGACCTGCTTTACGGTGACCATTAGCCCTTTGGCGTCAGCCCATCCTTTTTGTGCTAAGGCAAAGAAAGATCTATTCACTTTTTGTATTTCATGCTATTGTTCACCAAGTGTGGCATTGAGCTCAAGGGGGTCACCAAGTTGAAAGCAATTGCATAGTAGTGCGTCCTTGCTTTACAGACAGAATGATTTGCAAATAAATTATTGGCCATGTTAAGAAATAATGAAAGGGTCCATGAACCCCCTAGTAAAAGGTTCTTTCCAGGGAACAAGCATCATCCGAGTAGTTCTGAGGATCTAGATGGTGAGGCAATAGTACAAAAATTTTCCTCTCAGCTTGGATCCATTTATGCTTATTGATTTTAAGTCTATTCTGTAATATCAGGATCCAGTCATACCTGGAGGCTTGGCGCTTATGTTTGTTGTTTATTGCTGTCTGTAAATAAACCCTTTCTGCTTCTCTGAACTCGGGGATTCTTATCTTAATCTTTACCATCTTCCAATAAATTTGTTGTAATTTTTTTTTTTCTCTAGAGTGGGGAGAATCATGGCAGATTGCATTTGGTATTGCAGATTGCAGGGTTATCATAGGGGAATTTACTTGTGTAATGATCTGATCATTATATAAAAGTCTAATTCCTTAAAACTTACTTTTGTGGCAAAGGCTACCCCTTTTTTTCTAAGCAGAGTCTAAAATAATGGATCCTTGAGCTGGACTTGCTCAAGTGTCTTGTGGAGTGTCTTGCTCATATTTAAACATTACTTGGTAATAATTTTATGCATCATGTAAATCTTTACATAATGAAGTGTTTTGACATTCATCTAATGCCGTTACATTTCCTTTTTGATGACAAACCAAACTGTCACCGGTGTGCGTAGCATTCCAAGTGCCCTCTACCATTCCAGCCTCATTTGCTTTGAACTTGCGTGGTTGTATTTTAAATCAGGAATGTAATATCAAAGCACTCATCAGAAATATCAACTTTTGAATACTTAATCTTCCCCAGTGGGAATACCTGGGTTAAGCATGGTTTTGATGTAAAGAAGCGCTGCTTCCCTATTGCCTCTAAAAGGACTTGTTCCCTGTCATTCCACAACTGAATGTGACCCTCTGCTTGTAAGTCCCCACTCTTCTTTCCTTCTAACATGCAATGATCTGTGACAATAGAAATAATGTTCAACCTTGTTTTGTCTTGTTAACAGCATGTGGTTAGAATATTGCACTACCATTTCAGTATTATTTTTACACTTGTCCCCTACTGTCTTGGCTGGTTGCCAGCACAGTGATTTATGCTTTGTTTGCCTCCAGATGTGATTATTGCTTTTCTTTCCTGGTTGGACTATCTGAGTGAGTTCTTCACAGGCTTAAATGCCGGAGCACACAAATCAGGGACTTGTTTAAACTAATTTGCAGTGAAAATGGGCGCAGAACTTCCTTAAGGAACAGAAAGCCCCTGGACAACAGTTTAATTTCAATAGAAAATTTTAAACTAAATTATTTTGGCTTTAAATGATGATGATGATGTAAGCTAGCCAAGATTAAAAATATGTAATCTCATCTTTTTAAATGCAGCCCTGGGCTGCATTTTCTAGTAAAGGGAAACTTTTCCATGACACTTAAAATCTTTAGTCAAAACACACCTTTGTGGTGGAAAGGCAGCTTACAAAGAACGTTTTATAAGTCTTTGATTTCTATCTTTTTTCACCTTAAAAATGGATTTAATGCCCACTCCAAGATATGCTGAACTTCAAGGAATTTTATATTCCTAATCAGTGCTACATTCAGAACGTTTAATTTCAGAAGTATCTTCTGTTTCAAAAAAGAATCCCTTTCCCCTACCTTCCCCCAAGTACCTGAGGATAATCATTTACCTAAACAATTTTAAATCAGACATCATGGAGATGGAAACAGAACTAATCACACTTAAGTGACCAAGGTAAAGAATTTTGAATAAAAAACTATTTATCCTTCTATTGAGCCTCTCCCCCACCTCTCCCAAATATCCAGGCTTTCCAGTTTCTTGTTTTTAAATCTGTATTGCCTCTGACTTCAATATGAATGATATACTGACATAAATTTTCATAAGATGTAACAAGAAAATGCATTATTAATTTGGAATACATATGAACATCTTTAGAGGAAATTATTTTAATTCAGACATCTGGAAAATGAAAGCATTATGTATTGACCTACCATGATTTGCTGTGATGCTAGTAATTTTCTATTCATTTGCCTCAGTACCAGTGAAAAGAGTATTGTATTTAAAACCAGAACTGCTAGTGCTGTATTATTTAGAACAGTACTCCCCAAAGCAAAATGACTAAGGAAACCTACTGCAGCTAATATCTGATCGAGCAAGACATGTTCCAGTTCTGTTGCCTTTAAATACACAGGGTCAATATGTATTCATTTGTTAATGCATCTTCACTTCTGCAGCAATAGAAGGCAGATCATCTGTGTAAACCAATATTGGTTACTGCAGAAATCCCCCCCCCCCCGGGACAATAAACCAGTGCTTTGTGGTATCATGTCATCTTGGGGGATAACTGTACCGGTTAGCCTCTGAAATTCCCTGACCCGATGCAAAAAGGTGGGAGTTTTTTTTTGGTTTTGTTTTTGTTTTTGTTTGGTTGTTTTTTTTGTTTGTTTGTTTGTTTGTTAATTAAATACATAACTGAGTAAAACATGAAATAATAATGTGCGTGTCTTGCTGGCTATTCTTTTTATTAGCAGCAGAACTGTGTGCTGCTTGTTCTTTAGGATCTGTTTGTGCTACCTTCAATTACTTGCTGAGAGCTGCTCAGATCTGGCTCCCATGTCATTGTTTGTATTGCACAGAAACATGAATCAAGTCTGTCAGTCTTTTGATGTATATGCCAAGTCAACAGTGCAGTCATTGTAAGTACTTATCAAAAACCCCTCCATGTTTTCTACCAATGAAGACAGAACAATTTTTGCCCCTTTGCTTGTTTTTATCACTCTGTGTGGAAGATTTCTTTAAAAGTGACATTTATTTGTCAGCTGGAGAAAATAATCTTGTCAGGTGTTGTTCTTAATTATAGATTTTGAGATTTGTGAAGCTTACATTTGATTTTTCACTTCAGGACATAATGTCTCAAAAAGCATAAAGTTAATAGTAGAGCTAGCACTGCATTTTTCTGTTTTCTTCCTTTGGAAGATACCTTGTAACCTACCTCTGCTTGTAAGGAGTCAGACCTAGCAGTTGTGCTTCCAGAAAGCAGAGGTATGGACAGGTAGATGTTTACTGAATCCCAAAATACAGTTAAATACGAGCTATCCTAATCTCTTCATGGGAGAATATTAAGCTGACATTGTCAGTTTAATTTATCAAAGGAATAAATGTCCTGTTGCCCCAGGGACTCTAGGGAAAGGTATTTTGAGGTTTGGTCATTATGCCAGGCATAATAGTCTCTTTTTCTCTGAATCAATTTTATGGTCTTAAAAAAAAAAAAAAAGTCAAGAAACCTACACACTTTAATTTGGGTTATCTGTAATGGACAAAAACTCTGAGACAAGATAATACTATGGCAAAATTTCAACACAGTAAATCAGGAGGTCTTTGTCTCTGTATCTGATGCTGTTAATCTGTCAGTTTTCATTAGACACACAGGTTTGGTTCTTGTACTCCTTAAAGACCAGAACAGTCCTAATATGTGTCACAGTTTAAGACCAAATAACAGTGCAGACACTAAATGGATGCAGATATCAAAACACTTCGATCACAGATATATGCAATTTTCAGAATTGCACATCTTCCTTGTTCTGTTGGAGAGGTGGCACAATCCAGAAGAGAAGTTCACAAGAAGTTCACAGCCATACCATGTGTGATTTTTTTAAGCATTCTCTTCCTCTCAGGTGACCCCAAGACCTGCTGCAGGGCCATGGGTCCCCTGGTGTCCTTGAGGGACTCCAGACACCATCAGCAACAGGATCAGGTAGAGAATACCTGATTCTTGACTGGTTCTTTCTTGCACTCAGTGCCTAGAAAGTGGCTGGTGCTTACACTCTGCTCCTCTCAAAGGTTCCCTACTATAAGTGACTTCCCTATTCTTATAATTAAATCACTCCCTTACGCTGTAGAGTTAAGTAAAGGTCAGCTACTTATGCTAATATTATTGTCTATTCTGCGAGCTTATGCTAACTGCTACAACAGATTATTTTCTTTAAAAATAGGTCTGGAGTGAATTTTTCAAATGTGTACTCATTAGAGGCTGGTATTAACCCTGGAATTACTGTTTTTAAATTCTCACCTACAACACATTACTTCGACACCAATGGTAAGCAACAACTATCTTCTTTTTATGCTTTTTATTGTATTTAAAACTACAAAAAATGCTAATTATATTGCTATTAATGACATTTGCCATAAAGCTTCAGCTGTAAGCTTACTGAAAGGTAAAAGAAAAAAAAAAAAAAAAGCTTAACTAACAGCTGCCCCCATGTACACAGCCCCTGGCAAAACAACAGCAAGGAAAACCCTGTGGCTTTCTATAATGCAAAAATGTCTTAATTGGATTTGATCCAATTTATTTCCAGTAAGTTTTGCAGTCAGGAAGAAAAAGAGTTGCTCTGGATCAAAAAATAATAATAATAATAATAATAATAATAATAATAATAATAATAATAAATTGAATAGACTCATTTGTATTCTTCTATCAGTTATCTATGATTCATACGTACATTTTGGAATACAATACATAGATGAGTCATACTGAGAAACAGCCTCTGCATAGGAAATTACACTGTCATTTTAGAATAACATTTCTTTCCCAAACTGAAACAAAGAGGGCTATAAGTAACCACAGATAAAGCTTCGCAATGTTGGAGAACTTATTCAGAAAACTCACTCCCCTCTGGGTTTGCAAAACTAGAGCCTGATTCGGAGCATACAAAATACATGCTCGCTAATTCCCATTAGTTCTGGTTTTCCTGGGAACCTCCCAGTCTCCCAGCTTTAGCCTATGTTTTTTCTAGGAACAAGATATCTTAAAGGACAGCTTGAACTTTGTTCTGACTGAGCCTTCTGCCAGGGCTTTTCTCTCTGAGTGCTTAAGGAATGACAAGCCTTTGTCCAACCCTCAGAGGACTGTGTGTACATCTGAAGTCAGATAACTAGGCGTCAGACTTCATGTCTGGTACATGCAAACTGTAACATGTGATGTTTATGGGTTGGCTGAGACCAACAAATTCAGATGTATGTGCCAGGTCAAGGTCCCTCTGAACTGGAACTGCCAGTGTGACAATCAGTGGTTGTCCTTCGGCAGGAAGAGCCGCATAATGCCGTATCTACCTGAAGAGCTCCAGCCATCAAAGCATGTTGTCTAGGGCAATGTCAGAATTATTACTTCTGATGTAAAGCCTTTGATGAAGCAGTGTCCTTTTTTGCATTAATGTGTCCTCTTAAAATTTTTGGAGGCTAGGAGAAGAGTCTTGTCCTCTTGTTCTCTTCTGTACCAAATCGTCATTCAAGATGGAAGGAATGAAGCATAGGAGCTTTCTAACTTGTTCAGGATCCTCTAAATATTCCTGAATGATGGAAATTGTAAATAGAGAATGTCATCCCAACTGCATTTGCTGACTGCCAAGTGCACTGTAATTCCCTAGCCTTTCAAATAAATGTTGTTCATATGCATTGCAAAGCCTGCAGGAGGAGGAACTAAATGTACCAAGATTTGAAGCTCAGTACTCAAGAGACTGGATATCACTCAGGCTGTGGGTTCTGAATCCAAATATGAGTAAAACACAAGCATTTTTCCCAATTTTTGGAAACACGGGACTGTACACTTTTAATCGCTGGTATGTAATTTACCTGATTAGTGCTTTCAGAGTATTAGTAAAACTCAGTGAGGGAAAACAGATATGAAAACCAGAGTATATGCATGAAATATCAGTGATTATGTTATATATGCATCTGAGAATTGGACTTTATTCAAGTCAGGATCTAATCCAGCTCCCATTAAGTCAGTGGGAATTTTGCCAATGAAAACAATAGTAACAGGATCTGGCCAAAATAATTTAATCCACCCTCTTCAGCTGCTGTGCTCACAGCAAGAATGTTGCCATTAAGAAGTTTATATGGACATAAATATTCACTTTAATTTCCTAGAGTTTGTCTACTTGCTTAAAATTGCATTTGTGATTAAAAAAAGAACAACACAATGTATTATGGCTGCATTTTAATCACTATAGGTTCAGGAATAAATAGAAAACAGTTTAAATATTTTATACAGATTATATTGCTATCTTGAATTAACAATTCATTTTGGAGTTGTTTATTCTTTTTCTTTCTCTGTTAGTTTATCTTTCTCCTCTTGGTTCAGGTTTCCAAGCTAATATGTGAGGGTGACTGTGATGGATTTGGATTTTTTCTCCTGTAATTGCATTCTGTAAAACTGACATTATGTGTGTTGTATCACAGGGTCACATCTCACCTCATGCTGCAATTTCATTCCAAGAGGAGGTGTACCACACTAGGACTAAATTTAATAGGCTGCTACAAATCTTTGGAGGATGCAAGACATTGGTATGGGGTAGTCTCTAATAGCTGGAGGGGTTTTTGGAAATAGTCCTCAAAGGTTTACAAAACCAGATCCTGCTTGTCAGTGCTGCTAGTTGTCCATTAAGTTCATTAGATCCTGACTGGGAATTGCTCAGGTTTGCCTCTTTGGCTTAGGACTTTCTCAAGGAGTAGAAGGTGCCTTGTTTGGAGACCTGGTGCCTGGTCCTCCTGCGCCTGGCATCTGTTCTGAGTTCACTCCATCTGGGGAGCTCTGCAACTCTATGCCCTTCTTTTCCCTCTCTTCCCAGGGTACAGCACTGAGTGGTGAGCTCTTCTTGGTGCCACCAGGAACCTTCCTCACACTACAACCTGCACAGTGCCCATCTACAAATGCTAGTGCCGGGATCAGGTATGTTATGCTTCCTGAAATTGCCACTGAAAGGGTTTGAAACAATTGTCTCTAGTTTGTTTCCATGATATCTGGGGAGTGAAAGGAAGCCGAAATAAAACAGTGTGCAGAGTGGTTGCTATTTAAAAGTAACCACGTGTTTTGTTGTACTTTGTACTCACCGTGGTTATTTTACATTCTAGCTAAATTTGGAGCAGAGGATAACCATGTCTTCCATGATGCTCCTGCCTTTCTCCCAAGTTTATTTCTGTTAATGTCTCACAACCTTATGATATTATCTTGTTCTTTTTTCTTCTCTGTTTCTAAAGGTAAAAAAAAAAAAAAAAAAAAAGTTACTTCAGAATCCTGAGCAATTCTCCTCCCTGTCTGCTCCCTGCTCTTTTTCTGCTCTGAGTCTAGATGCATTTCCTCCTGTTTCTGAATCCTTGAAAACCTGTGGAGGTTAAATTAAGACAAAAAAGTAATGCATCCATTTTAACACACTTTATGGCATCAGAACAACGTCTACTATTCTGTTCCATTTAGAAAGTCTGTTGATTTTTCAGACTTACTCTCTGTGTTTA
Organism: Nettapus auritus; assembly: GCA_011076525.1. Lineage (NCBI taxonomy): Eukaryota > Metazoa > Chordata > Aves > Anseriformes > Anatidae > Nettapus > Nettapus auritus. The sequence continues at coordinate 6,281,901 of CM021770.1, read as the reverse complement.
AAACTGTCTCTCAGTGGAGCCTGGGCCAGGCAGAGGGGAATCCAGGAGGCAGCAACACCCCTGCAGGGTTGTTCCTCAGTGTGCACACATTTGGGTTGCCAAATGACACCATTGGGAAATTGCGTATCTAGACCCCACCTCCTCATATTCCAGACTTTAAATTCACTTTTGGATTTGCTTTATGTTTCTTACTCTTGACAGAGTGGTGGTATACAAACCCTCATAGCTTATTCTCTTTCTCTGGTATTTCTGCTGGTTTTGATATTGTGGCTTACTCATGCTTTCCCCTCATTGTATAGCCTTGGTTTTTACAACTATCTCTGTACTGCAGTCTAGAGATATATGCATTAGCTGGGTGTGTATGTTTAACTTAAAATATTAAACTGCAGAAGCTGTTACCCAGGAAATATTTGGATCATTTTACAGTAGATATTTGAATCCTATTAATGGGTAGTGAATGTTACAAAATTCTCATACTCTCTTCTAAAAAATATTTGGAAGGATTTTATGTGTGTCTCTGCAAAATCATTTCATTTTGCATTCCAACTATCTGGTTATAAAGTTCATTGTATATTAGATTTGGTTTATGAAAAAGAGGCAGTGAAATTCAATGGATTACATTAAAATCCTGAATAGGAAATGAGATAAAAGCATACCTCCTGGATATATTGAGTTATTAGTTCTATGACAGAACATTATTTTCTATTCAGTGAATTATTCATTCCAAAGAGACTAATTGAAGAAATGACTCTGAAAAAGAAACAAGAACTCTAACATATAGTTGCTTAATTTTTATTGTTTTGTTTTGTTTTGTTTTTGATTATCTAACCTATTGGAAGAATCAATGAATCTTTCTTGTATTACTTAATGGCCTGGAAACACAACAGCATAGTAGCTTATTTATAGCTATATAAAGTTGAATTACTTTTAATCACACAGTTGCATACAATTATTGCAATCACACTGAAATGGAACAGCAACCTCAGCATATTTTTCAGACTTTGAATGTAGAAATCTTAGGATTTCCTTTTGCAGCTGTTAGGAAAAGAAAAGTACATCTGACCTGCTCTCCAGGATGCAGTGCATGCACTACCGCTGTTTCTGGGAGGAGGGAGCCCATGCTGTTCCAAATTCAGCTGTAAACACTGATTCCCCAGAGAAGTCCAATATACTCGGTGCAAAATATGAGTAACTAATGTTTTCATGGATGTCAGCTCTCACAGTAAGTCTGTTTTCTATTTCCATTAATATTTTGCATAAATCAGTGTCTCAGTAAAATAAGCAATACCAGACTGAAAAGAACACAAGGCAACTGTAATTAAGCCACATGTTTAGTAATGTGCTGAACAAACAATGGAAAAAATTACTTTCTGGTTAGTAAATCAATTGTAATCAACCTCATTCCACCCACTCATCCACCTCTACGAGGGGATAATACAGCTGTAGATAACAGGAACAAATCCAGCAACTAAATTAATAAAGCAAAATTGGTGGTTCAGCTACACGTGTTGGCATGAATGTATTACTCCCTACAGCTTTATCTCTGCAAACATCTTTTTGCTCCCAGAGGGCACTTTAAAATATATGTTATTAAAAGAAATATAAAGGAATTACTTAGCCTTATAATTATTGCATCTTTTAAGAGCTACTCTGCTTGTTGCTAAAGAATTTGAAATGTGATAGATTACCATTAACAAACTATCTCCAATAGTCAGATATTAGCTATGGGCTCATGTTGCTTTTATCTACATAAAATGAATGAGGCTTTAGGAATATCTGGTGTCAGGATGTTGTCAGCCAGTTTAAGTTCAAAATGATCAAATAAGATAATCAATGGTGGAGTGACTACCCACAAGTGGTATGGACTAACAAGTCAATATGATTCTGCCACTTTGATGTAAATAGTAGATGGTACAGGCTCATCATTTGTCAAACCTTTCTAATAGATATGGCAGAAGAATCATAGAATCATTAATGTTAGAAAAGAGCTCTAAGGTAATCTAGTCCAACTGTCCACCTACCACCAATATTGTCCCCGAACCATGTCCCGAAGTACCGCATCTACCCTTTCCTTAAACACCTTCAGGGATGGTTACTCCACCACTTCCCTGGGCAACCCGCTTCAATGAAAGAAAGAAAGGCATTTCCTGCCTACCAGAGTGAGGGGGAAGACACAAAGGGACAGATCCCCAGAACCCATTCCTAAAGACGTGATGAAACTGCATTATTTTTCCATATTTCTTATGTAATATATCCAGGAAATCCTCATTAGTAATAAGTGAATGTCAGCTAAATCTTAATTTCTGCAGGCTTCCAACAGAGTAGAGATTATTAAATCTAGTAAATACCTCCCAGGAAATGAATTTTGGCTTGACCAAAACCACAAAAATGAGTGGGAGGCAGAATTAAGACTTGGAAATTAATGTCCTTATTTTCATTTTTAAGATCATTCTGCCTTAACCAACCTGTGTGTATATTGGACTTTTTTTTCCTTGACTCCAGAGAAGCTCAAATGTTGCTCATCTGTCTTGAGGTGCTAGTAGGTTCAGCTTTGAATATTCAGTGAAATTATGACATGAGATCTGCGGGTGAAGATGAGATAACAGACACAGACTTCACTGGACCTTGTGATTATATGCAAGAGTTGTTTGTAGGGGCATTTACAGCAGCAAGCTTATGCTCTCCTGTACCTGGGTTTGAATGATTGCTGATGGAGTCTGCAGTAATACCTACATAAAGCAAACAGTGGAGAAAACATGCTAGCATGGAAGAATTGGCAGGGGGCTTTTCTGGCTGTGTTTGCAGATCCTGAGTGGGAAGTAGAATAGTACAGGTGCTCTACAACCCTATTTATTTCTTTTAATGTAATCGTATGAGGTGGTTGGGATAATATACAGTGTGCAAATAATCTTGGTGCTGGAATGCAAAGCTACCCCCTTGGTGTAGAATTGTTCTTCTAGGGAGGGAATCAAGGCAGCAGCTAGATGAGTACATCCTGCTGTACTGTACAGCCATTGTTAATAAGCCCAAGTATTCTCACAGAACCTGAAGTCATTCCAGAGCAAGAAGCAGCCTGCTGCTGCTGTCATTCCACGTTTTCCATAGACTCAAAGAATCATTCAGGTTGGAAAAGACCTCTAAGATCATGTAGTCCAACCTTTAACCTTTTTTTTTTTTTTTTACTGGCAAAACGGAGAGTGTGTGAAACAAGTATTATGGCTATACAATATAAATCCAGAGGAACCTGTGTCAACAACCTTACCACATGGCAATTTGTTTGAGTTGGTGGAAATGGTCACATTTGGTTTGGTGTCATTAGCTGGCAAGAAGCTGAATGCACTGCTAGCAATCATGTAATGTTACGTTTACAAGAGCAACGCCAAGAAGTGCTTGTGCAACTGAAGGAAGGGAGGCTGAATGGGAGGTGAGTCAGACCCTGAGTCAGCTATCCTTCAAGTGGCCTGAAGCTGCTTTATCCTGTATCACTGCCAGCCTGCTTGGGAAGCTCACGCCACTCTAGAGGGACTTTGGTTACTGCTAGGGAGGGGGATGCTGGAGCAGCTGTTATACTTCGTGCTCTGGCACCCTGCTAGTGGGTGGCTGTAGGGCCACTGTGCCACAGCCAGAGTACCTCTTGGCTTGTTCAGGCTGTGCTTCAACCCATTTCAAACCTTTGAGTCTTACGATGGTACAGGCACTGTGGAGGGATCCTTGGGAGCATCTGAGCCTTCCCCAGCTAAAGTGGGAAGCTGAAACATGCAGGGGTATCAGTTGGTTCCTAGCAGTGGAAGCGTCGTCCTTCTGAAACTACATAAAGCTCAGTGGCCTTACCGTGCATTTATATGCATTTTAAGTAGAGTGAATCAAAGGGAAGTAAAGGATAAAGAGAACAAATGCTGACTTCACCAAGATTTATAACGTGTCAAAACCCAGGAGAAAAATTTGCAGTAATGATCTAGCAGATGAAAATAAGTTGCTTTGCATTACAAATGGACAGTTTACATTACAAAGCCACTGTCCCATATTACACAATATTCATACATTATATAACGTGCTCCCTATCTCAAGTGGATAAGTAACATTAGCACAAAGCCAAGAAGATTTATGGCAAGAATGAATCTCTCTTACTCTTTTCCGACTAAGTTTTTTTGCAAGTATTTCTATAACATATGAGCTACCTCACCGGCCAAGCTAATTCTTGGAGTAACTCCCTTGGCTCCAGTGGAAGTACTCCAAAGATGATTTTGTAGCTGTATGCTACATTAGGTCATGCATCGGATAGATGGATGTTATAAAAGAAAGTACTAATGCTAATTGGCAATGACATCACCCTATCACTCCAGAGCAAGTGGATGGCTTCTAGCCTTCCTTACAGTTACCTTTATCAAAGGCCAGTCATTTCTCTTTTCTTTTTCTGTTGTTGCTGTTTCTACTCTAAAGCAATTAGCTCCTTGAAAACTATTTTCCCTTTCATCCAGAGAATGATTCTGCTTCTGCTTATGTTTTCAGTGTTACTAGAAGTTAAAATGCCTTTGCTTGTTCAGATGAAAGTGTACCATTGTATTTACACTGCCTGTCGCCTTGTAATTGAAGATCTCAAAGTATGCTGCCAACCTTATGCCTTGTAACACTCAGAAGGTAAACAGGTACTTTTATAGGCATTTTAATGGACAAGATAAAATAAAACTCTGTCTTGCCTTAACAAATCTAATGGGTTTAGAGTGTTTGCATATTGGGAATTGTTTTTGTACAGTCACATACAAGTTGTTCCGTCTGTTGAAATCTGACCACTGATGGAGGGTGCGCATCTAAGTGGATTTTAAGTTGTGGGTAGGGGTTACGTCAGCACAGTGACTTTTTTTTACGGTCCTGGATCTGTAGCAACAAGCTCTTACATTTCTTATTAACATGTGTTTCAGATCACTGCAGAATTATTGCATCATCATACAAATGATCAATGCTCTTTTGAATCCATGAGGGAACCAGCTATAAAATGAAACTGCATATGAAAAATTTCAGAATTTTAAATGGGAGCTGCTGCGAACGGGCTCATAGGAAAACTCAACTCTATGCTGAGGTGAGAAAAATGTCTTCATGGTTTTCAAATTTCTGATCCAATTTTTCCAGAGAAATCAGCAGCATTTATCAAGATGAGAAATAAAATCCAAACTGTTTTAATTATGCATGTACAAGAGTCCAGGAAATGTAGGAAATCTTGAAATTATGAGAAAAGAGTTTGATTTTCTATTTAATATTTAATTTCATTGACACACACCCATAATTAGTAGAAAGCTAAATTGTTCCTGAGCTTTTCAAAATGCATATGGACTGACATTACGTATGAACATTTTCAGTCTTAAAGGAATAAAATTGAGAAAATGGCAAGCAATCAGAAACAAAAGTTACATTACATGCCTAACTATTGTATCTATAGTGGCCACTACTACTCCTATTATAATACACAAGAGAATTTGAAAGCATTTAGATTTGCTTTTCCAGCTGACAATCTGCCGCAGGTGCTGTGCTATTATAAATAACTATTCAGCTGTTATGCATTATTGTCTAAATCACCATTTTGAACCTGAAGTATAAGCTGTACAACCCATAGATCAAATCTAAGAAATTGGCTCTTGTTTACAATGTAGTTATTTTAAAAGAAGAAAATACCCAGGAAATCAAACTCGCGAAGAATTTTAATTATGCTACTTGTTCCTAGGAGCAGTATTACAGTTTTACATTCCAACACTGCGTGCATGGGAAATGAAATACACAACACCTGTTAACAATACATACTCTGATGAATGCTTGGCTAAAAACTGGTTTATGGATTTTTTTTTTTAATTATATAGGGTGGAGAAAAAGAAGATTGATTCTTTTTTTTTTTTTTTTTTCCATGATCAGCCAAATATTACCAACTTAGTGTAATGATTTACACTTTATTAACACCAGATGAAATCATATGGAGAATTTTTCTGGACTGATTCATAAATAATTATGATTATTTTACCATCATTGTACAAGCAGAAGTGAATTCATGCATAGTAGCAGTATGTGTAGGTAAGACTGGAAAAATGGCTTCCCTTATAATCCCCTATTTGAAGGTTCTGATTTCTTTAGAAGTTCTCATTTGGCATTGAAAATTTACAGAGCTGAGTTCTACTTAAAAAATATTTTATTTGGATTGCATTCAATTTCTCTATATTTTCAAAAATATTTTTTCACTGTGGCTGTGAGGAAAAATGTTCCTTGTATATGTACATAAAACATACATTACAGTTTACACTTTCAAACACAGCAGAGGCAGTTAAAATTTAAATAGTCATTTATCAAGAGTAATGTCTTTGTTGGCTTGGGTAACACGGAAAAGGCAGTAACCAAAAGCTAATGTATGATCCATATGATAGCATAAAAGCAGGAGGTAGAAGAAACATCAGACAGTGCTTGATAGGTCTAGGAGATAAAACTAAGTCAGTTGTTTGTAGGAAAGACTATAATCATCTTTTGAAGCCAAATCTGCTTTTGGAGCTTGCTCTTTTTTTCATCAAAGGCAGTTTCAGAATTGACATCTGAAGGAGTAGAGGAAGAAACCATGGTTGAAAGAGCACTCCCTGATCCTACATTTTTGGGACTTTACATTTTTACTGCATTCGAGTTCTAATTGCTAATTATGTAAATAATGGCGCAGTTCAGCCATCCTTGCGTAGGCTGAATTCCTCTGGGCTTTGGTGTAATGTGATGAGCTGCTGTCCTGTTTAAGTGGCTGCAATGCAGAGTTCGGGGAGCTGTGACTGGGGATTACAACAGGCAGATACATTGATGGGTTCTCAGCAAAACGAAAGGTTGAGGAGAAGACTGGAAATACTGGTCATGCAGCCTTAAAAGCTTTGTGCTTCTGAGGACAAATGCTTTTATTGCTGAGTTCCCAAGGAACAAAGGAAGTCATGGCCTTTGCAAAGTACGCAAATGGAAGAAACACTTGTATACAAAGTCTGACTCACAGCTCATGTAAAGAATACGACAAACTTCTTAGTCTAATTCACTAACTGTAACTGATGTCCTTTCAAATGCTATCCTCAGAAGCAGTTTCTGTTGGAGCTATTTTGTTCTTTTACCACAGATTGTTTTTAAAGAATTATGGGAAATGACAACAAAAGAATCAAAGTTCAGTTTTTCACAGATGAAACTACAGAATGCATGGAGTACTGTAACCCTGTCAGACAAGTGAGTAAATTATATCTTGGTTGCAACAATGCACCACTTGCTGAATATCAATAAGATATGTTCCTTTCCTTAGAGTAAAAATAATATTTGCTGTTAACATAAATAGTTCTGAATAACCCTGGCAGTATATGCATGGATGCCAAATAGCATTAAAACTTGAACAGGATGTCATGTTTCAGTTGTGAGAAAGGGGAAGACTGTGTTAACAGATGTTAAAACCAGGAGGATGATTCACTTATAATGTTTTATGGTAATGAAACTCCATTAACTTCTATAATCTTTCTTCAAATTTCTCTTCAAGCAAATGAGAAAAGCATAAGCTCATGTTCAAGGAACAACCCTAAACAGTACCCTGAGGCTTTTATTCTGCTTCTAAATTTCCTGTGATACGCATGTGGGTAACTCTGCTCCCGCTGGACCACAATACACTATTGGTCTTCATAGCTCTGCTGTCGGAAGTATCTGCCGAGTTGATATTCTGGGTGCTCACACTGAGAGAAATAGTGGCTGTACGAGCTGAGGGCCATCCTTGTCTTCTTTTGAATTTTGAGCTCCAAGATACTGAAGAACTCAAGGAATGGGTTAGACTGGGTTAGACTAACTCATTAGACTTCCATTCTCTGAGAGGCTAGTTTTAGATTCTGACTTAACTAGATCAATAAATTACTTCAATAGAGATCTTACTGGAAACATTTGACCCCAGTTTTAGAAAAAAAAACAACATGGATGTTCCTCATGACATCACAAGCAGAGCTGATGTGCAGTTAAAAGTACAAATATATGTGCTGGCCTCAGGTCCTCTGCTCAATGAGTTTTATTTTTACGAGTAATATACTTAAAATCTCTAGAGCTCTCCAAATTCATTTTTTACATGCAACTACATAATCTTTTTGGAGTGAATATGGACATTAACTCCTCCTTGCAGCTCTGTATAAACATCTGCTGGCACAGCAGATATTTCAAATTCAGAATCCAGGAAGGAAAGTGCTCCCAGGACTGATTACTGAGTTATATACCCTTTTATTTTAATGTACTCTGCCAAGAAGAGTCCATAACATCAAATGAGTCAGGGAAGAAAAGGGCAAGGGCAATAACAAACAGCTTCATTGTAATTTTAACCATATTGCCTAGTGATCACAGAATAACCTTTATGCTTAAATATTTAAGGAGACTATGTGGACACATTCTTCCTTCCTGAGTGTGCACATCCACTCACTGGGATTTGTACTCTAGTGTACTCTTATGTACACTAAGAGAAGACATGTGCACCATCTACCCCAATTTTACTACTTGTTTCTGCTAGCAGGGACACTTAGGATTCTTTCTGGACTTCACAGTGACAAATTTTGCTGTCTTGAATAGACCCCACTCTGTAAAGTGGAGGTACGCTTGCCATGCAGACTCTCCAGCTATGGTTGCTATAGTTGTGATCTTGCTCCAAGGCATCACTTAAATATTATGATATATCCCAGTAATTCAGGCTTGCTAGTCCGTATTATGTAAGGAAAGGAATACTAAGATATCTTGCAAGCTGTTTGTGTAGTCTAATAAGGACATTGCTCACAAAACACAAACAAAAAATACAGTCAGTTTAAACTGGAAATAGTGGCATGCTTAAAGTTGCACACAGATTTAGGCTGGTGTAAAAGTCACGGGGCATTTTTTTCAAAAGATGGTTTCATGTGCTCCCATATACAAGCCAACTTGTGTCTTGGGTAATTATAGCCTCACTATTGAAAATCTGCCTGTAATTTCAGCTGGATCTATTTTTTCACTTACTTCTCCAGACTGTTATATGTTATTCTAAAAGCTGGTTGACATCATATGGAGAAGGTGGCAAAAAATCAATAGAGCTACACAACAAAGACATGAAAGAAGTAAAATATGAAATCACAGAAAGAAATGATGTTCCCATTTGGGGGCAAAAGGGCAGGGACAACGGAATCAGTGAATTTATATTTTTTTCCCAGTCTTTGCTGTGTTATTAAGATGTAATAATAGTTTTGGGTTTTTACTTTACACGGTAATACATCTCTATCTTCTTTGGTCTGCCAACAAAATGAAACAATAGCTCACATTGAAAAGTCAAGTTTTGACTACCTAAATGAAATTTGAAGATAGTTTGCCCAAAAGACGAATGACTGGTCTTTTGCATGGATTTTAATATTCCAGTTCTCGCAAACTTGTCAAAATTAATGGTAGTTTATATATTTATAAAAGACATACAGGAAATGGGAATCTGAGATCAAAAAGTGCTTTGAAAGCACTTGAACAAAGAATGTATACATATATGTGTATATATATTATATAAAAACATTATGTATTATACATATTTTAAATTCTATATAATTTATATCTATCATATAAATAATATGAATATTTAACATTCTACCTAACTGGTATCTCTGATTTCCATTGGAATATCTGTTGTTTAATTTGGGACATTCCTTCTGGTAATTTTCCTTACTACATTAATTGATATGATATGAACTAAACAGCTTGTCCCCCTGAAGAATTTAGATGGTGAAATGATACGTTCCTACCTACTTCATAATAAACCCAAAGGCCAGAATTAAGCTTCTGTTAAATTATTTGCTTGTTCATTGTTGCCAGACTCCTCATGGCTGTGAAAGACTCAGAAAGACAACTCCTGCCCCAAAGTGCTTAGAGTCACTCAGTGGTCAGTGCCATTCTTTTTGTGTCAGTCTTGAATTTCAGAATTCTTAGTATATTAGTCTTGCCTGAATGCTGACTCTGGGAAGTCATGTAGATCCAGATAGATTTTGGTTTTATTTTAGCAATTGGTGACATAGGAGGTAGATGGTCATAAATAGTTACCCTTTAAATTATCCATATTGTTTTATCATATGCATCACCTCTCATGGTTTAGATTCTTGAACTAAAAAATACTTGAAGAAAATCCTAAGCTTTCTTAGTTCATATTGATAGCATACTGCAATGTTATATGTACATTTACTTTATTTCTACAGTTTAATACATGGTAAGGGACTGTCTTGAACTACTGGGTTAAATAAATTCATATTTCTTCTTCAAGTTCTTGTTGGCAGGAAAAAGTATAAGTCCCCTGGAGATGGGCTACATGTCCTTTTAAGTCTTTTCTATCTAATTTCTAGTATTTCTATGAATCTAAATTCATTTTCTTGGCACTAGATATAGCAGTCTTTTGGCAAAGATCAAGAAAAGAATCAATCTAATATTTGCTTTTATCCTTCATTGAGCCACTTCTCTTTATAGGGAGAGGATAATGGAATCATTGATAGAATACATGTTTTACTTCTCTCATTTCTCTGTGGATTGTTTTGAATAATTGAAAAATTATGATTTGCTAAATTTAACTTGCACTTTCTTGTTGCTGGGCCAAGTACTAATGTTATGAGTCTCTCAAAATCACTATCAAATCACATGGAAATATTTCCTACATTTTAATTAAATAGAGAGGGAGGGATTCTGAGGGACCTACATTGTATTGAAGAACAGTGAACCCAAAGCACTTTCTCCCCTTAAGTAACTCAGGATTCTGTCCATCCTGTTGCTGATACACCGAAGCAGTATCCTCTTGTAGTTGCTACGGTAGTTACTTTAATTGGATATTGTCTGAGAAACGGCAAAATTACCTTATTGTTTTGGAAACAGGTTTCGCTGACAATCTAGGATTTATGTGCTTCTTTTTCTAGTACATAATCATGCCCTGAATTTTTTTCTGAAGATATATGATATGTAAAACAGAAGAACATTACCTAGAGGGAATAGTGTTCCCTGGGTAGAATAACTGTGATGAATGTTATAAAGGAGTCAGGAGAGGATGATTAATTGCTATGCTAATGCACCTATGTACAATAATGCATAACTTGTTATTAAGAGCCATGTAACACTAATGTACTGTTGCTTTCACAAATTATCCATTTGTTACTAAGGGAGTCAAACCCAAATACTGTATGCAAGATCTTCATGCATGCTCATGGTTTTTTGATTCTTGTCTCACAGGGCAAGAAATCAAACAATTTGTTGTCATGAGGGTTGGCAGCAAGGGGAACTATATGTCCATCTGGTGTTGTTGCAACAAGCAAAGCTCCAATAGGAATTTCCATTTGCTTTTCATCCTGAATTTGCCTACATATAATTACCATGCTTGGTGATGCTTAACTAAAGGTGAATCGAAACACGTTTGCAACTGAACATTTTCCTAAGATCTCTATCAATAGGAGGATATGTGAATAGGCTTGGGAGTTTACAAGAACTTTGCATTTTAAAGTAAGGCTACTGAAAATTCATTCCTGAATTCTGCTTAAACTTCATCTTTTCCTGAAATCCAAGGACTTCCGCCAACAAGGAGAAAAAAAAAAAAAAAAAGACAAACTGAATCACCTTGGTTAATGACAACTTTGGGGGACATGCTGGAATATTTTGGAGAGCTCTCTTGCAGTTGCTATTTTTTTTTATTTTTTATATTTGTTTGTTCGTTTGTTTTTTGCCCAATCACAGGTGGCCTACTTGACAAGTCCCTACAGCTGTGTGCAGCTGTGATCTCCTTTCCCCTTTTGTCATGGACTTCTCTGATGCATGTGTCTCCTCCCTCTCCAAAGGAAGTGATAAAGTAAAGAAGAAAGTATTTCTAGGAAGACGTCATGCTTCACAGCATCATTAGCCATGACCTGACGAATATTGGGAAGAGCAACCAGATCTTTATCGAGCCCCAGACAGGGTGAGTGTCTGTGACCATTAGCAATCAAAGTTGCCCATGGTAGGAAAGGACTAGACCAGACTTTAAAACCACTACTTCTGTTGTACATGCTTTTGAAGGAAATGAAAATGAGTCTTCTAAAATACTCATATGTATATACAAATGTGAGTTTTGTAAAGATGAAGGATCTAATAGAAATTAGAAGGAATGGTTTAATGCTGCTGTTGAATCTTTTTTGTTAGTGTCTTTTTTATTATTTTTCCCCCTAGGTATTTTCTATATCTAACATTTGTGATACTATCTAAATATTTAAATTTTAAAGTAGGAAGTTTAGTAGCTCACTGCTGGAAATAATGGGCTGAGTTTCAATCAGTGCTCAGCTTCAATCAGCTTACTCAGTTCGTGTTTTGCATAAGCAAGGATACAGTCCAGGGCTGGGTCTTTTAATACTAAATAGGAGAAATGAATTTGGTTTCTCTTGAAGGCTTTGAGCCTTCATGTCTTTTACATGGAAAATGTTTATGGAAGTCAGTAGGTATTTTCAGTACCAGAGGAATGCCGGGTTATGTCCAAAATCTACCTGTTACTGACTAGGTTATCAAAATGAATGTATACAATGTTATATTGCATCCAAACATCACATTTAATTCCCCAGTTTTTACACTTTACTGCATGGAGGGCTTGCAGCTCTGAATAATGTTCTTATTTGGTTAGATTTATATACACAGTAAAAAGGGAAGTAACTGCAGCTGTACTGCTGTCAGCTACAGAGCACGGCACAAATTGTAGGAATTCACAGTGTGGGCTCTGCACAGAGCTAAGCAATTCTTTAAAATACCATGAATAATTCTAGAACTCACTGCAGGATCCAGCTCTCTGAACTGCATTCAAACAGATTTCTGACTTCTTTTGGAAGCGTGATTGGTGTACGTGTGTCAGTGCGGGTCAGGCTGTTTGAGAAGGAAGAGTTGTGTACATGTAGAATCTCAAACTGCATCAGAGTCACGGTGGGTAATGAATGGGCAGGTTCTAGTCTCTCATGACACAGGTACTGGGCTTGGTGTTTTACAGGGTGTGAGAAACCACTGATGACAACCTTCAGAAAGTGGCAAACTGCTCAGAAACAGTAGCAGACTTTGAAACAGCTGCAGAAATCCCATGAGGTCCTTTCTTTATGTGGGGCAGTCAAAGAAATTGTTTTGTCATAGCAGCTCCCTCAGCACATCAATAAAGTTTGCAAAGTAAGTTTGCTTTTTCTTTGTTCCCGTTACTGTTCACCCACCAAATGCTTGTGTTTTATGTGATCTTGCAGGTAAGTGCCATTACTCTGAATTGTTGCTGCTGCTATGAGTCTGCATGCCACAGCAAAACAACAGAGAAAATGCTTCAGCCTAGCTTTAGTAGTCCTCCATGTTTAAAAAAAGGAAAAAGGACAGAGGAGAAATGAGGAAAATTTATGTATACTAAGCATTTTTCCTCTGTAAATCCTAATGAAAAAAATAGTTCAGTCCCTAAATCATTTCCCACTTACTATAGTTTGTAAATTATTCTGAAATAAGTCCAGATCCTTAGCAGAAGTAAATCTGTATGCCTGCATTGGTCCAGCAGAGGCCTGCTGCTGTACACCAGCTGACATCTGACCTACAGTAATGTTTAGTGGCATTTGGAGTGAGGTATTTAGTTTGAACATGGCATCTCAATAAGCTGGTATTGGGATTTTAGGATAGCTGCTAGGACAACTGCATGGTACTGTCCACATAACTTATTCAGATGGTCCGTGCAGCAGTTCGGGGCGCTCTTTGGAGTAGGAAAATGGCAAGAGCTAAACTTGAAAAGGCACGGCGGCAGTGCTTCGCAGCGGCTGGCATCCCGAGCGCTTGCCTCAGGAAGTCCAGCTACATGGCGCTTGAGGCGGTGGTGGCTGGGCGAGAGGGCCGGCGTCCCGCACGGTGCCGGGCCCCTGACGGCCGCCTCCCGCCAGCTCCCGGCCCCCTCCATCGCGGCGGCCCGCGGCCGGGAACAACGCCCTCACCCCGCGCGGCGGGCCCCAAGATGGCGCCCGGCAAGGCGAGAGCAGGCACCGGGCGGCGCGGGAGGAGATTCGGGGCCCGCCCCGTTCCCTGGGCGACGGCGACGCCGAGCCCGGGCACCATGGCGGAGGCGGCGGAGGCAGGCAGCCCGCCGGGGCAGGTACCCGCCACACCGCGGCTCTCGTCGCCCCGGGCCTTTCCGTTGTCTTCCCTCAGCCCCCCGGGCAGGGTGCGAGGCGCTGAGGCGGGGCAGCGCCCGCGCCCTAGCGGTCCCCCCTCGCCTTGCCGCCTCATAGTTTCTTTTTCTGTCCTTCGCTCTTTTGATTGAATCTTATTTTAAATGCCTTCATTAAGCTTCTGAACGCTTAAAAAGAAAGGGTGGGTGTTAAAATTAATTTTTGAGGATCAAAGGAAAGCAGCGTGAGGGTTTATTCCTGTGTGACCTTTTCACAAAAGAGCGCGGAGGGAGGAGGAAGCCACCTGCTCAGTGGAGCAGCTCCCCTGTCAAAAACCCACGGAGGGCTTCCAAAACTTGTGGAGGGCTTCAGAAATCCACAGGCCCATCCTTCCTGGGGAAAGCCACCGCCAGCCATTCCATGTCTTCGGCTTGGCCTGGCCCAGTGGTGGATCCCCCCTCTTCTGCAGCTTCCACTGGGGTTTGTAATTGTTAGAAATGTGTATTTTCATACCAACAATGTGTCCCAGTTGTTGCAGACTCTTGTTTTCAGGCGTATGGCTCTCTTGGCTTTTTCATGGTGTTAGAGATACCTGAATTTTTGGCTGTTAATGCAAAGGGGCATGCTTTCCTTCCCATCTTGCTTCCAGGTTGTATTCCTCACCCTTTGTTGCCTTAGGTAGCCCGAGTGCTACCACAGATCGAAATCCACATCATTCTCCTCAATATTTGCTCCTTTTCATATCTTTGTCTGCATTATTAATATTATTTATTGCAGTTTTTGACTTAGTTGGTGGAGGTGTGATTTCTGACACAGGTACCTCACCTGGTATCAGGAGTCTGGGAACACAAACGATTCCTCCCAAGAACACGAGGTGTTGCTTCAGCTCAAAATTTCTCTCTTGAGTCTGTCGATAAAGCTGTAGCAACCTTGAGGTCATTTTCTTGAGGTGGAACTTTGTTGTCTCAGATGGCAGAGAAGTTACAGTGGCTGTTGCTGAAGTGATGAATTGCTTTCAGCCACTGTAGGTTTGCGTCTGTTGCCAAAAAGCTACCATAACAATTATTGGTACAAAAAATAGGTTCACTTAAATAAATCCTTTTCTATGTAAAATGTGTTAATATGTGTTTTAATGCTTTATGAGAGAGATATATATAAGCATTTTTCACAGTATACTTCCTACTAGTGTTATTATTGGTAAATATTATGGTTGTTGGGAAGAGCGTAACAAGGGGGTAATGCAGTCAGTCAGATCCTAGTGAAAGGACACAAGGTGTACTGTATGGGAAAGGACAGGCTGTCAGAATATATCATACATCTATTTGAAATGTAGCACTGAAATTTTTGTCTTTATTACTTCATGGCTTTATAAAAGGATTCTTTATAGATTTTTTTTTCATGTGTTTTCTGTTCCTTATATATTGAAGTTTGTTTTATACATGATAGCTTGCCTTAGTGATAATTCCTACTATCCCTTATGATTTAATTTTATTGCAAACCCTGTGGAATTGTGCTTATTTTATTTTATTTTATTTTATTTTAATTTTTTATTGCATAGTCTCCAGTTTTGGCTGATGCTGGCACGTTCAGTGTGTAAGCCATAGAGAACATGGTATTCTGCCACTATTTTTGTTTTATTGAGAAAATTCCTCTTGAATTAAAATACTTTTATAATTGCTCAGACCTGTAATTACTTTTAGCAGAAAGCATGTCACAAAACCTGGATCCTTTTCTTAGCAAGTCTTGCTTCTGCTTTATTTTTAAACATTTTTTTTCTTTTTTTTTTTTTTTTTTTCTATTAAGTAGTCTGCAGCAGTGAAAACATGAGTAAAGTCTAAAGCCATTTGGTACATTTGGTCACCCATATGTCTTGACGCTTGGATTGTGTGTATTTTTTTAATATATTTCGTTATTAAGAGGATACCATCAGCTTCTGTTGTTCATAATGGTCCTCATGGTCCTCTGAATGCTTTCCTCACATAAAGGTTTTATTTTTCACATTTGGCATATCTGCATGTTTCGCTTTTGAATGTAATTGAAATTAGTGTGCTATTCTTGTGTATTTCCTTATGTGTTTAACAACAAAAGAAATACTGTGACTAAAAATAACAACTATTGATTTTAACTTCCTATTGTGGGAGCAGACAAGTCGGGCTTTTTTTTCTTTTTTTCTCCTGGTTCTGCCTTAACTATTTAGGTAGACAGCTTCAAGATTTTCTGCTTTTGCTGAAGTATTTGACAGCTTGATAACAAAATGCATATAATAATACAAATAACAGCCTGTGTTGCTATTTTTTTTCATTCCCATTTTGATTAAAGTTGTAACTGATACGCGACACTGTTTCAGGATACATCTGCACTGCTGTCAGCAGTATTGCTCAGAGCGAGGTAGCTGAGCCAGCTTTAAATGAACTAGTTCAGTACTGGAAACTATCTAGCTGTGGCAGCAGAGTTTAGTCCAGTCTCGTTTCCCTGATGGAGTGAGGAGGATCTCAGGTTCCCTACGCTTCAGGTAGTTGCTATAATTTGAGAGCTGACAAGCCATTCTCTTGTGAATATCCTTTTGAAAATCATAATTTTGCAAAAGCATGCTGTTGCATTTTCAAAGAAGTGCAAATAAGTGGCATCTTCAGCCAGAGCAGAGGTCTCAACCAGAAGGACAAGATTATTTCATTTCAGAGACAGCGGTGCTAATTTCCATTTTTGTGTTT
Organism: Nettapus auritus; assembly: GCA_011076525.1. NCBI lineage: Eukaryota > Metazoa > Chordata > Aves > Anseriformes > Anatidae > Nettapus > Nettapus auritus. Next base: position 6,265,061 of record CM021770.1, on the reverse strand, counting down.
CAAGGTTTTGCCACTCTGGAAAGTCCCTCGCTAAAACTGCAGATAGTGGGGCTTCTTTCCTAGCCATTTTTTTTTTTGGTTCTGTTTTATTTTAGAGTTCTTCCCCACCCCAAATGTGAAACTTTTTGCAGCTTGCTATTTATCACTCTTCTGTTACTATTTTCTGTTTCACAGTGATTTGTAAACATTGGCTGAGAGATTCAAGGAGGATCTTGTTCTTTTGTTTTAGAATATCTGATTTGGCATTTTGATTGGGTGCTGTTGACAAGGGGTGCCCACAGCATTTGGAGTGACATACTGAACAGCCAGAAACATATTATGCATTCAAAACAGCTAAAAATTATTTGAAGGAAAATAAAACATAAAGGAACAAATAATTCCCTTGTAGTAGTCTATTTTTTAAATAGGTTAAGTGTATTGCTTTACAGTGTACATTGGTAGTTTTTTCTTTCCCCACCGCACATGAGGATAGTATTACCAGAATTAAATCACTTTGGATTACCTCAGTCAGTTACAGTTGTTAACAGTAAGAGGAAAGATAAATTCTCTGACAGCAGTGAACATGCAAAAACCAACTTCCCTTTGATTTTTCAGTGGTGGTTAAAGACTGCAAACAAAAGACAAAAGAGTATTTTATCAAAGGAATGATAAACTTTCAGCGGGGCTCTGCCCAAACAGAAATTTTCCACAAATATGGGATCATGTAGAGGACTCATGGACTCTCAGTACCTTTTAAATTACAGAACCATTTATAATTTTAAAAATTAATGTTCCAAATTACGTGCTTTCTCTCCCATAGTTGCTCATCAGTCATTTCGTATTTCATGTTATCTAATACCTGTACTTATTGTGGACAGCAGTGCCACAAGTCCATCCTTATTAAAACAGTAAAAAATTAAAAAAATGCTTGGGTGGAGGATGAGCTTGCTGCTGGGAATAAAGTTACGGACAGGAGGTGATGAAATGGTGTTCTAAAGTAGGCTTTCACCTTGCCATGTAAACTGTCAGATTTTGATGTGCAGATGATGGAGCTTTATCTGCAATACTGAGTTGCAGTAGCTTGAGTGTCTCTCAAGTTTAAACTTCAAACTTTAGTTGGTTGAAGAGTGTGTTTCTAATTCCAGTGGATCTTTTAATGTGTTGAAAGAGATTATAGGAGACTGAGTGCAAAGCACCCGGGGTTATTTTTAAATAAATTTGTATCTTACATAGCTTGTATATTGTTATATTACAACGCTGTATACTAAGACTTCAGCAACTTTTCCTAGAGGTCCTTCTTGCTATTTGTAATTCAGAGAATGAGACGAGCCTCAGCATCAGCATGCTAAGTGTGCTGGGCCTGCCAATACCAGGTAGGTGAGAAAGCTTCATGCTGCAGTAAGCCAGCTACGTACTGTAAGCAGGAGAAAATTACTTTTTGGTCAAGCTTTTTCTGACACAATGAATGTGGCTCGATACATTTCAAGAAGTGGTGAGGAATTAGTTTGGATAGATTCTGGAAATTCAGGTATTTTTTTTCCAGATTTTTCAACTTTTTGCCTACTAACTTGTTCCATAGAGCACAAGATGTAAGAAGCAGGGAAAAAAAATACTTCTGGTGCACCTGTACTTCTGCATGGGGCTCCCGCCGTGGTCTTGAATGGTGGAGGAGTAGAGTGCAAGGATTGAGAAGGTTTTCCTCCTTGCTCAGTCTTCCAGTCCCCTTGCCTCCTCTGTGCTACACCTGGCTTGTAACCATGGATGAGAAGCTGGAAGATAGCTTGATGAGAACAACAGTGCTATGCCTTGAACTTCCTTAAGCTTTTCTTTCTGTATCAGTGCCAATTTCTTCATCTGATACCGATAAAGTCCATCAGGGTGATTCTTGGGAAATGTTAACATTGTGGTCAGTAAGGTGTTACCAAGTGACCAGTAATAGACCGTTTATATAATGGTGCAAAAAGCCATAGTAAAATATCCCACGTATTGGATATTGTGAGAGAAAGGGGTGAGCTGGTATTAATTCAACTTCCAAAGCATCAATATCAGTTAAAGAATAACTGATATTATTAGTTCAGCTCTCGCTACTTCTAAAAAATCCATTTTGATGTATCTGTAACACTGCTGGTCACTGCAGGAAAGCATTCGTATTTTTCCTAATTATTCAAAACTGTCTTTCAATAATTGTATAATGTTCCTTTGTTGAGCTGCTCATTCATGTCTTCCTAGCTGGGGTGTGCAGCTTCTGTTATATCAATATTACTGACTGTAGGGGTATTGCTTTTTCTGCTGCATGAAGTGTTGCTAATACAACCAAAAGCAGACTAATGCCATAGTCCTAACTGTCTGAAGAAAGCCCTCAAGTACTTCATTCCTGTTGTTCCAATAAGACAGTATGTATATCTAAGGCTAACTTCTTTGCAGTTGGGAACAATAATTTTTAATACTAAAGTGCATGTGTAAAAGTACTCTGGCACTTAATTAGAGAAAAAAAACTACTGTGTCCACTAAATGTGATGTTCTGCTCTCATTCGTGTTTCATCAGTCTTGGATGCAATTCAGCTTGTCCCAGTTTTAAGTATATTTTGCAGTTTGGCAGCAGCAGGGGGAGTAGTGTAGCTTTACATGGGGGCTCTCCTTGACCAGTGCTAGATTTAGTTGATTAATTAGCCCAGAACCCTGCTGTTCAGTCTAAATTCATCTATGTTAGGAAATCTTCCACTTTTTCTTTTTTTTTTTTTTTTTTTTCAAGCTGAGCTAGAAATGTTATTCTAAGCGCTTCATCTTGTTGTGCCTCTATAAAACCCCATGAATGTACAGATATACTTGATATGAGTGTTGGGTTTTTCTCAGATTTCTAACCAACCTTCCGGTAGGGTACAAACCCTTACCTGCTACTCTTTGAGCTTAATCATCCGGATAGATTTTAATTTACGTAGCCGTCCACCTATGTAGACTTTAACGGCCCAGCTTGGGTACAAGGGTTTAGTGAAAATTTGTTTTACATATCAGTTCCTTTTTAAAACTTTGTAAAATGCTTTTGGGTAGTTTGCCTTTTATATAATACACAGATCTCAGCAGGGCTCAGTTAAAATTGATAAAATGATTCTATACTACATACTTTTGACCTTTGCTGGGATTGCATCTGAACGTAATTGGCTCATCTGAACTAACTACTGATAACCATTATCAGTGACACCTCATTTTAACAGCATAGAGATTGTCCAATAGATGTCAAATGTAATTTTGAATAACTTTACAGATAATGATTTTATAATGTGCTTTGACACCTCAATTCGTTGCCTAAATATTCTAAAGTAAAACAGTTATTTTATCCAGTGCTTTATATATTTCCTAGATTTTTCTTAATGGGCACACTAAATAAAGTATCATCAAATGTTCTTACTTTTTGTAAGATGATTGCATAGCTTTTCAAGCTCAGTCTGTTATTCCCCCATAACATGTACACCATTGTATTTCCTGAAAGGAACTGCCTTTTGTGTATTATTGCAAATACACAGACCTTCCCTGAAACAGTAGCATTGGATTCTTTTAGATGTACCTTTGTGTTGCACCAAACATGATGGGCTGTCTTGGGTTAAGGGAGCAGTAAGTGCGGACAGTAAATTCCCAAAGGGCAGGGTGGAGATCAAATAGTGTGGTAGTATATATGTGTGCTCATTATATCCTAAGGTGAAATTGATTTTAAAATTTAGTTACTGTGCAATCTGGTATCATGTTAGTCAAATCTAGATTCATGGCTTCTTTGCACCTTTATATTTCTATTGTTTTTACTTACAACTTGATTTAATCTTATGCTGCACACAATATGTCACTATGTTCCCATGTGAATATAAGATAGAAATATTATTTTCCATGTATCTGCCTAGTGAAAATGTGTTAGGGTATTGTGCTGCTGCCTTATAATTATATCTGTGTTACGTTTTGGCATTTGTTGAATTAATCTCTTGCCTACTTCCTCAAAATCAAAATGTTATTTAGATAAGTTACTGCCATAATCGAATCAACTTTTAAAAATTATATTCATATGTCTCTGTGTGTGTGTAGGAAGAAGACCAAGATCAGGATGCAGTAGGGGGACAGAAGGTTATTAATCAGACATTTCTTTCTCTTTCCCAAATTACTGCTTTGTCAGAACAAAACATAGAAGGAGTTCAAAAGTGAGTAGCAATGATAACAATGCTAGAACAAATATTATCATGCAATAAAGTTTATAGAGAATTTGACAGTGGTTTTTTTGTGATATTAGACTTTAAATCATAAATGATTTAATTGAACAGTTAATGTTTCATGAAAGTTATGAAGAAAGCCATTGATCTCATATCTTCTTTGTTTTACTGTGTTGCCCGCATCTTTTGATTTTTTTTCAATTCCTTCCCTTTCTCCTCTGGTAAATATTTCACAATGACGGGGTTTCTGGGTTTACAGTCTTACTAAATATTCTGTAAATAAAATACTAAGATGTAAATAAGCACAGGCCAATGCTGAGCCTTTTCATAAGTCTCACCTGGTAACTCTTTTGCTAAAACATTTAGGACTCTCTACAGATCTATGAGTTACTGTAAAATCAGAAGGGTTTTAACAGTTCAGAAAGGGATGGAAACTTAAAAAGTAGATAGCTATTATGGTGCACTGGGGAAATAGGAGGCAGCCAAAGACTTCTGAAGTAAGCCCATGTTGTCTTCCCTTTAGCAGCACCCTCTCTCATTATTATTGCTTAATAGAAGATGAATTTAGGAGGCCAGGAGTTCAGCCTGAAACTCTAGACTTATATTTTTAGAATGGGATTTTCAGAAGTGCCCAAATATTTTAGGAGCACTTTTCTCCACTGGCAGATTCTTAAAGAATTGAAAGCCAAATGGCTGGTACTCTTAACTATTTTGGGGAGAGAGAAGAAGAAGAAGGAAAAAGACAACAACCGAACTAACCCTGTCTTTCTGAATACATAGTGTTTTTGAGAGATTAAAATATTTTTCTTGAAATATTCTCTTCCTCTCATTTGTCTTTGTTTTGAGGAAAAAAACTTCTTTACCTGATGGGTTTTATTTTTCCTTTCTATTTTTTTTTATTTAAAGAAAACGAAAAAAAAAATCCCCTTTAAATAATAGCATATATATATTTTCATTTATTATTTTCTCTTGAGTGATAAGCCCCTTACTTCAGAGAAAATTGAAGCATACAACTCAAAGGAAACTAAAATGTACTTGATGATGCAATTTATTGTGAAAATTTCTTGCTAAAATTAAAAAGGAAAGCATTGAAAGGTCATATGTTTTTTCTTAGTCTCAGCTGGTCACATGTATTCATATATATGTATATATATATACACACATACGCACACACAAGGTAATCATAAAGTATATACTGCATCTGACTGAAAGGGGATAGATGCAGGGTATTTTATGTACTCTACGCAGTTTAGCACTAGCATTGAATTTGTGTTAGTTTACCACAGAGCATCACTTCTCTACACAAGAGCATTTTGAAGGCCACAGCTAAGGATGGAAAATCAGAATAGATGATCTGATTCAGTATGAGAATTTTCATGTCTTGCATTCCCATATATATTGGAGTTCTGTACTGCTGTCCATCTCCATAGGACTTGCACACCTCCCATACAGGAAGAAATAGCAATCGATGTAACTAAGAAGTCTAAATCACCCATAATTTCCTGATCATTTATAGATACTGTTTTCAGTGAGAAGCCTTGCAGAATATTGAAAAAATGAGTTCTGGCATTGTTAGTAGCATCACAGAAAATCTAAATCCCTGAGAAGCTCTGATTATGAAAACACAGAGTTGGCAGAAGCTTCAGAAAGAGAGGATATGGACTGTTTCAAACCTTGGAAAGTTCAGCTGGCCACATTCCACTTCTATTTCAGTACATAGTTAAGTGTTTTTAACCGACTTGCATGTGTACAGCCGTACAAATTTGTCATGCAGAACAAAGGAGTACATGTTTTAAACAAAACTGATTGGATTATATGCTTTACTTTGTTAGCTATTGAGGCTTTAATTAAAAATAAAAAATAAAAAAACAAAAAACTCATCTTACTTGGCAGTGTATCTCTACTGGGTCGGTGAAAACCCTGAAAAATTAACAGTTGCCTCTGAGTAGGTCTGATATTAATGCTATTATTAGGAAGAAATGAGAAATGGGGAAAAAAAAAGTCTTCACTCTTGCAGGGGAGGAAAAACTGTGATCACAGCTGGCACCTGTGTAGGCAGGTACAGCTAAGAAACCAAGGATTGCTTTGATGTAAAACTTAACTACCTGAGACATGGTTAAGTTACACCAGAACTGCAAACTGAAGTCCTAGCCCTGATCCCCTATAAACTCTTCATGTGGAAAAATGCATACAATTACTATAAAAAAACATAATTAATTCCATGTTTGGACAGAGTAGATGTAAATATGTCAGTAGCATCATAGTCTCCTAGAAGGAAATCTATTTTTCTATAATTATTACTTCTTTAAGTTGAAATAAGTGGAAAATTTTCCAGTATGCCAGAAAAATAAGATGAGATTCTTCCTAAATGTTCTTACAATTATGAAAGGGAAATTTAAATTTCTAAATATGTTAGATGTTTTAGTAATTTTATATTGTTTACCTCATTTTTCAAATGCAATTTTTCTTCAGAGTCTATGTGAAAAATAACCACTAATGGAAAGCGAGATCTTTTACAATATTGTAAACATATTTCAAAAAAATAGACTTGTCCCGTTTCATCCAACAAACCCCTTCCTGAACAAACACTTTGGGAATTTCTTTGGGAATTTTGACTAGAATTCCTCTTTTGATTTTTTGTAAGTCTCTTTACTTCATTAATTATATCTTAACATTTAATTAGTGCCTGTTGAATCCTGTAGGTGCTTGCTTACTTTTCTCATTTGATTTTTTCCTCTCACCATCCGTGTTTATATCTAGAAACCGATGTAGCTTAGTTTCTGGAAAATATATACATGTATATATTTAATATAGTAATAGATGTACAATCACTAAATTAAACTTTGAAACCTCTATTTTTAAAATTTCACTATTTTATGATGCTGTTTCTTTTAGAAAGCTGGAAGAATTTCTGAATTTTAAACAATTAAAGACATCTTTGAAGGAAGCTATTTTACTAGATTATTATACTGCCGGATTTTGGTGGGCTAAAGAAAAGAACTTCAGTCTTGTGCAGCTCTCAGGATTCATGGATCTATTAAACTTCCTGTTGGAGAACCTACGTGGTAAGTATAATTTAAAATTATAAAATAAAAATATCTGAAGTGGAAGGCGAGAATGCTTTCCAGTCATTTTAATAAAGTGGTTTTTAATTGCAAATGATTGTAAAATGATTTATTTTCCTCTTGAATGTTGTCATGCTATACCTTGTGCCCGATAATAATTCTCCTTGAAAGATGTTAAACTTTGATTAGAGAGAACTGTAGTCTGTTTATCAGAATATCCCTCATTCTTTCTTTGTACAGTATATGCTACAAAAGGACCAGGTCCTGAAAGGACCTCATCATTGGTATGGTAAAATAAGTAATCATTACAGTAGAGTGTGAGCAAGGAACATCTAAATTCGGGTTTCAGCTCTCTCAGTGACTGAGTCACCATAGCCTTGGCACATTTCTCTGATGTTTGAGGTATTTGGTACATCCTGTAGAATTTTACCAGGAGAATTACATTTATTTTGTCCTTGGAGGTTAGCTCTCAGGGAGCTTTCTCTATGGCAAATCCTGCATTTTGGGCACAAAGTGTATTGGTTAATTAAATACTGATGAGGGAAGTAAACTGGCATCACTGCCAGAGTTGAAAAATAACAATGAAACGACTTTAGCTCTGGAGGCTATGAGGAGATTTGCTAAAAAGCATGCATCTTGGGTCTGGTGGGAACAAAATATCAAAAAATAATAATAATAATAATTGTAGCTGTATCCTCTCAAAACCCCCTTTTCAGAGATCACAATTCTTACTTTACATTCACTTTAAAGGTGATTATGTTGAGAAGAGTCTATCCCAGAGGAAAAGTGAAAGGACACAGTGGTACTATTCAAAGTAAATATGAATATTTAAAATCAAATTCATAGTAATTATTATACTCTTTCATTGTAGTTTAAATCAAGGTCCTTTCTGACTTGGAATTTTGACAGAACATGTACGTGCTTTATGGTCATTGGAATTCCAGTTGTCCTTCCTGTCTCCAATGATAAAGTATTTTAACATATGCTAACTATATTAATATAACAATGGAGAAGAATGGAAACATGACACAAATTAGTTTTATGAGACTGTAATGCATATGTACTAGACAGGCTGGTAGCACAACTGATTATTAAAGCTGACTGACATTTTTCAGGAATGTGATCTTAGTTGCATAAAGTCTGGCAAAGCTTTAACTCTTTAAGCTAAAATTTTCCATGGCAGTGTCTGCCTCAGATTAATTTTAACATATAAAATTACCACTAGAACAGTTCAGTGGACTTCAAGACAGAGGCTGTCAAAGAAATAAATGTTTTATTTTTTGTTTTTTTTTTTTTTTTTTTTTTTTTTAGTAACAGCTCTAATACCCCTATGCTTTGAAGTAAAGACCTAAGGTTTGGCAAGCAAGGGTTGTGAATTTGCTTTTTGCTGTCCTCTGAAAATCCATTCATATTTGGCTAAGACACATGGCTTCCAGGGAAAGAAAATGCAGTTTGTAAATGCAAGAGACTTCCTATATTTTCTTCGTGGCTAAGTTCCCCAAACAATCCATCTTACAAATTATGCTCTAGCCCAGGGCTGAGATGAATTTCCTTATAGTTACTGTTCTCAGCTGGTGCAAGTTCCAAGACCAAACATTTCAACTAACAATAAAATGCTAATGTCTTCTATATTAATGACCGTTTCCTTTTCCTTCCCTACAATGTACCCAAGCAGCCTGGAGAAGTAAGCTGATTTGATCATAATAGCAACAATAGCATGGAACGGAAATAATGGATTTAGACAACGAGGGTAGTGGAAATTAATTTAAGGCTGGTAAAAGAGAGAGAGGAAAACAGAAATTTAGAAACGCAAGGCTATTCTTGATTGGGTGGGTGAGGAGAAACAGTTTGAGAGCCAAGGGATCATTGTTGCCTGTACAAATATTCCTTGCAGAGAAAGTGAAACAGGATAGGGACTGAAACCAGCTGAGGACCCAGGATGAACTACTTGTGTGATATGGTCTACATTCTACACTTCGAACATCAAGTGCTCCTTACCTCACAGATGTAGTGTGAGAGCCGTCCTGAGACAGGCAGTTGGGCCTGAAAATCAGTTGTACAAAGGAAAGAGAAAATTTGGACTAGCTGGAGAGAGGACCTGGGCCTGAATATTGTCACTTCTCATGATCTTTTTATCTTTACTTCCCTACAAACTGTGGTATTTCTGGTTCTGTTGCTCTTTCTCATTTCCCATGGCTTCTCTTCTATTTCCCCCCACGTTCTCTGTATTTCTTTTTTTTTTATTATTATTTTTTCCATTATGGTTATTTATATTGTGCTGCCTCTGTTACTGAAAACTGAGGTGAAATTTTCAGGGTTTTGATTGCTGTATGACTAAAGGGCAAAACTATAAAGACCAGAATCTTGGAAGTTTTAAAATTTGTTTTCTGTACAAAGAACCAAGAAGCAGATCAGTAGAGAATTAAAGCCATAAGGAAAATAAACCTATTTCACCACTGGTGGATATTTCCCCATTTTCTACTCTAGATTTTTAGACTTAAAAACACGTAAATTGTGTTTGCAACTTTTTTTTTTTTTTTTTTTTAACTCCACCATGGTTCTAGTGATAGCACACAGTGTACACAAATCAGAAAGATGGATCCTTTCTTTTTAAAAGCAAGGTTTAGCAAGCACTGATATATTTTCAGATTTTTGTCAAGACAGTACACAAAAAGAATTTAAATTTTAGTTCAAAACTATTTTGGCATTTGGTTTTGCTTTCCAAGTTAAAACTGTAAAGTCATTAATTTTGGGGGGTACAAATGATTATGCAAGCAGAATATTAAGCATATTCAAGTTTAATCAATTACGACTAAGTACTTAAAATTGCTTGCCATTTTTACTATCTGTTCATGTATTTCTGATTTATATTGCAAGGGACATGGTCAGAAGAACAGTCTATTTACAATACATAAGCAATAGTAAATTCATTTTAAGGATAATGCATCTAGCATTTACACGCTATTCTGCCTGTGGTTATCTCTGCATTCATAAAAGACCAACCTGTAGTATCTTAAACATCCATTATTGCGGTCATTGCAATATTAGGGCTCATCAGTGATTTTATGATGGAATTTTAATGCATGTTTTATTGATAAGAATAATGGCAACAGACAAAAGTGTTTGGCCAGTGTTGCTTTTTAAGTTTCCCTGTGATTCATAATATAACCGCTTACGCTTCTAGAAGTCTTATAGTTAAAATGTGCTTAAAAACAAAAACAAAACAAAACAAAACAAAAAAATGGGGGGGGGGGAGAAACCCACCTCTATTATGTTTATATTTACTTTTTGTTCTTTGGAATTAATTGCAGCCAAACATATGACCTTAGGAGATAACATAAAGGAACTTGGAAAAGCAATGGCTGGAATAGGAGAAACTGATTCAGAAAGAAGTGGTGACATGGATGTCTTCAGCATTGAGCAAGCCAAAGCAATCATTGATTACTTGAATATCAGGTACTACCCTAGGATACATGATGTCTTATTCAAATAATTTAATGTGGTAAGAAATCTGCTGATAAAATAAGTTAAAATTATTTAATTGGGTATGTACTTACTATGCCAACATGCTACATATACCAAACTTGAAAAAGTAAAAAGAAAAGAGAATACTCAAGCAGTGGTAAAGATCTGACCTCAGATGTCAAAGCCTGGAAAATTCAGAATTTAGATGGGAAGTTTATCTTGACATAAGATTATTCTGAAAAGATTCTATCTGGGTTTTGGTTTGGGTGATTTAAAGGACAGAGGAGAATGGTGTATACAGAATACTCTTGTTTTGCTTTTAAAGCTTTCTAATTCTATATTCAGTTGAACAAAATCCTAAGTCTCATTTGTAACTTTCAGTATTTGTGTGACCTTGTCAGCTGTAGTGGACTACTTAAGTGGTTTAAATTTTTGTACTTTACAGAATTAAGGCTATGGTAAATAAGTATAAGTAATAAAAACGTTGCATTTGTAAGTTAGCATTAAGTTCAGCATCTGCATGAAGAGGTTTCTTGACAGGTCTCAGCTTTTAAACAGACACAGAAAGAGATATAAACAGCAGTAATTCAGTTATGTATCTTGGGGAAAAAAAAATAAAAATGAAGTGTCAGTAGCTAATCACTCCTCTCCATATAAAGTCTTAGTAACATATACAAACTTTTCTTCATTGAAGTGTCATAGTTAGGACAGCAGCCTATACTCTTACACCACTGCTTCCAGTACCTGATGGGTGAATTGTTCCTTAAGTTCTTGTATTGCCAGAATGGGTAAGAAAAGTTGGAAAATGGAAAAGGTATGACTGTAATATATGTTTATACACTATACTATATCTTCAGCCATTGAGCCCATTTCATGACCTCAGTGGTAGTGGTAGGGAGAGAGATTTTGTGGCAAATGGACATAAAAAGTAACTCCATGACTGATCTGTATGTAGAATTGTTGGGAATTTTCTGACTCTTCTTTTGCTAGAAGAACTTTAACATGGCAAAGAGTTTTTTTGTTGTTGTTGTTTTTGTGTTTTTTTTGTTTTTTTTAAAGAGTGTTTTTTGAATGCATTAAAGTTTTTATTGATACAAGGATGGCTGACAGTCTCCTGGTTTAGGGCACTGATAGATTCTTACTGGGGGTTTAAGCCCATCACAGGTGATTTCTCTTACAGCTGAGTTGTAAGATCTGGCTTTCTCCTGCTCTTTTTGTGTTTTTTGTTGTTGATGATGATGATCATGATGTTGGTTTGGTTTGGTTCTGTTTCACAGAAAATAAAAAGAACTTCAGGTTCTTCCCATATCAAATGAGAACATCTCTTTATATCTCAAATTTCTGTAGTCAAGGCCATCCAGTGTCCTGCCAAGTACTCCCCTAAACTAAAAGGAAGCTTGGCATTTAAAATGTCTCACTCAACTTCTCCTACTTCTCTTTTCCCGTCTTTTGTATATTTATTTGGAACAGAAGTTTTTTCCAAGTAGGATCTCTGTAGCTCTTGTGTGAACTATCCATTGAAAGAGATCTTGTCCATGAAGTAAGTCCTTCACAGTGTCAAGAATTTCATCCAAGAGATTAGATGCTCCATCCTGTTACCACCAAAGCATTAACTCAGCAGGAACACAATCATGCCTCAATACAGCAGTGGTATTCTGGCTGCCAGACATGTAATTCTATTTTCATACCGTTCAACTTACTGGAAGTACGTACTGTTGCAAGGTCATGGATATATACACGTACATATATATGCACATACACTAAAATGTGTCGTGTGTATCCTCCTTATACAATCCATTATTTCATTCACATGAATATTTTTTTTCTAAATCGGAACTGAATCAGCACACTTTTTATGTGGTTGTATTCTGAACTTTATGAACTCAGGAATAGGCTGACTGAGTTTTATTACAACTCAAATTTATGTATTAGTTCAACATTTTTTCTTGTTCTCCACTTTTTTTTTGTTTAATTGTAAATGATAGACCTATAGCTTTATTTTTTTTTTTCTATTCAAGATAGTATGACATGTTTTAGTTCAGATCACATTTTTATAGGTGAGCTATAAACCCATGGGATTCATAATGGAAATGGGGACAAATGCTCAACTACATTGGCACAAGCTGTATAACAACTATAATGATACCTTCAGGTTTGGTGGAAGGTGACAGTTATCGTCTTTTTATCCTGTCTCCTGCAGCAAACACATATCAACATAGCTCTTGACATTTTCTTTCAGGAGGCAGTGGAGTCAGGAAAATATGTCATCGTTAATCACCTTCATATTTTCATATGACATCATAAGAGGTTTTATTCTGAAAAATCTTACTTTACATGAGAAAAATTATTTTAATGTAATTGCTAAATACGTTGGCACAGGCTCTTAATTGGTTGCAACAGATACAAATAAAAGGCATTTTATATAATGAATGGTGGAAGAAAACTATACCAGTTTTAAAATAAGTACTGATGCTGTATAATCGACATGATTTGATTTAAAAAGCATTAAATGGAGGAATTCTTTCGTTGATATAGGATTAAGGGTGACAGGTCAAACAGAGTTCTGTTTGAAAAATAAAAATAAATTCAGAAATGCCAGAAGTAATGACTTAGATTTTTGGAAATACTGTAAATTACCTCTACATGGAACACAGTCTGTAAAGAATATCATAACACATTTAGAAGGTCTAAGGGAAAGAACTAATTTTCAGCTTCTCTCAATCTGGCTCCTTTCCAAGGCATTGGAATAAAGAAAAGAAAGAAAGAAGTTTGAAATGTTAGGTTCTGTCAATACAGTTTGAAATATATGTATCTAATTTCTTGTTTGTCTGCGATGCTCATATTTTTTTTTTTCAAATAATCCCTGTTAGAACGTTACAAAAAATGGGTCTGTGTGTGTGAGAGAGAGAGGACACATGTATTTTCATTAATTTGTCTGAGTCATTTCCACGTAAGTTCTGAAGTCTGTTTAAACATAGTTCATAAACAAATTCCTGTTTTTCCACTGAAACATGGCAGGAATTCTTTGGTGAAACACTGCAGTAAATAGATAATTAAGATGCTACAATATTTGCCATTTCATTTGCAGTACATATGTGCTTTGTGTGTGTGGGGGAAGGGAACTTACAGTTTATGGTAGCCAAATTTCTTATGCGAGTAATCAAATTAGTTTTTTAACAAATGGTAATTGGATGAATTAAATGTAACTATAGAATAAAACTTTTATATGGCACTTACAGAGCCAAATGTTCAATAAGGCTGCTATAATACTTCTCACAAAACTAGGAAATGCATCTGTACATATGTGCAAAACTGTCTGCAGCCATTTGGGTACAAATGTATTTGAAAGAGTCGCAGGTGCGTTTGACTAATCCTGCTGGAAAATGTATTATTGTCATGTAAGAGAGGCTGGCAGTACTGCCTTTGTGTTCTTCTAATTCTGAGCTGCTCTCAAAGGCTGGAAGAATCTCTGTGCTATGTTAGCTGGCACTTCAGCACCACTTTGATGAGAGCAAATTGTCCCTGATCTGCAGTATTTCGTGGAATCTCAGTGGTACTGTGGCAGTGGCTAGTGGTGTTGTGTAAGTGAAGGTGATTTAGAGAAGGATGTCCAGCTAAAATGGTGGCTACTGAACACAGACTCCCACTGTTGGTTTCCTCATTAATTGTCATAGCCAAGATTGTGTTTCAGACACCTACATCCCAGGGCCTCAGCCTCTCTCTTTGCACATGGCTTGCTGGTTAGCCCTACTGTTGGCTGCAGTATAGCATTAGCACGACATCCAGTACGTAGTAGCAGTGTCCTTAGCTTTAAGTAGATAATTGCATACATTGTTCTAACAGTTACTTCCATAGACCATAGAGAAATTCATGTTGGGAAGGACATGTGGAGGCCACCTAGTCCAAACCCTACTCAAAGCAGGCTTCAGTATTCTAGATGTGGTCTTACAAATACTGAACAGAGTCACCACCATCCTGGTTTGTGGTTCTAATAGTGTGGTGAGGGGAAAGGATAGGAACTGGTTACAGATGTTCCTTGCAAATATTGCCGTATCTTTCATGGGTATGTCAGACAGGAGTGTGATAAAGTTAGAATCATTCTTTGACCTGAACTTGCCATGAAATCACAGAACTGTGTTTTAAATCCTGTCAGAATGACATGACAGAAGCCAGAAGTCTGTGTCATGATTTTAAGAGGAAAAAGTAATTGTAACAGATGAACTGTGACAAACCAAGCCTTTGATTAAACAGATATGATATCATTGATCATTAAGAAAGGAAACAACAAAAAATATTTAAAACATGAAATGGAAATCCACATGTTTTAAGGGAAAATAAGTTTACTACTTTAAGTTACTTTTGGTGTAATGCACAAAACTCCAGTGTGTCAATCTAGTTTTCTAGTTTTTCTTTAAGGAAATAGTATGCTGATTTTGAAACATGACCTTGAGAGAATAAATGCTTCCATTCTTTATTGGTTTTGTGTTCCAGCATCAAACTTGATTGCTGGAATAAGCAGCCCATCCCAAATCTGCTAGCTCATTTGGCTTTGTTTCCTTCTTGTCCACTACTGCTGATATTAAAGACATAAGTATCCTGGTGATACGCATTTCAGGAATTACTTTTTTTCAGAGGAGAACTTAGTCTTCTTGGAGTTCAATTCCATAAGAACAAAGCAGTTCTATTCTTAATTATCATACTGGATTTTCTACAGCCATCTAATAGTACGTCCTGTAAATTAAATACTCTGTGTATGGTAGCTGAAGTTAAACAACCATCTGCTGAAGTCAAACAACCATTTCTCCCTAACATTCGGAGTATTACCCATCTAGAGAGTAATTCTCACTATAACCTTTTTTTTTTTTTTTTTTTTTTAAGTGTTACCTTTCTACAGCTGTACTAGCGGTATTTTTCTCTTGTTTTCCAGCTTATTTAAACCCTATAAATTGTATGAACATCTCTTCCACAGTCCTAGAGAAGAATTTGTGATAAGTAATAAGGTAAGTCATTTATATAGATGGAACTCATTATGTAGAGTTATTTAGTGAATGCACTATGGCATATGTTTTGTATTGCTCAAAGCAATTTTATGTCAACATTACTTCGTTACTAAAGTAAAACGACTGATTAAAGAATACAAGTTAGATGTTTCGATCCTCAAATTCAAAATTAATTTTGGATTTCAAAAAAGTGTAAATGCATTGGTTGGTTAAAATGTGTTACATCAGGAATACTTCTCTTTGTTTATGTATGTATAAGTTGGTGTATGTCATTTGAATTAGCAATACATGAGTCTGACTATTTTAAAATCAGCAATCAAAATCGGAAAAATTTGTGTACCAAGCAAGAGTCTGACCACAGTGCTGGTATTTATGTATGCACAGGTTTTTTTTCCACTGTAGTCACCAACAGTTAATTACACTGATTGTAGAGAAACAAGCTAGCTAGAAATCCAGCATTTTGAAGGCACTCTTACAGTCAAGCTAATTCACTGTTATTAAACTTTGTATTCTAACTTATACATGAAAAAATACATAGGAATACGTGTTGACTCAGGAGGTGGCCTTTAATCAAACAGCCAGATTAAATTAATCAAATATACCTTCCTTTTTGTTTGATGGTGCATTTTGAAGATACGTGTTACAACACATTGAAAAGAATTTACATTTATAATTTAGGAGACAACTGGTTACTCTGAGAGGCATGGTAGTAGAATTTCTCTTATGGCACGTATTTTAGCTTATCAGCACACAGGGAAGTCAGTTATTAATGCACTGGAAAAAATCTTTTGCACATTAAGCTGGTGGTTTGGGTCTGTAAATGATGCGGTATAATTTCCTCCCATGTTGCTTTTAAATAACTGTGTTTTATGCAAGAAGGACTTTGCTTGCCATGGATGCAAATATTTGGAAATTATTTTGAGGTTGTTTATAAGATGGGTTAAAATTCCAGCTATGCTGGAATCAATGACAAAATTAATTACATAAGCAGGACTTCAGCATCACACTGTTGTTGTGGTTTTCATATTAGCTAATGAGATCAGTGGTTGGCTAGAGGTTTCTAATTGGTTAACATTATTTTTAATGAGGCTTTAATTAAATAATTTCTTGTGTAAATTTGGTTAATATACCAGTTGCAGATTAGCTTAAAATAAATGTCTTTGTGTTTTCTTGAAACCTATTTCTGGATGTTTCAGATCAGAGTAAAATGCTAGTGTTTCACAGCCATGGAAAAGCAGCTGCTCTGCATGGTTTGTGTGCTAGGGAGTATCACCCGTACCATCTACCTCCACTAGGGAATGGCAGAAACGTATTTCTGTGAATGACTTTGGTGTTAATCCATCAAAGGAACAAGTGTGATTTACAATAAAACTGTCATAAAAACCTTCATGATAATTTTTAGCTGCAACTCTCTTACAGATGTTTCTTACCTATGCGCCAGTTTGGTTTAATTCATCTGTTTTGTATTCTAAGTCTCATGGCAGAGACTCCAACCACATTTGGCCAACCACAGTGTAATACCCGAGAAGATCAATACTTATATTCGTGCAGACTTTATTTTGATAGGGTGATATATTGTTCTTCAATAAGTTTAACACTTTGCAACTATACATACGAATTTATGGCATTCTGTGCGTTTGCTTGATGTGTAAAATGTGATGAGAGGTGAGCCCAGCACAGAAGTCAGGTTCTGTAGCTTACAGCTTTGTTATATTTAGAAATGCCTATCCAAAAAGGAGAGCATTACCTCTGTGTTTGAAGTCCCTTAGATGAACAGGCTTGCCCCTGACAAGCTAAAGGGGCAGATGTGGTTCGATGTGTATGCCGATGGCAGGAGCATGCCTGGAGTCACATGCCCTGCATTGCATGTGCTCTGGAAGCAGAAGTGGGCCGGAGATCGTCTGGGAAATCTGTGCAGTAAAAGTAGATGATAAATCTGTGATGAAAGGTTGACTGTTGTTTCGCTGTGTAGATTACTGTCTTTAATATAAATAAATAATAAAAAATAAAGACACTAGATACACCATGGCCAACAGGTAGATGTGATCCTTACTGCCAAGCACACCGTTGCTATTGTCTAAAACGTTTTCCATTAGCTTCATTGATGAAAGCTGTTCTTTTGGAATGAGAGACTGTAAAATGTAACGGCCAGGTTTGCCCAAATAGAAGAACCATGGCATTCTAAGAGCTTAATTCCAGTATTACCTTATTTTGCAAATAAAGACTTTTGGACAAATCAATGAAATTATTTGCTTTAACCGAAATGGCTTGCTTTAGCTCACTGAGTAAATTTGTGCTTCACGTGTGCTGAAGGTATCACCTACTGAACGGAAGTCCAGCAGCATCTTCTTTAGCAGAGATTCAGCTTCAACAAATAAAAGCAACAGTTACTGCTGTAATGGATATCCTTTTAGAGAAGCCATGGTATGTGTTCTCCAGATAAAGCTTATAGCAATGGATTATACACCATTGAATTTTATTTTTTCTCTAGTGAGAGCAATTATACAGTGTTCTCAATCAGATTTCCTTTTTGATCTTTCAGTGCATTTATTTCCAAATGACCCTGTCATTTCCTGTGTAAAATAAAATCAGACAAGAAAAGGGAAATGACTCAAAACTGAGTTAGATTATGCATACAATATCTGCATGCCACTTAACAAAATCTAAGTTACTCAAATATAGCACATAATTAGTGGAGCTTCACAATCTGATTAATATTCTGAGTTTGATGAAGCTAGCTTGATAGAAACAACTTTGTAAAATATAGACAGTATTTAAGTATTTTAAAAAAAAGGAACAAACGACTGGCTAATTTAAATATATTTTTGCATCAGCTAAAGCCTTTAAATCAAACTGCCTGAGGTGATCATATTGCCTAGGAAAAAAAAAAAAAGGTTAACGCTGAAAGACATGAATGCTTGGTTAGATGATAAAACACACATCATAAATCTAACCTAGTTTGGCAGTCTTTAAAATTTAAAACTTACCTTTCCAGCTATCAAATCCTTTACTTCTCCTTCACTGCAGATTTACAAAGACCTATATATTACATATGTGCAAATACCTGTTAGAAAACACAGTAAGTACAAGTTACAAGGAATTACTGAGAAGTGTTAAGATTGCCAAGTAAATTCATTGCTTTTTGTTTTGTTACTGTTCTGAGCAGTTCTTCTCAACATCTAGAAGAACTGCAGAAGAAACAATGCTTTATCTGGACTGTGGCCATGAACCAACGTAAAATGCGTGTAGGGCTAGCATACCAGAGTTCTTCAAGAACGCTGTTGTTAAAGATACTGTTTTTACCTTTTGCCCATTCTGGAGGTTTTGCCCTGTAGCTGTGGGTTAGTACACCTAGTACACCTGCAAATGCAAAGAAAGCAACTGGAGTACACACTAAATCTTAATGTTCAGGGATTCAGTGGAGCAATTCCTATTAACACGTCAGATCTTATAAAAAAAAAAGGTTTAATTTGTTAATACAGGAGTTGTGTAGAAGTTTTTATTATTTTCCATTTATATGGTCAGCTAATTTATTTTGTTTTGATAGGACGATATATTGCAGTACTTTTTTTTTTTTTTTTTTCCATATTTAAAAATTGCACCTTCTACTGTAGTTCATGTTTTTTGCTGCACTGTGTTGTGTATTTTTGGATGGAATGAGGCTAAGGTCTTCTGGGATTATGTCTGCTTTGAAACATTTCCTAATAAAAATAATGTGGTTGGTAAATCTAGTTTTATTCCTGGTTGCTTTAGCCAGCCTGATGGAGTAATCTGCTATTTTATGGCCCAGATGACTAGCTAAGTTTGACTTCTTGAAGTAGTAGTGTACAATGTAATTTTCTTTAGAGATGTCATAGTGGGTCAGGTTGCAATAAAAATATCAAAGATTAAGTTTAATGACAGTGCAGATTCAGTGTTATAGCAGTCACTAGATATCATCCCCTACTTAGATTTCCAGAAGAGTTTCCATTAACGCTATCTTTCCATGTACTCCTTACTTTTTGAAACATTAAGCTTTCGGACTATGTCTGGTATTTATCCAAGTGTCGGTGGTTGTTTTTGTTTAGCCTTTTGTTGATGGTGGTGGTGGTTTGTTGCTTTAAGTCTGAATTAAATCTCTTCTGTGTTTTGAATTTCAGAGAGTGCATAGAAAAAGTACGCTATCTGAAAGCTAATAAGCCTTTCTTGATAGTAAAAATCCTGAAGTCTGGGACTTCACTTTGATATGTAATTCTCATTAGGTGTTGCACACTTAGATTGGTTAATCAATCATTTTTAAGACAAATTTGCTCAACTATTTCTTGAGAATTGCATTTCAAGAATGTGTGAAACCAGAACATTTCTGTAAGCATATCAGTTCACACTAGAGAGACGCATTCCCCAACTAATGGAGTGTATGTTTTTCAAAGCTTGAACATTTCAAATATTTGTAATGCTTAAAAACCACTGAATTGATTTTTCTGTAGCTTTGTTTTGTAAATATCACCATGGCAAAGACAAAGACTACTTTGAAGGAAATAAGAACATAGGACTGGAAGAAACCTCTTTAATTGTCAGGTCTAGTGCTGCCTTCTCCTAGGCAAGCATGCATAATCCTCTTCGGAAACTTGTCAAGCTCAAGCCTAAGAAGTTAACTTTTTTGCCTCTGCTATTCCAGTTAGAAGGCTGCCCTGGAGCCTGATTTCTGTAATGGTTATAAAACTTCTAATTTCCAGGCTAAGTGTATTCACAGCAAGCTTATGTGCACTTGTCCATGTGCCAATTTGTGCCAGAATTGACCTTTAGTTCTTATTCCATTCCCAGTGTTTATTTTTCTAGCATATAAAGAGACAGCAATCTTATTGTCAGCCTTCATTTAGGTAAATCAGAAAGGCCCGTCTTCTCTAATCTCTGCTTTTATGATAGGCTTTTGATATATACATTCTTACAGACATAGTAGCCTTTAGTCATCCTGTTGGTCGTTTTTTGAAATTATTCCACTTTAAGTTAGTTTTGTTTGAACATAAGTGACTGAATGGCACAGTGTTGTTGTTGGAATAAAAGCAAGGCCCTGTACAATGACATACTGCTTTCTTTTTCCCTTTGGGAATAATCTGCATGATAAGTCCTAAAATCAGTCCACATTTCACACCTGTATCATGTAGCACTACAGATTTTTAAAAATTGTGTCCCAACAATGTCACCAAACAGTTTGTTGTTAAATATGTGAATATTCTTCAAGGTCACTCAGTCCCTTCTGTGTGATATTCTTGTCCTCTCATGCATTGATCATGTCTCTCACATTCCTTTTGTCTAGAAAATTGGTTATCTTATTAACTAAACTATGAAATTAGTGCGGCATCATGTATCTTTGATAAACCAATGTTGTGTTATTATGCCATTTTTTCTTTAATTTCTATGTCCTTACTTATTTTTTCCTTCATAACACGGTCCTCAAGCTTTTACTACTAAGAAGATCAAAACTACAGCTTCAGGAGTAGCTTCATTATTTCACAATTATGAATGTTTAAAAGTAGCAAACTGGTACTTGGGCTTTTGATGTCTGAAGGAAAATTTTTGATGTCCTCTACGGAAGTGTGTAGTCCCAAAGACCTGATTACTGAAGTAAGCAGCTGGAGAGCCAGTGGTTTTTGGTGACAAAAATAACTGAGATTTGGTCCTTTGATCTTGAAGTTTGCTATGGCTATAACTAGAGGGATCGTGAAGGGCTTATGATTAGGCTGAATGAAAAGTGGAGTCTATTGGGATTGTATGCATTATTACTAGAAATATTTTAAGCATATCTTGCACATTAGAAACCTCCCTTGGTTTACAAAGACTCTTTGCTATACTCAGTTACCTATAGTGGAGATATTCTGACCTTTAACATCTGTGTTTCGATATAGGTCGCATTCTTGTGGTTTTCTATAGCTATTTTAACATGCCTGTGTTCAGGTAGCTGAACTGTGCTTCCCTAAAAGCCAGTGAGAGCTCTAGAGAGTTTGTGGAATTCACGGTGCTGAGTACTTTTGCAAATCTTGCTTTAGAGAATGATTGACAAAATGCTTTTTAAATTGTTTGCTTAAGAAAAATCAAATACAAAACAAGCATGCCTTTTAACTCACTAGCATGTACGAAGTCATGAAAGTAAAAAATTCTGGCAGGAAAAATTCAGAATAGCTGAGATAGACTATGCATTCATTACACAGAGCACTATGCTTCTGACCCTGCCAATGTTAAAACAAGTGCCTCTTTTTAAACGCTTCCGAAATTTTATTTCAGTAGACCTATTCATATACAGAGTTAAACTGAGAAGTGACTGGGGTCACATTGTTCAGCAGCCTGGAGGATGAAAAGCTGAGAGCAAAAAATAAAAATTTTGAAGCTCATCATCGTTTTTTATTTTGTTTATCTGACAAAGCATTATATTTTTGACTGTATTATGTTAAATAGGAGAGAGAAAAAAAAGTTTTTGGTGTTGAAACATCTCTGGAGCTGTGCAGGAATTTGAATATACACAGATGTGCTCTCAGGGTTAATTATTTAGAAAGTGACTCGATTGCTCTGTGTGTGTGTATGTTAACGTATGTGGTTCTGATAATAGCAGTAATGGCTTATTTATTTGCAGGAATGCAGGCCAAGTAGGAATTGTAGGCTTTGACTTAAAGGATAGACAGTATATTAAAGATGGCATTTCTCTGCTATTCACCAGAATATTTTAAGATCCAGAGGACTAATTGCTCTATCATAGGACTATAACACATTAAAAATATTTATAGATCAAAATTCTTATGTATTTAAATTTTAATGGAAGACCATGAGATTGGCAGCAATAAAGGCTTGGGGAAATTTTAAAGTGATTAAGCAAAGTACCTGGGGGTAAGCTGTTAGGATATTAATTTTGTTTTACTTTTTTTAGTATCCCTGAACAGCTTACTTTGTCGATGCCTTTTTGGATTACTTGACCAGAGCATAACAAAAATAATTGGAACTGAGCAAAGTAATTCTGTTCCACAGAAGATTCTGAGACTTTTTCAGTTTGATTTCATTCCATTTTAAAACAAATAATAGCTTTTAACAGAATTGCTGTTCTTAGACGTCTCTGTTTAAACTCCCCCTCTCCAAAGCAGTCTTCTTGAAGGCCATTTCAGAGTCCAAGCCCCAGGAAGCTCCATCCTGGGGCCGCACAGGGTAGTTGGCTCTGCTGGAACCAGATCCGCATGATTCTGCATCTGCGATCTGGCCTCAGCTGTGTGTAAGGCATGTTGTAGGGGAGCCAGGAGTCTAGAGAGCAGAACGTGAGGTCAGCCAGCGTGGCAAACTGTTGAAGGAGCTTTGTACATAAGCTGATGGGAAACCAGATAAGTTATTGATGGCATGGTGGCAGAATTTGCAAACTACACCCTGATTTTGTATTTAGTTCAAAATAATAAGGTTTGTAAGTAATCTGTCAATAAAAAAATAAATATGCCCACTACAGAACAATAATCTTTTCTGTTAACTTAGCCATATTATACAGCACCGATAAAGAAGTTATTAAAAAAAAAAATACAGTTTGATATATATATTTTGATAGTTCCTTTTTTTTTTTTTTTTTTTTTTTTTTTTTAATTCTTATTGTAATTACTGATTGCTAACAGGTACCATTTGGGGACAGGTACCATTTGCTGGTCCAGTGTGAAGACACTGGCCACTAGTTTGTTAGAGCAATTGACCTATTTCCAAAATTTCCTGCATCATTTTTATTAATAAGCAGGTAGAGATCCATGAACTTAGATTACAGTGCACAACTGTTTTTGCACCCCTACCTTTACCTGCAGGTTTTCATCATCTTGAAGATTAAATTGTATTCTTAAAAGAATCTCTGGAATGGAAAAGTGATGTGATATTTCAAGGGAATGTATCCCCATGGGTGAATATTTATGTATCAAATTCATACATCTTGTGACCTTATGTTATGAATAAAATTTTGACCTTATTCATATAAATAAATAGCATGGCATTTCCTTACTGTGATGATTTATATTCAATATGCATTTTTATAATTTTTTATCCTCTCAGTTGATGTTATAAGAAGACTTATTCAAAGCCTGAATAACAGATTAGTTTTGCAATCCTTTAAAGTTCCTTTTCTTAAATGCACCAGAAAGTTTGTATGTTTTCTAATTTCACCTTTAATTTCCTAACTTGTCATAAGATACAATATGAAGAATTTTTACTGAACTTTGAATCTGATGTATGTGAATATTTAATTCATAAAATGTTGTTTTGATTTCCTGTATATAAGTTAAATTCAGGAAAAAAGAGAGTTACTAATTAGAAAGCTGAGTTTTATAGGATGTCTGTTTCATATGTGAGGTAACGTATATTGCTACTTAGGCTTACATTTAATAAACTTTAGCTAGGAAAATTGTTTAAATTTCAAAGAAAAGATAATAAATAAAAGGGCATAGAATATTAATGTGAACTCGGTCTTTATTTTTTAAAGCATTCAAAGTTAAATAGTGGTGGTCTGTTAACAATCTAGGGCTATTTTGGCAAGTCTTTAAACTTACTCAATAATCAAAACATAAAAGGACAATGGAAACTTTTTACAATAAAAGAAAAAGGAGTTGAGTACAAAAACCAAACAAATTATCCTCTGCTTTTTCTTGGTAAGGAGGTGAACTTTATAGGAAGGGCAGCAAGCTCTGAGTTAGGGTTGCCTTTTCCTGTCTTTGTTATAAATTACATCTGTCTGTGAAGAATCCTCTCCAGTTACTTCGTGCTTCGTGATTACGGGGGAGTCGTGTGGGTGTATGGGGAATGGAGCTGAGAAAGACAGATTGGGGGAGCCTTCTTTTAATTTTACTGGGTTTTGTTTCTTTGTTTTTCACTTAGGAAATGGCAATTCTTCACATTAATCTGCCTTGCTTACTAAACATATGGATGGATAGAATTCCCAAGATCCCAGTTGTGTAAATAGAATATTAACAAAACAACTGTTTTCTTCAACATTATTTGTTGCTTGTAACTTAGTAGGCTTTTGAAAGACTTCTGGCACCACTTAGGTTCACTCTAATCATTCAGAATGTTTTCATTAGGGTTCAAATGGTGAAGACATTTGGCAAAGGGATGGACTGCATCCGAAGGATAATGCTTGATTCTTTAATGGGAGGCCAAATACACTGCAGTCTTGTTATGAGACACCAGAAATACGAGAGAAAGCGGCCAAACGGTACTTGAAGGAGAGCCATATACCTGGGCTTAGTGCCCTCCTCGTGTCCTTCTTTCCTTGTGCCTACTGAGCATCTGAATGGATCGTGTAGGCCTTGCAGTCTGAGCAGATGTAGCCCGTGTGCAGCTGTTCAGATCAAAGAGAAAGGGACATGACCAAGTTCCTTCACTGTTTCTTTTGTCATTTGAAACAGGATCAGGAGTCATTGACAGGTTGTAAGTGACAGAGCAGAGTGGGAAATTTTGGCTTTTCATTCCTCTTCTGCAGTGTGGGCAAGCTCCCACCCATGGATTTTCACTGTCTCTTGTTCCTCTGTTTTGGGAAATGGGTTCTTAACTGTAACTTTCATCAGCATTAAGTTAACCTCATGTTTTGTGAGTCCCCCTCCAATCCATAGCATTGCTTATAGAAGCTAAGGCATTGTGTTCTTCCAGCTATTGCACTCAGCAAAACATCAGACAGGTAGACCACACTCTCCTCTCAGGGCAGGCTTGAAAAGAGACAGCAGCTGGAGTCTTTAAAACTGTTTTATGATTAAGACTATGAGCTGAAGTATTTTATGGTTTGGCTTCACAGTGTGCTCTTGAAAAATGTGGTAGCCAAGTCATCCTGAGTCTCCTCTTGACCAACTTAAAACAGCTGAGCAGGAACACTTAATTGTTTATACCTGATGCTGACTTTGTAAAGAGTGATGGTGGGCAGCATCTCTGCCTGATCTTAAGATGCTAAGGTAGTCTCTCTATGAATTTTATCTCTTTTTATTATTTTTCAAACTGATTTCGCCCTCAGAATTTGTCTCAGATTGTAAAGCTTATACCAGAGCCTGCGTAGGTTCTGCACAGTTACACTGCAGATGATGCTCTGTCCAGGATAAAACCCAAACAAACATGGATGAACATTTTCAGCTGAAATACATTAACATTTTTACTCTCTGCTTTTTTCTAATAAGTGGTCCTTGTCATCTTTTTGATCCTTCTAGGAAGGATCTAGGAAGGTCCAACAATATTGTAAAAACATATTGCAGAAAATAATGTTCTCTTCTGTAAAAGCAGTAAAAATTTGCAGGTATTGTATCATAACACACCTAATGCTCTCCTGATGCTAGAATTCCTGTACTTGGTAAAGTTTTATTGTCTCTGTTCTATTCCTATAACACTACACAAGGAACAATATCTTTTGTGTGGTTTCTCAATAGTTCCTTTTGACTGTGTGTATCAAGTGGTGCTTGTGAATACAGTCTAAGGCAGTGGCATAGATCCTAATGATAGAGATGCATGTTTCATTTATTGGAAGGCTGACCAAATATGGTCTCAGAGTTGTGAAAACACCTTGTGCTTGAGAAGTCTTAATTTTGGAGTGATCGAGGCTGTGGGTGAGTTTCAGACGCTAGCAGGCTGAAATTTACGTCTATATCCATAGATTCACTAGATGTTGTGTGTTGTGAACAGAGGTACATTGCAACCAGTCACAATGTCTGTAGACTCTATATTGCTCTTGTTTAATAAAATTGAGGAATGATAGGGGTGTTCTTTAGAATTTATTATAGCCTGAATATCTGCCTAACATTCTCTCACAGTTTTTCTTAGCAGTCATTTTGTATTCATGGCATCCGTTTATCATTTTCATCCCTGTCTGTTACACATTTAGGACACTTAATGATTTTCGTTTGTTCTAAAGAAGATACTTCACCAACTTTTTGTGCTCTCCAGTTTTTAAGACAAAGTTAAAGATTTGTGTTTGGAGAAATGTTAAATTACCTGCAATTATCATATTTAAAATGAAGTATTTGAAGGTTTAACTGTCACTTAAGCTTGTTGCTGGATAATTTTGAGCATTACTGTTGTCCCTGTAGGACAACAGGTTAAAAGCAACTGATAGCTAGGGGCTGGGTTGCTGACTTTTCTTCTTCGTAAGTCCTACAAGTGGTGCACTGTGGTGTGCCCCGGTGGGATTTATAAAAGCATTGTTATGTTTCTGTCCATCTTGAGAATGATCCAATGAGTCTATCGGTCGGTGCAGGTGTGTTGGTATGTAACTCAGTACTGAACCATGCATTCCTGTTTAATAATCAGATGTTTGAGAAATTAAGAAATTGTTGGGATGGAAGTAGGGAGGCAAATGCTACTAATTTTGCCATGATAAAGGTTTTACTTTTGTCCATCCCTGTTGAACATGCAAATGATTTACTGAATGTAAAAATAATATCTTTCTGTTTGGAACCCTGGCACAGCAAAGCACAAGAAAAATAGGAAAAGTTAAAGGCAAGATTTCAGTCTTATCTCCATGTTTCCTAACTGCTGCTAGTTCGACTTCAGTTCCTACTGTTGTTATTCCTACTGCTTTTATTGCAGCGTATTCAATTGTCTCTCTTTGTTCTGATCAATCCTCAGTTAAATGGGTAAATAATAAAATAAAAGGGGTATGTAATCAAATTACTATAAGTAATTGGTCAGCCCAAGCATTACTGGAACTTTGTAATAAGCGGAAAAACATGGCTTTGGTATCAGTCGTAAAGGCCAAGCCTTTATATCTGACAAGGAAAACACATTGCTACATAGGCACATTTTCTGTGAATTTAAATTACAAATTATTGTGTATAATCAAAATCAGAGCAACTGAAAAACCATACAGCATGGATAGACTTTATTAATTTTGGGTACCAATGACAGATGTTAGACAAGCTTAGAAGTCTGACAGACTAGGAGAATCTTAATATGTGACAAGTGCAAGATAAAATGGAAACTTGTCTTATGGATTATTTTTTTCCCTCGCATAGTAGAGGGAACATTACACAAACTAATAAGCAGGAAAGCATATGCATTAGAATAAAATGTAAAAGTCTGCGGTAAGGGAGCTTATTTAGGGAACAGGAAAGTTTAAAGACTGTACATTAAACAGCCAACAAGACATGGTGTGTTAAATGGGGAACTGTGGGTTGCTATGGGAATGGGAATTAGACTCTAAAGTTTTTCATTGCTGGATTGCCAGTTTAATACAGTTACCACTTTGCAGTCTATAACATGAATTGGTTCTGTTACAGTACGTGGTGGATAAATACCAATTACAAAGACAACTTGCATTCTTCCTTAGCACTTATCTGTTAATGGACTACTGAATGTAGATGCAGAAGTAATTGCTTAATCTGGTGTCAATAACTCCAGTGTATACAGAAGTACAGAATTTGGTTTTTATTTTTGTTTTCCCTTTTGTCTTTCTACCAAATGTATTTGGGGAAGAATGAGTGAAGAGTGAATAAAGGTAGCCTGAATGTTAAACTAAACTCTGTGCCGTGAAATTTGATTGTATAAAAAGGCCATTTTTATAGATGTGTGCCACGTAAAGAATTCTTTGTGTGAAGTCCAGGAAGCTCAGTATAGCAGGGAGAATAAATAGTTTCTCAGTAAGAGTACACAGAATTTGCCCAGTGCTACAATGAACAGCAGTGGTGCAGTGAGGGTACTGCAGCTTCATTTTTACCTGGGGGTCAGATTAACTCTGTCAGTTAGCGCCTGTTAAGACCCAATTTACTTGGGCTGCATAGAGACTTCACTGGGATGATCTTACTCTATTGAACTCTCTTCAGGGAACAGTAACTTCTGCTCAACAATGACGTTTTGAATTTGAAAATTAAAGAAATTGTGGAGATGGAGACTTTTGGGCAAATTCATCATGGGATACCCATGAAAAGGTTTTTAACACCTATGCTTCTTTTCCTGCTGTCAAGTATAAATTCTGAGTATGCAATTAGGTTTTACAATCCAATTCATGTATCCTCAATCCACGGCAAGCCAAGTGATTCCAGAGAACCTAGGACAGTATCCAAAACAGACACTACATTACTATGGTATGTATTGGTACCAAAATTGGTCCTCAAACTGTAGGAGATTAAATGCTAAACTATTCTTGCAAAAATGTAAACATTCCATATTTACAGTTGTGTAAAATACCGCTGTAGCTTTGTGATGTTTGTATGTATAAGTAAAATAAAAAGTACTATATTAGTTCATCCTTACGGATGACTCCTGAATAAGAGTTCATATTCAAAACATTTTAACTAATTTTGCTCTGAAGTTTCAGAATTAAATCAAGAAATCTACTTAGTTTTCAACAGTAAAAGAAGGTTGCTGCAGTATCTGCAATAAAACAGGAATTGTATTTGTTAATATACTTCAGGAGCATTTACATTCTAATCACACAGGCAAAAGGAAATTTCAAGTAATGGCAAGTAAATTTAAATTACACAACAGTAAAGACTTTCAGGCCTTTGAAAATATTTTAGCACTGGCTTTTTTTTTCCCCCTCTTCCTTTGATTATCCTTGATTGTAGCAGCAGAATTCTATTGCTGTTGCCATAATTTCTGAAGCATAACTGTGCTAACATGAAATCTGTATACACAGGTACATTTGCCAGCTTGTTTTAATTTTTTCATTTGCCTTCTACCTCCTGTATTGGGAGGGGCTGCTGCTCAGTACACTGGCTGAAGGAAAATGCAGAATCATTGTAGGAGAGAACAGAGACATGCAGGCAACTTTTGCAGAAAAAAAAAGTAAGCTTTTGACTGTGGTTTCAGAGTAAAAAAATAATAATAATAATAATAATAATTTCCATCTCATAAAACCTGCCTTCTGGATCTCTGGGATCCCTTGGTAAACTAGCCAGCATTTGTTGGCCATGTGCTTTCAAGAGTGTCACAAGCAGTGTGTAAGAGGGTAGTTTTATGCTGCATAAACTTGCCAGCATTGAACCCATTGAACATTATTCTGGATCTGGCCCTACAAGCTATGTATGTCTTGTAATCTGATCCACACAGCTTGGCTCCTCCTGCAAGCTGGGTCTTGGCTAAGATAGAAAACTGCTATATAAGGTGCTTAATGACCATGGAAGGGACGAAGATTTTGTCCAAGGAAGCATTTTCCTGCCCTTCTCCAGCTTGATGCCATCCTGTCATGAGCTTTCCACCTCTTTAGCAGTGCTTGTTTATTGTAAAACTGAGAAGGGGGAACGAAGTGCCAGTGTGACCAGAATAGAATTCCTGGATTTTTTTCTATTGCTGCATTTAACCTCTGTTCTTTTAATCATATGCACAGCAGGAGAACGGGGATGTGCTTTAACAACTTGTCAAGTATTAAGCAGTGCAGATTGTTAGCTAGAAATCATGCTATCAGTTGGAAGTAAACAATAAGGCCACATATATTTAATTTTTAATAAATTTTGAGTTATGCTGTTCCTTTAATTACATTAATCAGGCAGGCTCCAACACTGCAAGCCTTAGGGCTTGAAGTGGAATTTCAGTGCTTTGTAATAAATTTGCCGAACTTTGGAAATAGATGAAATGGCTTAATATTAAACATTTGCTTGATTTAAATTTTACTAACCCATGCACTTTATAATTCATATTTTTTTTCAGGGCAATGTATTGCCACAGCAGAACAATCATAATAGTAATTGTGAGTAAGCCTTCCTTTTGCACACAGGTTTTGCTTATAAACTAGGCGAATAAGGGGCCTGGAGTATTACAGGAATGCTAAAGATCTACAGAGCCTTTCACTTCAAGGTCATTGGTTCAAGCACACATCATTAAAGACAGAAAGTTAGCATCTGACTGCTGCTTCATAATATATGTGAAACGAGTTTGTTGGTTAAGACAAGGAAAGGATACAACTGTTTTAATAACATGAAAAGAGGCGTAGGACTAATGCAGAGGTCCAAAAAGAGAGAAGGAATTGGGAGAAGCCCAATTCACCAGGCTGCCATCTTCCCCCATGCAAGCTCTTGTGGACTATATTTATTCTTTGGTCTGGAGAAGTCAGAAAGGTTATAGCCACCCTACTTGGTCTTATTTGATTTCATAAGCTTAATTGAGTTAAGCTAGTTTAATACTGGGTTGGGAAGGATCCAAAGAAAATTCAGGTCAAAAATGGTTTGATGATGGAGTAACCAATGAACCTGGTTTGATGCTGTCTAGGGCGCTGCACAACAGGCTCTTTGAAAGAAGATGTAAAATTGATATCCTGATCACATGTCATTACCTCAAGCATAAAAATCACAAAACAGAAAACTGTGAGGCATGGTGTCCTCCTGACTACCTTCCAAGGGAGTAATTACAGCCTGCCAATGTTAATTCCTCAGTAAATTTAATCAAATGAGGTACCCTCTCGTTTGATCAGTTGCATGGAGTTATTGTTCTTTAAAGCTTCTTTTAAAGGAGTGGTTGCTTTTCAGTAATGTGATCCCTTTATATGAAACCTCTGAGGAGATTAGGCATGAGTAAAAGAAGGAATGTGTATAACATGGCAGTGATTTTTATTAGCCATTTCATATTTACTTGTCAAAATGAAGTTAATTCTGCATTGCAAAAAGTGAATTATTTTTCACTTTTGTTCTGTGAACAGTTGAGATTTTTGAGGGTACTGTTCCACAGCTGTCTTTTCTCTTTGTTTGGTCCTGTTTTTGTTGTTTGTTTGTTTGTTTAGTTTGGAGTCTGGGCTGAGATTGGACCCAGGATGGCTTTATTCAGTGTATGTGGGTTTTAGTGAAATAAATTAGTTCAACTATTATAAAAGAGCCCTGCGACTCCTTGTCCTTTCCATAGTGGCTTTAGGTATGAACATAGAGAAAAGCCAAAATATATGCATTTTAAAGCATTACATAAGTAGTTATTTTATTAATAAGCTCTCTTAAAATCGTTTTACCAATAAGAAAGGAGAAAGGAAAAAAAAAACTCTACTTCTCAACAAGGGGGAGATGCAAAGGAGTTTGTGAATAACATACAGAGATAAGCAACCCTGTTTTGGCTTGGTTTGTTTCTTTGTCCTTTAGCCTTCTTTTTTAAAGCTTGTTACTTAAAAGCTTTTTATCTAAAGCTTTTGTTACTTAAAGCTTTTATACCTTTAGAAGAGGTTTTAGTCAGTTTTTAAAATGGTTTTAATATACGTATTCATTGAAAATACTTAGTCATGTTTTATTTTTAACATCGGCTTTTCTTTTTATTCTCTACACTTGTTTCTACTGGAGTAGAAAGCATTTTTGAAGCACTCTTACCTGTCTGAGCCACTGAATTAGTCTAATGTAGTTAGACAGTAGTTAATTTGTAGGTGGTTTCACTGAATTCTAATGGGGAAGTGCCACAAGATTTGGTAACAGAATTTTATGAATGAAATTATATTATAAATAAGTAGATGAAACTCAATGAAAGGAGCTCTGGAACTTGCCTGAATTTTTGTTGAAGTAACCTTAGCCCATGTTTGTTTCTGTGAACAAAAGTGGAGTTCAAAGCATTTCACTGAACAGGCTTACAAGCCTTTTTGAGTTAATATGGCAAAAGCTTATTTATTAAAAATTGCAAGCTCTTGATATTCACACATTTCAAAAATATTCTTTCCTTTCATGAAAGACTCCTCCTAAATTCACATCATAACTTTCTTTGGCAAAAACTGTTTGAGATACTCAGGGTCAAAAAAGGGAAGGAATCAGAGGTCAAAAATAATACATTTTTTGCAGTAGTCCGGGGGAAATGTATGTAGTATTCTCTGCTCTTTCTGAAATAAATCATTGTAATTAATTCCTTATTTGCACCTTGAGTTTTTCTCCTTCAAATTTGAATCTAAAACTCTTTTGATGTAGAAAACAATTAGTTTTTTAAAATTGTTTTCATTTCTATAATTAAATAACACAGGGCCTGAAGTAATTTTGAAAATACTCTTCTGTTGCAAGCTAATGGTAAGCTACAATATTTGGCTGGAGGATTTTTAGTGTTTGAAAGAAAAAAAATGGATCAACAAAACTTCAACATTGCAAAATATTAGTGTATCAGCTTTATTGGAAAGAGCTGAAATTGTTCAAATGACCTCAGTAAAACAATTTGGACTACAATTCCCGGAATGCTCATGAAGCTGGCATGCCTACATGTTCTTAAAAAGTCATAATCCATCATTCTGATGCTAGATCGATGGATTATGACTTTCTGATG
This sequence comes from Nettapus auritus, assembly GCA_011076525.1. Classification (NCBI taxonomy): domain Eukaryota; kingdom Metazoa; phylum Chordata; class Aves; order Anseriformes; family Anatidae; genus Nettapus; species Nettapus auritus. Next base: position 6,232,196 of record CM021770.1, on the reverse strand, counting down.
TCAGATCTGTGAATTAAGGCTTTTTTGAGTACAGCCTGCTCTCCAGTTATTGCCCCTATTCATATATTATAAATCATTATTCTTTCACCAGGTAGTCAGCAGTTTCTATTTCCTAGCATTTCAGAGCCGCCTTTTTTTAGCCATTGTTGCACTCCCATTTAGCAATCAAAAATGGAGAGTGCTGACCTGAAAAATAAAGCTTCTATCACAGCACGTTGTTGAGGCAACAACATTCATTTCTAATTCTTGTAGTTTCTGTTGAAATAAAGGGAATTAGAATAGATTGAAACAAATCTCATCCCCTTCCTGCACAAACAAGCAATGTAATAAATTAGCACAAAACTTGTTGGAGTGTATTGACTTCATTTTTAGGCGTTCATGCCTGAGTTTCTTACAAAATGGTGTTTTTTTTTCTAATAAGTTGATTTTTTTTTGTATGAAGACAGATAGGCTTCTGATTTAAAGCTGAAATGTGCCAGCATGATACCTTAAGTGATTGTGTCTATTAGGCACTGTTAAACTGAAATTCCTTTGAATGAATTATTTATAGAATAATAAACTTGCTTTTAATGTAATAGAGAATGTGTTAAAAGTAGAAAATGCTTTACTGTAACCAGTTTAGGTGTGTCAAATCAAAATGCATCTTAAAAAAACAAACAAACAAACAAAACAAACAAACAAAAAAACCCCACCACCTTTATTAAAAGATGTTCAGAAAAAGAGGAGCTATTTTAGGACCTATCATGCACCCAGAGAAAGTCACTAAATGAAATGTAATCATGCTGTGTTGGAGAGTTATCTCAAAAGATTTTTCCAGCTAAGGGAATTTAGGTCTAGCCCATATGTGGATGGAAAAAATCAATAGTATGATCTTGTTGTTTTTTATTTCATTTTGCTCTACTGATAGTTCTTCATTAGGATGCAATTTTTGTGCTAGATGGCTGTGCATAAATATGCCCAGTCAGTACATTGCTACCTGGATTGTTGTCAAAAAGGATGGTAATCAATGAAAGGGAAGGCGGTGTAATGAAAGTGGTAGAATTAGTCTTTTAATAACTACTTGTTCTAGTCCTCTGCTTGTCACATGGGAGCTGTCACAGCACTGTCTTGAGCCTCGGTTTCACCTTTATTTGAATGGCCACATGGCTTCAGTTTCACCTTTCTTTGAATGGTAACATGGCTTCTGAAATCTGTGGTGCAAGGTTGATTTCTGTGGCATTTTTCTGAAAAACAGAATTGCCTGTCTTTTGTTGCCCCCGTTGCTATCCAGTCTGGTTTGCAAGTCAAGGATGTTATCTGAAACTATATGAGAAAGTTCATGTGGTGTTGGGCATGCAGTAGGCCACCAAGTAGCTAGGGTAATGCTTTAATATTCTGTGGTTTAATTCTTCTTAAAGTAAGACACCGTCTTGGCATTTTTATCTTATTCCTTGTTATTTATTTCCCAGGCTCTGGACATTAATGGCATCCTTGCTTTTACCTTCCTTTTCCTGTCCTCTCTTTTTCAAAATTTGCCCAGTAAGACCTCCAGGGTGCTGTGGAGTGTAAGAAGGATCTGGTGGCTTGTTGGGAGAACACAGAGGTTGATATTCTATGAATGTTTCTGGAGAAAACATGGTTTCAAGGGCAAGTACCAGCCCAGTGATGGAATCACCAGAGAGTTTCTTGTTTTAGATAATTTCCAACACTATACAGCCTTAAAGCCCAGTTCTGCTGGTGGGAAGCCTAGCAAAGCTCCTTCTGTCCTCTGGGCTCCAACCCATTTTCAAATTTTCTGTCAAGTACCGTTGCCCACTAGGTGGAGACATAATATGTTGTACATTAGTGGCTATACAGATGGTAATCAAATCCACCAGCTGCTGCCTGCTCCTCCCGGGCACCTTGCCAATTCACTGGCAGTATGTTGACTGGGAAGCAGACAGTGACACACTTTGATCGAAAAGCTTGTATGATGATTTTTTGTTGTTGTAATATTATTGTTTTTCTAAAAAAAAAATGATAAAAGAGATCAAGATGTGTATCTTGATCAAAGGGTACTGCTGTCTGCTTCCCCATCAGCAACTTCTAATTTATAGAAATCAGATTGTGTGGAAAGCAATCAGCGAAGGTTTGAGGTCTTTCTTGTTCTCACTGCCAGGAGATGCTGACAAGTGAGAAAATTAAAATCAGAGAAGGTGGGGAGAGAACTAGTAAAACACAGGTTGAAATCTAATTATTTTAAATCCACAATTTTAATAATTTAAGGCTGTAAAAAATCTGGTTAAATGGTTCAAATTGGCTATCGCTTGTTCTCACAGCACCATAGGGTCTTTGTCTGATGGAGGATGTTGCTTTGAGACTAATTTACTATTGAGACAAATACATCTGTGGAGCTAGTTGTTGTCAAGTAGAAGGGACCTGTCTGTGGTTTTAGGGCCAAGTTTTTAAAAGATATCTCCTATCAACTCTATTTCTTCCACATGGAGCTGTGCATCCAGTATGATTTATTAGGGTGTATAAATGATACAATGAACACCTGCAAAGAACACTTAAACCAGTCAGTGCTATAAATATGTGTGCAGAATCAGAGGACTCATACAGAAATCGTGTCTATTATATTTAGCAAGTAGAGTTTTCTCTCTTTTTAGGTCTTGGTATTGAATCCACCTTTAAAAGCCTTTTTTTTTTCCCAGCTCTTCTGAACTTAAACAACAAATAGCAGTTACAGTTATATATGTGGATTGTGTCAACTGGAGAAAAACTGTATTTTTGGGCATAGTTAAATATTTCTAGCCAACATAAGACCACAAACTCACTGGCAGTGGTAAGAGTTGCTTCACATTCTGCCAAATAATTAAATCAAAATAAAGACTGATATGACAGGAGGACATAGGGTATGTGGTGCTTTGTCTAGATTGAGCAAGTGATTATCAGAGGGAAGCAGGCTGATGGAGATAAAGAGGTGAAAAGGGTCTGTCTTTAGAGTGCCATCTTTGACATGACCACTAATAGGAATAAATAAATCCCATTGACATCATTGCTTCATTTCTTTTTCCCCATCGCAAACTGACCATCACAGATACTGTCTTTATCTCATCAGGCAAACTGTGTTTAGATTTGTGATCGCAGTTTCTTCACTTATTCTTGTAGAACAGACTTTATGGGAAGGACAAAACATAAGGGAGGAGAAGAAAGCATCCAGTGTACAATTCAAAGTAGTACCCTTCATATTCACGACTGGGGCCTCTTGAAAACTCATGCATTGTTTTTTCAATAGCGTAGTAATTTTTACAGGGAAAAAAAATCCAAGCTTCCTTACTATGTTAAACATGGTGTAATTAACTATCTTGCTAGCAAAGTATAATTGGTGTAATTATTTCCCTTGGTGTAATTTCCCTTATGGAACTGTAGGCAGTATTCCTAATCAATAGAGTTAATAGTTGTATTTTCTACCTTAATGCTCAATAATGCTTGGGTCAGCCTTAAACTCTTCAGTGTGTTTGGCATATAACTGATATAGAAATGTTGAGATTTGGTAGTTGGAATGATATGAATGTTAGGTAGCATGTAAGTATGCCAGTAAAAAATTCTTTGACTAATATTTACTTAGAAATCCACATAGGTCAACAAACAGTGTTGGAAAACATTTAAATGCCACATTCTCTACAAGTGACTTGAGAATTTAGTTTCAATTGAGTGTTAATTCAAAGTTCTAAGTACTTGCTCACAATCCTGGCTTGTGTTAAAATTCTGTATGATTGTGGAAATCCTTTTTGAACAAATCTCAGATTTATGTTGGTTTTGTTAATTTTGTTTGTGGAAATTTTCTAAAAGATGAAGTTAAGTTAGAGTGTATAAGGGATAAGTGAGTAGTATCATTGTTTTTTGTTTTTTGTTTTTTGTTTTTTTTTTTTTCTTCAGGAGAAATGACTGAGCAACATTGTTTGTTTCTTTTCATCCTTTGTTTAAACAAATTTTGAAATGTCCGCATATGATATGCTACAAGTTTCCTAACAAGTCAAAGCAGAATGAGATTTATATGCTTTTTCTCCAGAAACCATTTCATGTCCCAACAGAAATGGAAATGACTCTTATTCTCAGAAGCCTTCCAAGTCAAGGTGGGAGGAGAAAGCCTGTAAGGAGATGTTACCTTCTCAAAAACAACCTCACGTCATCCAAGGTGTGGTTGGCTTTGGCAGTTAACCAAAGGGAAACTTACTAGTTTTCAAATCACCCACCAAGCCAAGCCATGCTGCAACAAAGCTTTGTTTAACTCTTGTGTGGAGCAGACTAACCCCACCCCTAACCGCAGCTGCATTTTGATTTACGATGAATGACAGTATTGTAAGATAGAGTTAAAACTAACCCCAGTGTGTAAGCTGAGATCCAATATAAACAGATTTATGAACGTGTAGAGGAATAAGGAGCGCCTGTTTACAATGGGGTATGACAATTAAGTATTATATAAGGAAGTAATGGTTTGTTTTGACTAAAAGACTATGGCTTGAATACTTCAGATTCAAGTTAGGTAGAAACACAGTTTTAACAGATACCTTTGATGTGTTTTTGTGTTTGTACTGATCAAAGATTCTGGTGTTAAAACAGACTAGTTTCACGTAGAGGTGACTGAAAACTGCAACTCTGAAATTTGAGAGAAAAATTGGCTTACTTCTGCATGCCTAAATTGGAAAATGTATGTTAATAACTTAATTTGGATGATAAAAACATGAAAAATAAGTCCTTAAAATAGTGTTGAGTCAATTTTCTGATAAAGTAAATTTGTTTTCCCATTTGTGATTAAAATGACCTACAGTAAGATTTTTTTTTTGAACTAGGTGTTAATTAAAAATATGGAAATGGATTTAAAAAACATTGCAGTTCACAGTGGAAGAATTACCATAACTGATTTGTTCTCACAGCCATGCCTGTTTAGAGATGTTTTTAAGATGTCTAAGTTACTGGTTCTTTTTCCTGCATGATTGTTTCCAAAGCAAAATGTGATTCCAATAAAAACAGTAATTGAATTTACAGTCCACAGGACAAATTGTTGTTTTAACAGAAACTTACACACTCAGGCAAAGACTTTACGTTTTAGGTCTAATAAAAAAGAATATGAGCTCCACATTTTTATGTGATCGTATGTCCTGAAAAGTTTTCTAATATAGCTTTTCTTAAAAAAAAAATAACATAAAAAATCTATATTGTAGTTTTTAAATTATATGAGCAATTTTTTCCCCCTGTTAGCTCAGAATCAATATTGTTTAGGTAAATTTTTTTAATGCAACCTTCTAAATGTTAGAGCAGCTTTTTCTGCGCCATCAGCTCAGGGTGAATCAATATAGACAAGCCTGTTCCCAGCTGATGCACCTGAGGTCTGCAAGGAGTTTGTGGAGGGTGGGCTGCTTTGTTGTTTGGTGGTGGGCCCGGCGTGGGGCAGCTGGCTGAGGGGCCTGTCCAGGTCCAGTCTTGTGTGAAGAAAATGACATTTTCAGAGGAACTGGATGGCAAAGTCAGTCTATGCAAGAGGGGCAATGGATAAAGGCAAGAGGTGGGACCTCTGTCTAACTTGAGGCAGTGACTACACGTGACTATCAACAGAAAATATTCTTCTGCTGTCAGGCTTTCTCAGCAGGAGCTCCCAATTGCTTCTTGAATCCTTTTTGTTTCAGAAGTATCTTTTAATTTTTTTCCCTAGTTTTCTGGCGATCTTCATTGTGTCTTTCTTTCATGTACATTGTACTTATATTTAGATAAAGCCTGACAACTGTGCTTACTGAACCGAGGTAAATCCAGTGGGGTAGCACAGCTCCCGAGACACGCGCCTGCTCTAACAAGTGTGTTACAGCGTGAGATGTGCCAGAGGAAGACACACATGCTGGAGACAGGCATGTCTCCATTAGCATGTTTTGGCATTCTTGGGGCTGACCTAAAGCACTGCGGAACAGTTATAGTCGGTGAGATGTTGCTGTATGGAGGGAGTAACACCAGGAAAAAGCAGCCTAGGGTAAGGCCAACAGATGCCTGAATTTGCCATACGTGCTTAGGGCTGTGGGAGGAGTGGGTGGTGCTGTTGGTCCCCACTGAGTTCCTACAGATGTCCTTTTAACAGGAAAGGGAATATTTCTTACTGCCCAGCACCAGGCCAACAGGGATGCCCGAGTGAGGAACCCAGCTTTCCTGGATTCCATGTATTGCCGATGGGAGAGGTAACAGGCTGTGCTTGCAGTGGTTCAGGGCAGGTATATTAAGCAATTATTATGTTCTTAATTTATCTTAGTGGCTCTGACTTTCCCTCAGGAGATGCAGTCTTCTTAGTGCTGACTATGGGGGTTGATAAAGCCCCTAAAGCAGGTGTGATGAATACCATCCCTCTAAGCATTTTAATTCTTCTAACCCATTTTATTGCCAAAGACATATGCTCTGTTGCAAATCTGTTTTCTGAAACTGCAGCAAGTCTTTATGAAATGTATAAAACCTCCTTCCAGAAAGATATACCAAAATGCACCTGGCCAAATACGTTTATATTTTTATCATAACAATTTCAGCATTCTTGTCAGATCTTTCCTGATCCAATGATTTGGAAGAAGGGATGCACAGCAAGAAAACGTTAAGCCTGATAAGGTGAATGCCACCAAAATATTAGATTGCCTATTGTGCATTGGGTTCAACAGAATATACTTCTGTGGTTTTCTCATGTGATCACATGGCTAGAAAAAAATAAAATAAAATCAAAGCAAACAAACAAGAACAACTTAATTTTTTCCAGTATTTGTAGATTCAGCTAGGTGTTTTCTGTGGGAAAGGCTCTTTATTATTATGATTATTTTTAAGGCTTTAGATCTCTGTTGAATAAAACTGCAGAGCCACAATGGGAGCTGGCTGCAGTTTGCTTGTTGAGTGCCCTTGAAGTGGAAGGGAGGGGGCTGGTACTTTGAAGAGTTCTGACATACTAACATTGCACTTTCAGGAACTGAAAAAATCCTTCACACCTTCTCAAAATCTGTATGCATTGCTTTGAAAAAGGTATTGTTAACCTCAAGCATTTGAAAATATCGAGCAAGACCTCAAAAAAATCATGAGACTTGCTTAAAAATAATTGTTCTTTGGTTCCTTTTGCTTGCAGTCTAGTTTTTGAGCTTTCAAGATTTATGTTTTCCATCTTTCCTCTGCAACCATAAGAGCTAGACACTAAATTTATTTTTAAATGAAAGCTGAGATTCTCTTGTAATCCCATGACTCTAGGAGACTTGGCAATGCTAAACACAATGTGAATTTAGAGTGACCATTCCAAGCTGAATCATTTAGTGATGTGCCCTCAGCGTGAAAGCCAACTGGGTGTTTTGGTGTTGTTTTCTGTTTTTCCTTTTCCTTTTTTTTTTTTTTTTTTTTTTTGTTTAATGTCTCTTATTTTGTCTTTCTAAATAATCTGTGAACTGTCAATAATAATTGGAAGCCTGGTAAAAGCAGAAGCAGATAGATGACTGCAGCCCAGTAAAATGAGGATTTTATTTTATTTTTTCTGGGATGTTAGGATGTTTTTACAGAATCTAGGTATTAAGGACATTCTGCATTGAGGTGTCTCCAGAGAGGAGAGCTTTGGTTGTTTTTGTAGAAGCACCCTTTTCTGCTCAATCAAGCATTAAAATTGGCAGCAGTTGTTAGAGAAGCAAGAAAATCCTGGTTGCTTCCCTCATACAGTTACTGAAAACAGTAAGAGGATACGTAAAAGCTTTAACTCTGAGGAAAAATATTTATAACTGTGACAGTGTATTTCCTTACAATAATTTATGGGCAAAATGTAGGAAAGGAGGAACACAAGCTATAAATAATATTCCGTATGTAAACATAATGGCAGCAGCAAATTCTTTTTATTTAAAAATTAATATTGATGTTCATTAATATAAATTACCACATTTCAGATGACTCCGATGTCCTTGAGGCCAGATGTCACCGACTGATTTACAGCTTCCTGGGGGGGAGGAGTAGATCCTGTTTTGTCAATGTAGGCACCAAATTGCTTCAGATAGCTATTTTGGACTAGATTAATTGCTGATGTATTGTCAGCAAAGTTGATTCACATCTCAGCTCAGAAATATGGAAAACTGTCTTTAAAATGTATTAACTTGAATTCTGAAATGCAGGAAAAAGAGTGTAAAGCATACCTTTGACTTACTGAACTCTTGTCTCATTTAAGGAATAGTGGTTTGAAGACTGTTGCCCAGGAACATGCACACAGACTTTCCATGTACATCATTGGCAACTGAGGAACATACTTAAGAGGCCAAGTTTAATCCCTCATTGATCTTATTTCTACTTAAAATATTAATACAAATGTGTGTAGTGAAGACGTTCAGATGCAAGCTCTGCCATCTTAGTCACACTGTACAGATCAGGTATCTGGATTAAGTTTCTGAGTGCCTCAACATCCTTCAGTCCTCTGGATCTTGTGCATAGCATTGCTGCGAAATAGGATAGGAAATGCATTTGAAAAGCTATCAGCAGCCTCCCAGAAACCTCACCTGTGAGAACACTGGTGGGCGATGCTTTCAAAGGCAGGTAAAGTGGATTTGTTGTGTTTGCATATGCTGGTAAGCTAAGGAGGGGAGGAAAAAAAAAAAAAAAAAAAAAAAAAAAAGGCTGGTTTGAATTGAATCAGGGTGAGGCTGCACATCTCTGTGCATTAGTTTTTCATTCCAACTCAACCCTGTGAAATATAGGCACCTAACACACCACAGCTTGTAAATGCCTTTTATTCCAGCAACTGAAATTCAGAAGATCGGTAGGTGTGCAGCTGGACAAGCTTAGCATGAATAACAAAATAATGTCAATCCTATATTAAAGATTTGGGTTCATAACAAATTTCACATATGATCATATGTAAGAGAGAAGTCTCTGCAGGACTCTGGAAGCATGAGGCCTCATAGCATACAGTTAGAAACTACACAGATGATACAAATATGGAGAATAACACACAACACTTTTTTAAAAATGCATGTCATTATATAAAATCAAATCCATATCCCACTGAAGGACATTGAAAAGCTTTGAAAGATGTTACTAGGCTTTAGAAATGGTCCATGCTGAACTTGGGATATTTTTTCTAATCCTTATAAATAATTATTTTCCTATGTTTGGTAAGATTAGCTACAGAGAATTTGTGTTAAGACTCTGTGGACAGGAGTACAGGGTTTCAGATAATACTAAGCTGAAAAGGTGGTTTAAAAATGTTTCTGTGATACAAAAGCCTTACATCAAAGAAGCAAATACATCAACACCCCCCTCTCTTTTCTCATTTAAGAAATAAATAAGCACACACTGTAAATTCTAATTTTCAGCAAGTATGTAAGCAAATCCAAACTGACCTTGACCTCAGCTTTGCTAATTTTCAAACTCTGACATTTATTCCCTGAGTAGATTGGTTCCCTTCATACCATGTACATAAATACTGCAAACCTTTCCAACGACTTGAATTAGAGTGTAAGTAAATAGCTGGTTTTAATCTACATAATATTTTGAGAGCAGACGTTCTGCGCTATGACTATTAAGATATACCCAGCAGCCATTTGTGTAATACTAAAACCTCTTACATATATTATTAAATGTAATGCTATCAGCCAGGGCTTGTTTTATGCCACAGAAACTTAAATAATAAAATACGGTGTGGATAAAATCTGCAATAATAGAAACTTAAGCAAAATTAATTCAAGTAACAGATAACATCTGGGGGAAAATGTAATGTTATATTGGTAAGTTATGCAAAGCTAATTTTATAATAACTACCACATCTGTGGAACTCATTTATTAGAACATTTTACCAATCTTCTTTCCTGCCGTTATTCTGTTTTAGAAATTTTCCTGTATACTATTTTATTGTCTTTGCTCTGCCTACATTGGTAAAAAAGGTAATTTGTTAGCTCTCAACAAAAAGAAAAGCATGTGGCTTTATGTACAGAACAGCATAACGCTTTTTCTACTTTACCTGGTGTTAGGCAAACTTCTACTAGAAAGAATTCTGGGAAAAAACGGTAGCATGTAGCTGGAAATTAAGAGCAATGTTTCAACACTGGCTGCAGCCCTCAGCTGTGACTGCTGGGACTTGATGCAACTGGGGTGGGAAAGTAAAGGTGATGCCAAATGATGCTTCCCACATGATCCTCAGCTGAACGCTGGAGCAGCCTCTAGCCTGCGCTAACTTGTCCGGGTTCAAGGGGCCTTTTGGCACCCCACTGCACCTAGGAATTAGTAAGAAAATTGCATTTAACTTCTGCTCCCTCTGCTCTCTCAGAGCATCCCTTTCTATGCAGCTGACATTGGTCTGTTCTCTGTATTGATGCCACTGCCTTTATTTATGTTTGAGTTCTCATGGACCCATTGGATCGCAATGTGCATGAAAATATTGCCAATTAATTTTAAGGCATGATCTTGCCAAACTGTTTCTCATGTTTTGGTAGTTACATTGATTCAAAAGGACACTTTGAGTAATACATCTTTGTCATAGTGAATAATGCTCAGATAATGACAAATCCTCAAGATTATTTTTTTTAAAGTATGATTTTTTTTAATGTAGGTCAGTGGAAGTAATTTGCCATAAATTTACTCAGATTTCAGAAACTAGCAATGTTTTTTAAAGCTAACTTTAACTGTATAAAACTTACTGTGTCTCCTCTGTTTTTAAATAGATTTTACTACGGAGCCATTGGTGCTATTAAACGAGGTTTTGTTCAAAGGAAATACAAAGACTTAATTGTTTGTGTTGTTTTTTTTAAAGGAAAGTATTGCATCAGAAGGATTCATTTAAATACGTTTGTTGGCTTCAGGCTCTCACCACAATTCATTCGTTCTAATTTTCCCCTGGACTTGTTAAGGAGACGATGTATAGGAAGGAGCAATGAAGAATGGCATTTTTAGGTCACTATATTTTGGCTGTAAAATGTAGTACTGCTCACAAACTTACAAACTTATTACTAAACAAAATATTTTATATTCTACATTGCAGTTTCAGAGACTTTTAAAAAACTTTTGGCTGAATGTTGAGACTGTTATGGCTCATTTAGGAGACTAGTTCTGCTGTAATTTAGTTATTTCTTAATGATCCAAGGGTTATTATTAGACATGGAACAGATGAGTAAAGAATAGCTCTCTTTAAAGGGACGCAGTAAAGTAAAAATATTATTCTAAAACAGAACCTCTGAAAATCTTATCCAAGCTACAAAAATTTATTTGATTAGCTAGGAATTGATTTTAAAACTCCTATTTTTTTTTTTACATTATTTTTTTATTATTATTATTTTTTAAATTGAAACCAAAGTGAATAAATGGAATAATGATTTGATCTAAATAAACTATTTTAAATGAATACTTAACTAAATAACTAAAAGCAGCCATTTTAAGGAAGCAGAAACTATTTGTGAATTCTCATCCAACTTAGCAAATATTTTTCAATGAGAAAATACAGGGTGAGAAATCAGAGAAAATTGAAATATTTGCTAAATCAAAAGGACTCTGATTTTAAAAAGCATTAGAATTTGAAAACAAATCTTCTGGTGTAGCTTAGAAAGAATAGCATTTAGGTCAACATTCTGATGAAAAAATAAACCGTCTGACTATTTCATTTGTCATTATTTAGACAGTAGCACAGGGCTGCAAAATTTGAATCACAAGTGTTACTGGAAATGCTTCTTGGTCTCTATAAAACCTGCTTTTCTCCTCACTTAAATTCTAGAAATCTTTCTGTCAGCTTTTTGGTTTCTTATAAACTTGAGGTGATACTATCTACCTTTTTTGGGTAGCTCACTTATGACAGGGTATCTTGAAAATAATGACAAGAGTCCAAACGTAACTTCTGAAATAATTTTAGGACTACAAAAGAGATTTTTAATGCAGTAAAGTAAAATGAATTGGCCTATCTTTTTTTTTTTTTTTTTTGTCATCACTTTTGCAAATTTACAGAAGCTTTCATATTTTTCAGCATGCTTAATTGTAGCAGGTAAGTGTAAGTAAGCCAAATATCAACCTAGCTGCGCTTTCCAAGGTGTGAGGAAATTTAATTTATGGGAGCTGCAATTACCCCATTGTGAATTAATGCAGTTGACTTGCACCATCCAAGCAAAATCCTGTTTTTTAATAGCTGACTCAGAACTGGAACATCTGCCTGGTATTCTCAGTGGGCACTTCTTTTTGTAGAGGTCCAAAAGATATCATTATTATACCCTGTTCCTTGCTAGTTCAAAAATTACTTTTGTCACCTTATTTGGTATGTCACTGATTTAAAACAAACAAAAAAACTCAAAAACAAAACAAAAAACTTTGGCCCTTTAGAGGACTCTGGGCAGCCTTCTGCATCACTTGCAACAGAGGCTGAGTGAGGATACAGTGCTGCATCCCCAACTAGTGCTGGGGCAAAACCACCATTTCCTGGTCTAAAACATTCCTGGAGCAGCAGCTCACATGCCAGCAGGATACCAGTGATCTTCCCATGATCACAGGAAAAAGAACTGGGAGCAAGTTGGTCTAGCAACAAAAATTGATTAATTCTTATGGTAAAGTCACATCTTTAAATCTTTTTCTTAGGGCCTTATTTTATGCAGTGTAACAACAGTCTTACTCCTGTGATTGTATGCCCCAGAAGTTAACAGGGTCATCTGATCCCAAATGCAACAAGATCCCTGTTTAGAAGTGACAAATTTGCATTGTGAAGACTGCATGTTACCTAAGCAGTGTGTTTTCTAAACTTAATTATCCGTATGAGTAAGAAGCTGTAGTGTTATGAAATTATGAAAATCATCTGTTCTTTCCAAGTGTTATAAATGGGATCCCTTGGGATGCAACTAGAAATTAAAGCTGATCTATAATCATTTGCAGTATGCTTTCCAGTTCTGAGCACCTGGATAGTAACCAAAAAAAAAAAAAAAAAAAAAAAAGTATTGTTTTTGCTGTTTGCTAAGGATTTAAATTCTGTTTAAAAAAATGCATTAAACCTGTGAGCAATAATTAAACCTGAATTACTTTTTTTTTCCTTACGCATATACTGCCAGTATGTGATTGAACTTGCCCTACCTGCAGTTACCCCCATCCCTCCTTTACTGGAAGAAGATATGCCTTCAGAGAGCTGTGCATCATCAACAGTATTGCCAATAGCTACAGAGATGGAATCTAAGGTATGGAGTTTTGTTCCTTTTTTTTTTTTTCTTTTTTTTTCTTTTTTTTCCCCCTAGCTATTTTTCTCTGAGTCTCTTCCCTCATTTAGTCCTGTTGGTGCCCAGTCACCAATGGCATTTATTTTGTCCAGAATGCATTCACTTCTAACATGAATGCTTGAATGAAGTTGCTTTAATTGCATTAACCAGTCAGCAGAGGAGGACATTTATTTGAGTCAGCACGCCTGGGCTCTTGCCCCATGCAACTTCATAACCTCAGCAGCTGCCTGCCCTGGTCAGTGAAGGTGTGATGCTGATTGTCAGCAAAAGTTCTCAAATGCTGGCTTTGTGTATTGTGGTGAAGGGTCTGGAGACCAAGTCTTAAGAGGAGCGACTGAGGGAGCTGGGGTTGTTCAGTCTGGAGAAGAGGGGGCTCAGGGGTGACCTTATCGCCACTCCACAGGTACCTGAAAGGAGGCTGTAGTGAGGTGGGTGTTGGTCTACTCTCCCACGTGCCTGGTGACAGGACGAGGGGGAATGGGCTAAAGTTGCGCCAGGGGAGGTTTAGGTTGGATATTAGGAAGATCTTCTTTACTGAAAGGTTTGTTAGGCATTGGAATGGGCTGCCCAGGGAAGTGGTTGAGCCATCCCTGGAGGTCTTTAAAAGACATTTAGATGTAGAGTTTAGGGATATGGTTTAGTGGAGGACTTGTTAGTGTTAGGTCAGAGGTTGGACTCAATGATCTTGGAGGTCTCTTCCAACCTAGATGATTCTGTGATTTTGTGATTGTTGGGTGTCTTTGGGCTGACACTGTTGGGTCCTGTAGAGAACAAGAGGATGCTGTAACTCACATATTTCTTATTATGGTTGGTTGCTGCTAGGGATCTGATCAAGAAGGTCACCTGGCAGAATCCTGTCCAGAGGCAGAGTCCCTTGAGGCAGGTGCTGTGGCTGCTTTCACTGATGAAGATCAGAAGCCTGCAGTGGGTGGAATCCCAAATGAAATTATTGGCAACCTTGAGGTACTATTGCTAGAAAGCTATTCACTAATTCTATGGTTAATTAGCTAGCTCAGCTTTAATGAATATAAACTGTATTCATGCTAAAGCTGGCAAAAAGCACGTCCATATGCTGTAAGAATGTGAATTAGCCTCTATAAATAGCTCATAGTTTAGTCAGCCTACGTGTGACAAGATAAAAAATATTCAGTAATATAACAACATATATCTTCAGCATTACTATGTGTTAAGAAACATGGGCCAAATCCTGCTCTCAGTGATGTCAATGGTAAAATTCCTCTTCGGGGGTTCAGGACCAGCTGCTAGGATGAAGCATGTACAGTATGTGCTTAGTATAAATTGTTAAGACACATCTTTGTTACACATCCTCCAATCCGTATGAGGAATAACACACTCATACCAGTTCTAGACCTTGGTTGGTAGGTGCATAAGTGTAGAAGAGCTGCCCTAATGGAACAGATCAGGTTTCAGTGGGTGGTCTGCAGACTCTGAAGAGTCTGTGAGTTATTTCTTCGGGGTTCATGAAAGGTAGTAAGCTATTGTCAGTGGGATAGGGTGATCTGCTTCTCCATAGGGTAGTCTGTAAATTGAAACGTAGAAAACCAGCAGAGTAGACCATTGTTATATTGTAATCTGCTCCCTCAAGCGTATGAAATTATTGATAGTAAACCAGCTAGAACTCAGTTCAGCAGTGGAAATACTATGTGGTCTTATTTCAGCAGTCAGGTGGCATTAAGCATTTTAAACTTTGTCATTACAGTTTTTGATCCAGCACATTGGATACGGTTGACTGAGCAGAAGTCTATTAAATATATAGTATTATCTGAAAATAGTGTGATATTGATAAATTGCTTTACATGGATTATGTATGAATGGGAAATATCAATTGGAATAATGATAACCATCATTAGATCTACCTACTTGATTTCATATTCCCTTTCAGCATGCCTTTGGCAATGGAAGAGAACCTAGCCTATGTTCTCTTACTCCTTTCCATACCTGCAGAACAAAGGAAATGCACGATTTTCACTTAACCTTGATTTCATTAGCATCAGTGCTAAGAGCTTTTCTTCTTTACAAAACCTGCTGAGATGAAAGAAATGCATTTTTTCCTCTTTCAGAACTGTGGTTATATACCTAGAAAAAAGAAATCGGTTTTGTTTTTGAAAGTTGTTCAACAGTTCATCTTTTTCACCTGATTTTTCAGTTGGGGTAGTCCCACCATTAGATTTTTTAGCTGCTATGCAATCAAACTCATGGCATTGTGTTGTTAGGAAAGAACTGTGATTTCACAATCTGCATTTTGTCTACAGTGGACTGCTTTTGCTCTCCTTGGGTCTAGAAAATAACTTTTAGTCTGAAATCAGTGCTCACACTCAGTGATTGTAACAGCAGCCAGAGTAAGCATGGTAGCAACTGATTTCCAGTGAATGTAGAATTGGAGACAGAGATATTTAAAAAAAACTTGAAAAAAAAAAAGGCATCTGGAGTGGCTAGGAGAGGATTAGCCTGGAGGGCCAGTGTTCCACAGGAAAGCACCTAAGTATACTTATAGTTTATAGGAGTAAAGGAATAGGAACATATTTGTTGATACTTGAGAGTGGATTTAATATGATGAAAGCAATATCCAAAGACACAAAGTTGAGATAGAAATCCCAGCTTTTTGATGCAGATCAAAACAGATGTTCAGGCTATGCAATGACAGGAAGCTTGCAGGATAGCAGCAGTAGGGCTTTCCAGGACTGGCAAAACAAAATGTTCCTAATGTGGCAAGTTACTGCAAGTTTTTATGGGCCACATCCATTCACTTTATCAAAATTATATGAAGTCTATTCAGAATGTATCTCTAAGTTTTGGTCAGTTTTGGTGGAGACTGTGAAGGACCTTTGAGCCCTTTCCAATTGTTTCAACAAAACATCACAATTCTTGGAAGGACTGTGTCATAGCACTCCTTCTGTTCCTCATGTGTCTTGGCAATGGTGTATGCCGACACGGAAAAATACAAACTCCCCATAAAACCCCAATATTTGTAGTCTTTGTCCCAGTGATCCCAAATTTCTAAATGCTATCAAATGAAGAACTGCTATGCTTTATCACTGCCACAGATTTCACTAAAATATGTCAGAACCTTTGTGCTTTCCCCCACAAATATTACATTGCAAATTAAGTGTTCAGTATCTACAGCAGTCTGGATTTCCTGAATATGACACACATTCATAATTGTGTTTGTAATTAAGAAAGACAAGCAACATCACAGAAATATGTTTTTTTATTGTTCATTTTCAGTAATGCTTTCTAATTCCAGCCATTTCAATAAAATGTATTACACTAGAGAACAAACATCTGCAGCAAAGGAAAACAGTGGAAACAACCAAATCCCAAAGCAATTTTTCTGATTTGGTGTTTATTGGTAAAGGCTGTCTGAGAATACAGGCAAATTAGCCTATCTCCCAAGACAAGGTTGTATGAGAAATGGCCGTCCCAGATCACTTCCCGTTCATGGCAGACGTACCATACATCGGGATTGCGCACAGTAATACGATAAAGTGTTATCGCGTAAGTACAGGCTAAAACACCGTTATGTCTGCAAAACAGGAAGGTGTGTAGGATAATGTCTGTCTTACTGCACCACACTGTGTCAAAACCACAAAGACAATGTGCAGCTTAAGATAGCTCCAGCATGACCACTTTTTTCTTCTGATTTTCTTTACAGGCAGAGATAAATGAAAAGCTGCAAATGCAAGAAGAAGCTTATACTTTGGGAACAGAATAAAAAGTCCTAAATAACCAGATAAGAAAGGTGATGTTAATTTTACAGAAATCTGGGGGTGGGGGGTGATACACACAGAAGACTGGCTCTCTGCCAGAGCATAATTATTTTTGTATAAAGGAAAATGGTTCGCTCAACTTCTACCTAGAAATAGTTCATCCGAGTTCCTCAAATTCACTGTGTTCTGCCAGGGTTGTTGTTTAGTTTAGACTTAAGTGGGAGACTGTAAACAGAAGGATATGTAATACAAGCATGTTGAAGTTCAGTTTATTTCTGAATATAAATCTCAGTTAAAAAAAAAAAAAAAAGAAAGAAAAAAATAAAACAGCTCTCTAGTTTTATTATTTCTTTCTTCCAGTTGTGAAATGCTTAAAAGTTTCTGCTTTTTCATGCTATTTTGCTGGAAGGAGAATACACAGAAAGAAAATGTAATTTTGAGGCATTGCAAATACAATAAGGAGAGAATTTAATTAACATGTAATTATGTGCTTTTTTTCCTATAGTTATTCATTAATAACATGTATATTATTTCATTGTAATATTTTTTCTAAGCTTTTAAACTACTTTAATATATTACACTTCTTTATTTCCACCATACTAAAATTGCATAAAAGTAGAGTATGTACTTTTACAGTCTTCCCAGAAATAATTCCTTTTGATTTCCATGGATTTTTTTCTGGAATACATGTAACATTTCATCTGAAAATGTATTTTCTATTCCTCAGTATGCTAACATCATTCCATATTTTGTCAGACATTATAGAAATGTTGTAAACACAAGAGGAATCTAACTATATAATAATTGACATCAGAAGAACTGGTTTAACGTCTGTGTTTCAAAATAGTAAACTATACTAATTGCTATGTTACAGAACTCTGTGCCCTAGAAAGCATGTTAAAAACAAGTCATGCTTTCAAGCGTAAGGGCTGGATTGCATGTTTAAGGGAGTATTTAAGAAACAGAATATTTTATCTTTAGAATTTTGTATTTGTTTCTCTTTAAGTAAAATGTTAGGCTTTGTTTCACTTCACCCACATTTTGATGGTGATAATGAAAAACGTTCGCAAGCCTGACTCAACCAGGCAAAAATGACAATAACCTGAAACAGTTTGTCTAAAAGGTCTTGTCACTGCCTGCCTTGCATGGGTGTGCTCCCTGGTTGTGATTAGAGCTGAGAGCACAGCCAGAAGGGGGCATTGCCTGCACGTTGTTCATCGGAGAGAGCTCCCAGAATTAAAAGACAATATTCAGTAGCTGCATTTGAGTGCCAATAGCATGGAAGTACTCTTTAAAGTACATGTCAGATGTGTGGGCACTGGACTGCTGTAAAGCAGTTGTTTGAGATGTTAAGTGGTCAGAATATTTTAGTTGGTCTCAAGTGTTGAGAAAAATTCTTCCCGTTACATGATCAGAAGTAAGCTCTATAGCAATTCACTAGAAGTTTTCTTCATTTTTCTATCCAACATGGGCCAACAAGTTAATAAGAGCTTCCTTTCAGCTATAAAAGCTAACTATTCCAATTTGAAGGTGAGGCAACTCATGAGGAATTATTGGTTTATCCTAAAAAAAAAAAAAAAATCCTTTAAAATTTCTAAGATTCATGGTTATGTTCTGCAATATTTTTATTACTTTGAAATATGACTTTTTTTTGTCATTAAAACTTTCTAAAATAAAAAGGACGTTTATTTTGATACATTAATTTCCCAGAGCATTGCTAATGTCACAAGTTTCCCTGGTTTTGAACTCAAAGGTGTGAACATAACTTCTGAAGAGAACTGTCTGTATGGAAGGGGAGGAGTATTTCTTAAAAATTTTGCTGAAAATGTTATTGTCAATTTAGCACTTCAGTCAAATCTGACAACTACAACATTCTTGCTATATGACAAAGCAGAAAAGGAATAATGATGGTTTATGTTAGGACCAATGCTAAACAAAGGCTTTTGCCCGTATCTCTTCCTCCCTCTCCCATATTTTGTAGAACTTCTGGGAAATTTTGAAGTGCTTTGAAGATGAGAAGTTGTATATGAACATCCAGTATTACTGCAATGATTTGTTAGCAGTCGCTCTTAGTACATATGCATAACAGCTGAGGTACTGCAGAAATCCAATGTGGAGTTCAAATCCCACAGACCATACTTGTAGCTCTCTTCCTGCTGACTAATAATACATGTAGCTATCTTCTTGCTGAAATAATGCTACCAATAAAAACAGCCCCAGGGATTTTTTATTTTTTTATTTTTAAATGGGAGGGGGGATAGTTAAGGAGACTAAGGTGAAGGCGGGAAGATGAGCAAAAGGTGGACGTGACATCTCTCCAAGCAGTCAGAGTACAAGCTCTGACACAGCATATGAACATCAAATTGAAGAATCCTTTCATGTCTTCAGAATGTTAATATGAAATGCAAAACGTCATGCTTTGGATGGATGGGTAGGAACAAAATGTTCAGATGCAATATGGTGCATTAAGAACAGTCTCCAGCCTGTATTCCTGGCTTTTCCGTTGGTTTAAATCAGGCTTGCTGTTTTTAAAGTCTCCCGTGTCATGTTGAGTTACTGCTATAGTTGTCTCTAAAAATAATTATACTGT
Source organism: Nettapus auritus (assembly GCA_011076525.1). Taxonomy (NCBI): domain Eukaryota; kingdom Metazoa; phylum Chordata; class Aves; order Anseriformes; family Anatidae; genus Nettapus; species Nettapus auritus. Next base: position 6,212,703 of record CM021770.1, on the reverse strand, counting down.
CATTTCTGGGACCTACAGTTGAGGCTTTTGAGGCTTTGGCATAATAATCGTTGATTTTTTGTTTCACTACTGATGTGACATAGTTCTTTAAAATATACATACTTAACGTAGTTCTTAACGGGTTCCACCCTACAAAGCTTTCAATTTAAATCAGGCAGATGTTGTAGAAAAGAAGAAAGATGTTACATTCTGCCTTGTCTCCCAAATAAGCAAGGATTTTCCAGGGAAAAAGGGATAGAAGAAACACTATAGTTTGTCCTGTGGAGGGTATAATATTGATGCTTTTTAGCATCTGCATGGTAAAATCCTGGTCTCCTCTAGGATTTTATAATGAGATAGTGAACAACTAGTAATTATCCTCTAGCAAAAGAAAAGCTTTTCAGGCAGTGCTTTCCTGCATTACACTGACAGAGGATGGAAGTTTAGAAAAGATGGAAAGCAGCACTTTCCTGCATTACATTGACACGGAGGATGAAAGTTTATAAAAGATGGAAAACAGCTTTCCTAATAAGAAGCTGGCTGGAAAAGATGGAAAAGGGGGCAAAAAGAGAAAAGTTTTTTTTTTTTTTTTTTTTTAACCTGTTCCATAGTGTTTTGCCATGACCTTTTCTTCTCAAGCCTTGCTTCTCTCCTTCTGCACCAATACTTAATTTGAATTTGAAAATTACCACATTGTTTCCTTCCTAAAATTATAACTGACATTCCTAGAAAATTTGCTTTCCCAGAAAAGCACTGTGCGTAGGCTTTGTATTCAGCTTTCCACAAGTGAGAAAAAGACATTTTCTTCAATTATCTACCCTGCCAACATGACCACAAAACGTGTGCAAAGTCAGCATTTGTCCATCTAAATCAGATTTTTAAGCACACGACTCAGTTAACCACCAGTACGCATGTATCCAGGTGTAGGTATTGTACTTATTTGTAAGGATTTATTCTGTGAGTAGTGTATTGTTTTCATTAATGGGCTTTGGTTTTCAGTTCATACTAACTGTGTAACAAAAAACATATTTGTATTACATACGCTTGTTGGTTGTGGTGTTTTTTGTTTTGTTTTGTTTGTTTTTTTCCAGTAGTATATTTTAAACAGTCCTTATTTCTGCCTTTTCATCCTGTAAGGTGCTTGGACTTTCCTGTTAAGGGATTCTGTTGGGATCTGTCTCGTTCTGGTGAGATTTACACAAGCCACTGCAGAGAAGGGTGTTCTGATGCTACTTCTGTACAGAGCCTCCCTAGCATAGCCTTGATCCCAGGTTGTAACCCAGAAGTAAGTAGAAGACAGCTGCTCAAAATAAAGGATACTAATATGGGCTGTACCCTCTCATGCTCAGCTAGCCCCTGTTTATGGCAGAGCGTGGATATGACAGATGAACTTTGTCATGGGTTACATGCACATCAAGGCTGATAAAGAATTCATAGCTAATGCATGTAGCTTTCCTGTGGTGTGGAAGGGATGTTGACTCCCTTACTAGCACTAATCAGAGTGATGTGTGGTCCTGAAGCAAAAGATACTGCAGGTAACTGAGCAATTCACCCTCTTTCCTCTCCCTCCTATTCATTTTAGGATGGTGTTATACCTGCCCCTGCCACAATGTGCGTGGTTCTCCTGCACGCTGGTGTAGAGAGGAGTTGTGCCCAAGGTGATATCACCTCCATTTCTCTGCCACGGTTGACAAGGAAGTGACAGCTGTGACAAAACAGGCTGCGTTGCTTGCCATGAGCAACTCAAAACTCATGCATGTAACGCTTCAACCCATTTTCTTGTGGCACTTCAAGTGTGCAGAGCAAGCTTCAAACTCCAGCAGTTGTGGATTTAGATTACACGTTCGTGCCAAAAAAAAAAAAAAAAAGAAAGAAATCAAAGGATAGTTCCAGTGACTCATGTAATTGAGAGTCCCATTCAGATGCAGAGCATTAAAGAGAACTTTGGAATTAGTAATACTGCAGAAAGAACAGAATGTAAAATATTTCCCGGACAGAAACAGCCTGGCTTTTTACATAGTAGAATTAGTGGCCCACTGCTTTAAAGCTTTCACTGACAAAGCAAAGACTGCATTAAATATGAGGCTTGTGTACACACAGAACTCTACGCTCTCACTGTTGGCTAGGCATGCCAGTAGTTGTATTTGTTTTGCACATTTAAGCAGCTGATTCAAAGAACAAAATAGGAAAAGGTCAGTTGCTCTAAGTGCCCTGGTACGGTGGAATAGGGGGAGTAAGAGGGGAGACCTGTGGCCTGACAGAAGGAGATTGCTCAAAGGCTATGAAGAAGAATGGTCCATAAAAGTTATTTGCCTAAAATTCTCCATTCCTGGAGGAAAGGCTGTTGGGGTTGTATTGATTTGGGATGCTGATGTGGATGGTGATTCAGGTTGGGAGATTCTGCAAGTGCTTTGAAGAACCTTCTGGATGAGCCAGTTCCTCCAGTGACTGCAAAGAAGGCCTCAGGATTTTGCCTCCCTTCACTGAGGTTAGTCTCTGTGAATATTTCAGATTTTTAACTGAGCTCTTTTTTAACCCTTTCTGAAGATGTCTCAAACAACTTTTTCTTAAAATCTGAATCTTGTCTCCTTTAAACTCCAGCCAACACAATTTCTTGTCTAAACAGTCTGTTTTTATGATTGCATTCATTGTAAGTGTAAGAAATGTCATGTCTGGACAGGGCAGGATCCATATCTCCCAGCATTCTTCTTTCGGCTTTGTTTATGAGACGTGTTTAGGGAAAAGTATAGGAACAGGATACTCTTCAGACTGAGGGATCCTTGGCATAGCCTTCTATTGTTCAGTGGTTTAGAAACTTGTGGAGCCCAAGTATGCTCCCAGACCAAACAGTGGTTTGAAATTAAGTGATATTTTCTCCATAAATATGCCTAGGCCTTTTTTGAACTCTAGCTACCATACTCTTCCATAGCAGCAAGTTCCACGCTTTAATTTTGTATTGATTAATGCAAGCTTAAATGGTTGTAAGAGGTTTGAGATTACTTGTCCCAGAGGCTGTCAAGTTCCTCAGTTTTATCAGTCACTTCTGAGAGAAAGTGTATGTTGCGCTCTGCTAGGCTGAACCTAAATTTCTACCACTGGTCCTGTTACTTGTCATTTTTTCTTGTGCCATACCTAACTTAATTATAATCTTCCTGAGCTGAGATGTATCATTCAGTTTTTATCTTTGTGTCAACAGAAATACATGTACCCCCCCACCTGAACAGAAAAATACTGACAAAGAGGGGAAAAATGACCATGTTTGGTCTGTCAGGCAGATGCTGGATATTTCGCTATCGTAATCATCAGAGTAGCAAGTTTCTTTGGAGCATATAAGTCGTGAATTACCATGCAGCTCCAAGAGGAAAACTTTGCCCTTTGATTGTTTTCCAAAGAAATGTTCTCAATTTCTTTTCTGCCAAATTCATATTACAGATCATACTAACAAATTTTCCCAAGCCTTATTGACCTCCTCCCTTCTTCACAGTAGTAAAAGAAATTTCACTCATCACTGAGAGATGTTGAATATTGCTAAATTTTGCTGATTTAGGAACTGAGTGAATGAGACAAGCAGACAAAAATGTAGATACTGCATTGCAGAATGCAGTTAGCTCCATTAATAAGAAAAATAGAACTTGTGATATTTCTGCTATTTCGCAGTACATTAGTAAATTGCCTGCTAACATGTTAAGTAGTGGGTCTGAAGCACTCCTTCATGTCAAAGCCAGAAGTGTGCATACTGTACTGGGGAGTATTGATTCGGAGAGGACTTTTTTTTTCCATCCCTTCCACCTGTAAATCTGTGCTTGCTTTTGCCAAAGTAAGACAATGTAACAGCGATACTTAGTACATAGCATTGAACTAGGTCTTTGATTTTGATCGGAGACGAGTTCTCAGTGTTCTCTCCTCCTAAATCATTTGTAGGCAGCTGGGTGAGCCTGCCAAGCCTTTAGTCTGAGTAAGGACTTTTGGTTTGTTTGTCTTTCTGAATGAGCAAGGTGAGACAAAGCAAGCTCTTTACATTACTTCCTTACTATTCACATTTACAGTCATCTGCAATTGCCACGTGACAAATTTGCACCTAATACAATTTTTTATTGAAGTTTTTATACCAGGTGATTTTGGGATAAAAGCAAGGTTCAGATTTTGTGTTACTTTTGCTCTGAGATCATTTCATTTTTTTTTTTTTTTTTTTTTTTTTGAGATGTCACATTTCAACTTAACAAATTGCCAGTTCATGCAGCTCGGATGCCCCAGAAGTCATTTCCAATGATGTACTGTAAAAGCAGGACTGATACAGATCTCTTGACTACATTTCAAAGACTTACCTTTGGATTACAGGGTTGCAGATAAGACATTAATTCTGTAGAATTCAGTGGAGAGATGCTCATTTGCCACCAAAGGCTCCTGCTTTTTTTTTCCCTACTTCATTTTTTTGTGAGTAGTAAGGATGTGGGGTCTGATTCTGTAGAAGTAGTTGAATAAATTATTCAATTGAATTCAATAACTATCAAAGCCAATATTTCTGTGAAATAATTCTTGTGCGGGGCTGCATGATGGTATGTCTTTGTTATATATGACACCTTTGTATATTGTCTCCCAAATATAAATCAGGGGGATCATATTTTACAACCTTAATCTCCAGGCTTACTCGCTGCTCAGGTGAAACGCTTCTTGATTTCAACAGGCATATTTACCTTGGTGTGACTCAAGTGTAACAGAGGCGTGCTTGGGCTGCTTGAGGCTGTCAGGCTGGGACCAGCAGCAGCCTGGCACTGGCGGGGTGGAGGTAGGCTCAGGAACCAGGAGAACCGGGCTGAGCCCCTGCTCATCTCCACTGCACCACTGCCTGCTCCCCCCGTGGTATGGGATGGGAGCAGGTACTTCCACACCATACCCACTGGTGGTTTTATGAGTAAATACAGAACTTGGAGTGTGAGTCTGTCAGTCTCAAAGCAGGAATTTGGATCTGTTTGTGATCCTTTGTGCTGTGCTCCTAACAGGTTAAACATGTATGTGTTCTACATTATTGGGAAACATTGTGACTTAGATGGATGCACATTATTACCCAGCTTTGTGTCAACAATCAAATATGAGCTTTTGGATTTATTAGTTCCCAGTCCTACACCTATCTTAAATCATTATCATATAATAAGAACTCTGTATGGTGCATTGTCAATAAAACCTAATATTGAGAAGATTACTGATCATCTAGTGCAAATGGAGAGCACTGTAAATGATTTAGAGAATATGTGTCAAATGTTAAAGCTATATAATACCTTCTAAAGTAAGTTGATAGTCATAAATCTAAGATAAACGAACTGTAAAACCACTTAAGAAGAAATAATACTTGTTTAATCAGGCTTCCAGTGAAAAGACTAGGTAGAAGAGAAATTCTCAAGGAATTATTATATCTTTTCTAATTCAGTACATTTTTGATAGGGAATACAAACCCACATTTGATAAGCAGTTTTGATTACCTAGAACTATCATTGTAGTAGTGCTAAATTATAACCCACTGAAAAAAAAATAATAATAAAAATAGAAAAAGGAGGAGAAGAAAAGACTAAAGGGCATCTCTTTTATGGCTTACTGAGCTCTCATTTTTCCAGATTCAGCACTGTGTATATCAGATGGAGATATAAAGGGTATTCATTGGAATTACCATGTTGCTGGGTCATGGGTGGTGCATTGGATTGGTTTCTGTTGGTTTGGCTGTTCCTGTTCACTGGTAACAGAAGTGGTACGTTCATTTAATGCTTTCCCCTGGGAGGAACAAGACGTTTATTGGGGAAAGACTGCTTAAAATGATGGTGGAACAAACTCTGTGTTGTCGCATAGCTGAGTAGTAACTTACATAAGCTTAGTCTGTTGATTTCAGAGTATTTTCTGCACTTGGATCCCAGAGAAAATTGATTCACTTTCTATTTTTTTCTTCAGATCCATTTGAAAGGTGAGTAAGTGTAGGTAGTGGAAAAAATAGGTTATGGTTTTCATTACCAATGTTCTGATACTTCAGTTCTTATGCAGAAAAAAAACCTTCCATTTTCTTCAGTAGGTTTTTAAGTCCACTTGTTAATTCTTGTTCATCCTCTTGGCTTTATGATTGCTCAGAGCCTAGCATCACTGCCAGCATTTATTAGACCTTGACACAGAGCTTTTTTTGAAGCAACTGTAAAAGTATATTTAGCCATGGAGAAATCTTTCCAAAGAGAAGTGTGCTGTGACTCATGTGACTCTGCTGTTGCTCTGTTGACCTGAGCAGACTTACTCATCGTTTACATAGTGGCACATAGTGGCAGACAAGATTAGATTCTGGCTTGATGCCCTTTTTTTTTTTTTTTTTCTTAAAGATAAAATGCATATCCAACTTCTTTTCCCTTATTATGAAAAATAAAGACACATATGTTGCTTTGATTGGAATTAGTGAATGAAATGCAAATGCATCTGATCCATTTATAACTCATTGCAAAAATAACCAGGGGACGATATGGTTGTGGCCAAACTGTATTACTTACTACCTGCTTTATTCTTGCTCCCTCTCAGATGGGAAAACATACATGTGAGCCATTGCTATGCACTGGCTGTAATCACATCAAGTTGTACAGCAGTGTTTGAAATGGTTGTTTTCATAATAGGGATGCAACCTTGGTAGCAAATTTCCGTTAGCTGTGAATTTTTGAGATACTGAAGTCTAGCTGAAAGAAAGCTTGTTGATTTACTTTCTGCTTTCTCTTCAGCTGGTATAAAGCTAGAGTCATTTTACTAAAATAGCAGCTAAACTGAGCATACGTTAAAGAAAGATCATTTCAGAAATCTGTCAGCCTTGAGAACATTTCTCTTCCATTTCCTGAGAATACCAAGGAATAATCGGTTTTGCTACTCTGAGGCAGAGCAGCTGTAACATGTATAAGTTGTATGTGTGTGGTGTATTAGTTAGTTTAAAAAAAAACAAACATGAAACAAGCACGCACACATACACACACACACACACACAAAAAAAAAAAAAAAAAAAAAGAAGCAACAGCTGGACTGACTTTTACCTGGTGTTTGGTTGTTACAGGAACTGCAGTGTCTGGCCTGCCAGCAGAGAGCAGGGAAAAATTCACACGTGATCAAGTCTTCCTCTGAGAACTGGAAGCTGAAGCCTTCATCGCATAAGGTGGTTCGTGAAAAGGACAGTTGCTTGGAAATGATCAAATGTTGATGTCAGTGCTTTTTAAGATCTACGTTTTGGGTTGTTTGATTTTTAAACACTGAGGGGTCACAGAGAGATGGTGATAACAAGTAACTAGTAGCACATTATTTTATTGAAGTTAATTTGTCAACAGGTCTGGGAGATGTGGATGGCTCAGACTGATTGGAAGTGGAAGGCCACTGGAATTTGATTTGATTTGCATTGCAGGACCTTAATAGGCAGTTAAACGAGCAAACAGGACTGGAGGGCACATCCTTGACTTACGTCAGCTGCAAAACTCTGTTTGGGGAGCCCTAGCAAGGATTGCACTGGTTGAGGACCTGCCCCTCTCCTCGTCCAAGGTACATATGGGAGACACCCTCATTCCTTACTTATAAGCAGGCAAATCACACATGCACACACATTCCTCTGTTATAATTAAATTAAAATCTTGCTAATTTGGAGGCATACCTATCACGTTCTCTTCTAGGAAGAAACTATTATTTCTTCTTCTATTCTTTTCTGCTTGAATCCCAAGCTATCAAGGGCTTTCAAAGAAAAAGGAGTTTTTCTTTAGAAAAAAGTCTATTCAAATTATTCATGATTTATATCAAGAAGGGACCTTTCCTCTTTCAACTAGTAAAAAAGGGGGAGTTTGATCTTTCTCAAAATCATTTGAGAACCTTGTAGATTTCTTTCCAGCGCTAAAACTTTCTTACAAAGCTTTGGATATTCAGCAGAATAATGACTATTACATAATTGAAGCTCAATACAATACCATGGGGCTAATAAATGGTCTCCTGGTTCTATAGAAAATGTAACAAATCATAATAGCACTTATTGGGACTAGGCCAGGCACAAATGACAAAGCTGCTTTTGAAAGCGAGTTCTGGCCAGAAATATTCTTGGACCAAGATCATTTTCTTGACTGTCAAGGGTACATTTACTCCCTTTAATTTTCAGCCTAGATTGTATGTTGATCCTGAAACACTGAATAAAATCAAGCCTGTCAGAGCTGCTACTGCAGCTGTTACAGATGTAAATGCAAAGAAGGCTATTTAAGACAAGGCTGTTTCCCTGAATATGTTATTTTGAAATTATGCAGATTATACAAAAAATGGTTTGATATGTCCTTATTGTGCCTTTTTAAAGGAAGAAAAGGATGCTACACCATAAAGTGGTTTATTAAAGTTTCTGATCACAGCTCTTTTACTTAGAAAATAATTGTTCTATTGTGTGCTGTGAAGCTGCCTGTAAATAACTGGCAAAGGGGAATACTGCTTTGTGTTCTCCATAGAGAAAATATCAAATTCAATTGATTAATCAAAAGGGGCATTCTTTGATGGAAGGAAACCTTTACAAACTTTATTAAAAATATTGAATGAACCATGAGCAAAGTTCATAATCTAAACTTCTGCTCTACTTTCTCAGGTGTGCTAGCTGCTGTGTAAACCTTCACAAATTATCATAAAGCAGGCCATGAGATGTATTTAAAAACAAAACAAAACAATACCCAACAACAAGAAAACAGAGCAGTGTATTCCAAAACCTCTTTCTTGGTTTGTCTCTGCTATACCACTGTGGCTTCACTGTTTTTCCAGGAGTCACTCTGTTTCCACTGGAGAGACAGGTAATAATAATCAAGCTTTGGACCTTTTTTCAGTGAATCATGCAGAAGCATACTCATATCCTCTGTCTTTTCATGGAGAGCTTTTCCCTTATTCTGAAAGAAGAAATGAGATTGCTATCATTAAAGATAATCTAGGTATGACCTGCAGGCTGAACAAATGTCTCCTCTCTGTTTCAGGAGGACAGCAATCATGTGGACAAATGCAAGATGGCTTGTGAGAATGAAGACAAGTGAAATGGAAACTCCCAGACCTGAGGGGAAAACAGAGCTCAGACAGGTGAGACTACCATATCTCTGTCTTGTAATCAACACTGAAATCATGGGCTGTATGTGAAAGATTACATGTAAAGCCATTGTGCTGTTCAAGGTCAAATTCAAGTGGAAGTTAGCAAATAAGAGGTTTGTATTTAGCAGCAGGAAAAAGGTCTTGGGATGTGTCCAAGTATTTTGATCGGAGGAAAAAAAAGAGAGGGACAGAATAACTGAAGATATATAGGTAAAGTGTGAATAAGAGAAACTGAAAACACTGATTGATCATAGTACAGTAACCTGACGTCATTTTTAATTAGATCACAAGGTAGTGTAAGTTCAGACTAAGCACTGATACAGCACAGAGTGAGAGAAAGGTGTCTTCTGTAGCCACAGGGGCTCAAATATTCAAACTTGCATCATACCCTGGGCAGTTATTCCAGGAAGCTATCTAGGACACCCACAACAAAAAATGTGGAGATTTGATTGGCATCCTCTGCACTTTTTTTTTTTTTTTGTGCCTTCTTCTGTTGTCCCCTCCTTGTCCTTACTCCAAGCAGGGATGGCAGCACAGAGCTGATCTCAGCCCAAATCTCACACAGGGATTTTCACAACTGTATCGACAAGGAGGTGAAGCGGGCAATGTGCAGATTGCATCCTGTGGTGACATCTAGCTGGATGGTGGGATGGAGAGCAGAGTAGGACAGAGGTGTCCGAGGGGACCCAGCAGAGGCTGTCAGAGACCTTTGTTCTGAAGGGAGCAATTCGTAATTTATTTAGAGTAGCATCCCTGACCTGATGGGGAAACAAAAAACAAAACCCCCAAAACTGAGAGCTTTCGGACTATCACTCTTGCCTGAAAGGAGCATGTGGGTGTCTGTCAGAAAAGCCTCTGTCTCCAGTTGAGTCCTTCTTTGTTCTGGAAATAAAGACTGTCCTTGGAAGCAGAGAGATGTGCAGTGAAGACCCTTGTCAGTCCCAGCTAGAGTTAATACAGAAGCTCCAAAACTGATTTGTTGTCCACGTCAAAAGAGATTGTATTATTTAAAAAACGTCCTACCTACATGCCATCCCAGCCTATGCAGTACCACTGTTCAAAGGGCTCTAAATACTCCATTCTGATAAGTCAACGCATTAAAGAAAAGACACTTTATTAAAAAATAAAAAATAAAAAATTCATAGAATGACAGATAAATGTTGTGGCAGATTAGTACAAATTTAAAAACCTGAACATTATCCTCCAAGAGGGAAAAGCTTCTAAATTCAAATTCAAAACAAAACAAAAATAGGCAGAGAAAAATTTCTGACAATGCATTGCACAGAATCATTTATTAGGTCTCTGTAAGTGATCATTTACATGAAACTTGCATTTAATCTCGTATTCAGCTCTTCCCTTTTATCTTCTGGCTGCATGTGTTTGTGGAGAACAGTGGTCCCTCATCCTGTCTCATCTCCCTTCCTGTACAGAGCTGCTTTTTTTGCTTGGTACATATGTGGAGCGGGACATAAAGCAGAGAAGGGAATTTGGAATATTCCAGTTTTGTTTCTCTCTCCTGATTCTGGCTTACACCAAAAGCAGAAATTGTCAATTTCTGTTTTAAAGCTGAGCAAGGTCTTTCAAAAACATCTAAATTCTCAGTTGTCTTCTTGGCAGTAGAACCCTTTAGGGGCAAAGCACAGGGAAACAGCCTACAAGACACAGGATTATCTAGGGTACACAGAAATATTAGCTTCATTACACTGTGCAGATGTAAATTTTGGATGTTAGCAATGGCATGTGGGCTAAATACAGGCATTATTTACATGTGCTGCTGTTGCTAAAGCACCTAAACCAAATACTTCAGAATTTGCCTCATGTATCTGAATGTGTAGCAATCACTAAAGTCATTGCACTGTAAACTCAGCTCAATATCCAGAATTTCTGCTTAAAACTGTTACACACCTGGAATGAGATGTAAAACCATCTCCTTGACCTGCTCTTAGGAGTATCTTGCTTGGGGAAGTTGACATGACTTGAAATTCTCTCCCCTCTCGCAAGAATGTGGCTCAGGGCTTCTCCAGGCCACACTGACACCTCTTGACAAATGTGGGCTGCTGGCAGAGGTACAACACTAGCTTTGGAGATCTCCAAAAATCTGAGTGCTTCTCTCCTCATGTATCCCCCTGTGGTGTGTGCCCAGCTGCCCTGCTAGTCTCCACCACTGATTTCTGTGAGTGACAAGCAAAAGCATTTCAAATTGAAAGGAGTTATTTAAATACTGTCAGGAACAACAGATAAAATGACCTCAAACAATCCCACATAAAGTCTTTTGTTATTTTCAAAGCGCTTTCCCAGCTTGACACCTTTGCTTTTTCATATCCAATATAAAATTCAAAATGTTTTATTCCAATGCAGTCCATGAATATAAAATATAAATATATCAAACCTCACACTGCCTTTTTTGTGCTACTGCTTTGAAATGGGACCTGAAGTAAACTCAGCATAAAGAATAAGAAAATTATTGAGAAAATTCCACTTCTCAAACTTCTGTTCCCCTTTGTCTTGTTCTCATTTAGAACAACTTTTCTCAAGCAAGTATGCATACAGCAGTAAGGAGCAGTGTGGATCCAGAAGGCTCTGTGCACTACAGCTCAGGACCGCCTGGGGGTAAGCTGACTGAACTGTTTCAGGTATCACTAGCACTGGGGACCTACACAGACAAACTGTCTTTCCAGTCCCTTCCCTAAAACCCCATCTCTCTGACACCTGCGCTGCTCCTCCCCATGGCTGTGGCTACTTTCCTTTACATATCATGTTGTTGCAGTACAGCAGTTCTTGCCAGCTTCTTGCTAAAGCCAGAGGTTGCTTTTACACAGCCTCCCAAGGGGCATAACCTTTTCCATTTGCCTTTACACCTTCTAGGCTTTGTATTGCTCCAATATGACCCTCAAAACCCATCCCTCCTTTCTTTTTGCTATTGCCATTGCTTTATGTTATTGATGTTGCTGGAGAGCTTATGTCCGCACTATGCTGCCCTCCTGTCTGGTGAGTGTGGCATCCCGCTGCCACTCGCTGTTGTACAAGGTTTCTTCTGCCCTGCTCAGTACGTAGGTGAACACAAGAAACAGCACAACGATCTTCATGCTGTGCACAGCTCAGCACAAGTTGATGCTGTTTGTCAGGAGCAGGAAAGAGAGCTGGACTGAAGAAAAGCAGTCCCATTTCTCAGAAAAGCCTCTGAGTTTTAAGTTTGGAAAAATAGAAAGGTGCCAGTAAAGGAGGCAGGGGCTGGCAACGCCTCCTGACACTGTTTTTCTAGGATGCAGAAGGTCAGTAGAAATGGCCTGTTGTGGTACTACGCCTGAAAGGCAGGTATCTAATTTCTGCTTTCTTTTCTGCTAATTGCTGTGATTAAATGACTTTGAAATTACCTCAGAGTAACTGAGTACAGGTTTGGGGCCTGTGTGTACACAGAAATTGAAGTAAATCAGTTTAGAGATGTTTGGAATAGGCAGAGCTGGCAGCATGCAGCAGAGCGCATAGCTGGGTGAATTTGCATCTTATTTAGTATGTCAAAAAAAAAGTTTTAAACTGTGACTTGGAAAAGTCAAGCCAGGAACAATAAGCTTGTCTAGAGAATTCTGGTATTAGAAACTGAAGGATATGGAACCCTGTCCAAGGTAAATATTGATGTGACTCAAGATGAACTAGTAAAACATTTAATGAAGCTGAAAATAAGGCATCTGGGATAGATGTTTATTGTTAAAAATGAAACATTTAGTAAAAGTAGCATAGTGATGATGGAGGTTATTCATAGGGAAGCCAAGCTGGAGAAACAGCATCTTCTGAAAGAAACTGACTCAGGTTATTTGTGAAACATGGAAAAAATTAGAATTGTAACAGAGCTAAAAATGTAAGTGAATAGCAGATGGTCGTTATGGACATTCAGAGTGGATTTTGGAGAATGAATCATACCCAGGGACAAATTACTCAGGTGTCCAGAATAACTCTATTGACTTTGACGGATTTCTCTGTATGTGCCTTTGTGTAATTGAGAGTTTACTCCCTTATGCTGTGTGAGGACTGAATATTAAGAGACTTTGAGAAAAAGACTGACTTTCATTCATTCCAGTATCATTCTCATGATGATAGAGAATAAGTTGCATTAACTTCATGAGGCATTTCAGGAACATATTAGGAGCTTTTCCCTTTTGTGCAGTAGGAAAAAAAAACCTTGCATGATGCTGTGAAAATAATCAGAAAAGCTCCATTAAACTGGAAATGGGAATAAATTGTGCTGCTATATTAGAAGTCTTAGTCACATGTAAGTCTATGGATTTATCAGAACGCTCTACTGCAAAATCCACTGAGCCAGGCTGTGGTGAGCCAACGTTACATTCATATGTTTACTCATGGTATAGATATCGGGGAACAGATACCAAAAATTGAAATTGTTTGCTTAGGAGTGCTCTGTAAACCAACTTTATTTTAACTCAGAAATGCTAGGCTAATGCATCAGGACTGATTACATAGAAAAGATGCATTTGATCTGTTCACATGTAGCATGCCTATAGTTGTTGTGGTATTGCTATGTTATATATATATATATGTATATATATATATTTATAAAACAAATAAATAAACTATCCAGTGCTTATGCATATGCAACTGTAGTCTCCCAGGGGGCTTTGAATTGCAGTATAAGGATGTCCATTGTCCCAGCCCAAAGGCACAGGATCATCCATAAAGCTGATCGTGTGGCAGAAGGAATGAAGGCAAGGCAGGAGGAGAATGCCCAGGAAAGACGGTGACAAGGGTGTCACCATCACTTGGACCAGATTTAGAAGATCCGCAAGACAACCCATCCACTTTGTTCATTTCCTGTTTATTGAGAAGGTTTCCTTTGGCTTGTCTTGCAGTTACGGCCATGATCAAATCATAGTTGCTGGTAGATCTTATTACTAACATAAACAAATAGCAGATCATTTTGTTATTGCGCTAAGCTTCAAAGCTGAAGCTGATCTTAGAATCAGTAGGATCTACCAATATTGGCATGCAATTGAAATACAAAGGGGATGTTGATCATATGAAACAGATGTTGCTTATGCAGATAACTCTGCATCACTTAAATGCTCTCTGCAAAGCACCTCACTATGTTGATCAACCAGCAACCTCAGCCAAAGTAACACTGGAGTCTCACGTTGTTTGAGATGCTACACAGCAGTGCAGTGACATCCCAAACTGTGCTTCTTCCCAGCTCTGCTTGTCCCAGAGGGGGATGTGGCAGATATGTAGAATTACTGTTGGCTTTGCTCTCTGAAATTCATGTTCAGCAAAGGTCTACTCTGAGCATAGCAAGAATGATTTTAATGATTTTAAAATGGTTTAAAAGCAAATAAGGGCTTTTTGTTATCACGCACACACACATTTTCTCAGTTTTGTGCTCATAAAAATATTATTTGATTAGGTCACTATCAGAAATGCAAAGCAGCTAACTGAATGATGTGGACAAAACCAGGTATGTACAATGCCTTAGTAGTGGTGGGGTGAGATGTTTCATTCTGCCTCTTTACCTTTAAACGCCAGCTAATATAATTTTTGTTTATGTCATTGTAGCATTTGGCGTTATTCCCATATGTACAGACTGCAACATCTGCAAGTCTTAAAAATTAATAGAAAGTTCCGTAATTGCATAAGCCTTGCTTATTTTAATGGTCCTAAACAAGCAACTTTGCTTTGATGTAAACCAAGGTGCAGGCCATCGATACAGTGCTCTACCTGTACCACGCAAGCTGCTCAGCAGGTCTGGTGGTGTTCATGTCCGTGTTGTTGATACTCACATGGATGATGATTGCAGTGTAAGGTCATGCTCTTGAGGAACAGAATGTGGACATCAGTTGCTGTCACATAGAAACTTAATAGGCTACTAGTAAGTGGAATTGTGGGTAATCAATTGCAAAGCAGTTGCATTGATTTGAGGAGAGCTTATTTCTGTCACCTAGTGTCCACAGATATCTAGCAGGAAAGTTTTCACCACAAGTGAAGGCTGACCTTGATTCTGGAGGTTTTGTCATCATTACGCAGTGATCACAAGGTGATGCAGAAGCAGGTTTTGGGAGGACAGTCAGTCATGTAGGGGGTGAAAAAGCAGGCTCTAAATTTCCTGTCTCTACCCATTAGTCCAAGTCAATGCACTGAGCAGTCTTGTTCACGTTACAGGGTAGCTTGCCCTTTATGAAGGGAGAGAAACCTCATCTTCCAATTTACAAGTTACCATTTATTTTGTGTGCTTCTTTCTTGCCATGTGGCTGTAGTGTTAAAAAAACGAAAGTTAAACTTCTAAGACCTCTTTTAGTTGTGTCTAAAAATATGCTGGCTGCAGCGTGGGAGAATTCACTTGAGCTTGCATGAGAATTTGCCACAAGAAAGGGATTCCTGGAGTTGCATGTTTATCTGTGGCCAGCTAGCATCCTCCACTGGGCAGCTTGTCGTCACTGTAATGTGCTGTGGAAGTAGAGAGGCTGTAGTGCAAGACTCTGCTTCCCAAGAGCAGCTGCACCTGAATTTGCAGAACTCACACTAGTTTTTGGTCCTATAGTCTATGTACTTTACTTCGGGGTCTTTCTGTGAAGAGTAGGCATAGCGTTGAGATGGCTGTTGTTACGATCCAGGTACTTAAAAATTAGCTCAAACAAGAACACAAGTGCTGGGCCATGTGAGATGCAGCACAAGAAATCACTGCTGCTGTGTTCCAAGGAGCAAATCACCCATCTTGTGTTCTTTTTTTGTTTTGTTTCTTTAATTCATGTATTTCTAGGCTTGGTGTGTGAGGTTTCATTTTCTTTCATTTGAAAGGTCTGAAAAGAACACCATCTGTGGCTGTGTACTTGACTTTGCATGTATCTTACTGAAAACCATAAAATGACCTGGGCATTATAGATTCAGATGTTTTACAAGTGTGGTTCAGCATTTCCAGATTTATTGAAATAATGGTCCCCTGTTTGTTTTTCTAAAGGTAGGCAATTTAGGAAAAGCTGTGAGCAATACCATCAAACCTTGCTGTTGCCAAGCATGTGGCAAGCAGTTATAGAAATGATTCTGTCTTTCTTACATGTTTATAAAGCCTTAGAGAATTTTCTCATGGTAGCACATTTCAGCATAAGGGAAACAAAAAAAATCAGTCCTTATATTTAATGTGTTCAGTAGCAGAGGACTGAAGAAGCACAAGACAGGTGCATTTTGGAAAAGAATGAAAGATCTGAGGAGCTGACTCATGATGAAGTAGCATGCTTTTAGCTGGGAAGGTTTATTGTAGCCGAACCTCCTGCCATCCCTCTAGTCGATATCTTAGATGAATCAGCAACTTGCTATTTTTATCTCAGCTGTACCGATAGAGTTTATAATATTGTTCTGTCAGTGCTATTTTTACATCGTCACATGCCTGACTACTCCAGGCTGTGTTGGTGGGCTATTTTCTTGTTTTGTTTTTTTTTTTTTCTTCTGTCTTAGATGATGTCATCATGAAGTAGGCATTTGTATTGAACGACAAAGCTTTCTTCACAATAGCAACAATTAAAGCTTATGGCAGAGTACACCACCAGGAGCCACTGAAATACAGAGATAAGCTCCCCAGCTTTAAGTCATCTCTAAGACAGGGCTTTTGGTGCTTCAGTAGCTGGTCCCCCTGAGGAATGGCTTGTTGAGAAGTCCTACAGCTGTCAGTGCCAAACCTGTCCTTTGAGACAGGGACTTGTAGGGAGCGGTGTGCTCTGCACAGAGGATTTGCTAATGGGGTAATTATTAAAGGGGAAAAAAAAAAAAAAGGAAGGCTTCTCCAAGACTTCTTGCTGAACCTATTCTGCATCTTCTCAGTCATCCAAAAACAGAGAATCAGAGTTTTTCTTCTCTAATCTTCTGCTTCTGGATGATACTCATCCACCTTAAATATTTTTGCCATATTGTGAAGTTTTAATGAGTCTGTACAGGCTCGGCCAGCTTGGAAGCTTGCAGCCTTGGCATGCGTGTCTCTCTGAAGCCAGAGAACTGAAGCCTATTGTAGTACGAAGCAATGGAAGATCTACAAATGCTTTGCAAAGGAAGAATTTGATGTCCTCAGTTGAGGACATGTTTGTTTTGTAGTGTTCCATTGAGCCTGAAATTCTTTGCTCTGTCCCTATTCCCCAGTTCATCAAATGCATTTCCAGCTGTTTATCCTCATTCCGTAAGGCCAGCAACATGTCAACATCAGCAGCTGCGTTCTTCTGATCTGCTACTTGTGTTTGAGCTCTGGGAGGTTTAACAGCTGAACCTTTAAATCAGTGCAGTTCAAGCAAAACATATACAGCTTCTTCCTAGAAGCTGTTCCTCAGGAGCTCCATATGTCCTCCAGCCAAGCCATGACAAACGTATCACTGGGTCACAGATGGAGGCAAAGGAAAGAAAGTGTTACCTGCCACGCTCTGCCCATGCTTGCAATACGATCATGCTAACTAGGCAATTTATTTCAAAAGTACTCATCGTTTGGACAAATTGCTTGTTACCCCAGAGGTAGAGCTAGAACATTATGCTGTGGTTATCAGCCTTCTTGATCTGCAGACCTCATTGGAAAATGGAGGCTCAGACCCACGTATGGAAAGCCTGGGCCTGCTGTCAGCAAGGCTGTGTTTTCCTCAGATGGCCTTCACAGACTCTCCAGCTGCTCCACAGACACTCAGGGATCTGCCTTGCCCAGGCAGGAGAGCACTGCTCTAGTTCTGGGGAAAACTGGTCAAGCCGTCTTTTCATAGCGAGAGTGGCCACTGCTAGGTTGGGAACGGCCCTTCCAAGTGTTCTGCCATTTTTAAGCTCCCCTTGAATGTTTTCTTTCCAAAGCCTCCTTCCAAGGTTTGGCTCTGCAGAAAACATGTCAGCATCTGATAAAGGCTCAAAACAGAAACAGAATGGTATAAATAGAAATTAAGTAAATTAGGAAGAGGTGCCAAAGCAGCAAAATTCTAATGATAGTGGCTGTGTGTGCATGTGCAGTGCGGCTTCCAGCACTCACCAGAGTGCCAGGCTGCCAGTCAGTATTCTTAGAAACATATGCATCTGCTGTGTCACTGGCACTGCCTGCTCAGCCTTGGACAGGCTTTGGCATCTTCTCACAGACTCTCTAGAAAGCTTTGGTTCGTGCAGAGATCTTGTGCCAGAGCCTCACACGATGCCTAACCAAGCCAGTAGCAGCCTCTCTGTGCCTGGACATTTTTTTCCATGCTTGGTAAACTGTGCTTGTGCCAGCTGGTGAGTGCAAATAGCCATACACTCGCACCAGACAGTTTGTGGAAATTGCAGTCTACCTGTGTTGTCAATTCAGCCACGATACTGTGTTTTATTTCCCTCCCGAACCAGATAAAATGTGAGCCAGATTCCCAGCTGGTAAAAATCAACATGAATACGGTGAAGTAATTTGTACCACCTGATGGTCTGTGTTATAGCCAGAGCTGGAGAGACAGAGCATATCGTTCGCTGCTTATTCATTATTGATGCCATTTTTCCATAGGGTCATTGATCACAGGTGAACAGGAAATCAGTGGGTGAGAGCCATTCCCTGTAAGCAGCATTACAGCAGTGGTCTTCGGGTCGAGATCCTTCCAGAAATGGCGAGTGTTTTCCAAACTGTGTGTGGTGCTGGCTCTCCTCAGGTAGTCCAGAGCCCCTTGGTCTGGCTCCAGCCCTTGGCTTTTCCAGGGAGGGCAGCTTGCAGCCAGCAAGGGATCAGCTCGTTCCCCCCAGAGCTATGCTGGAGGTCACCCACTCCAGCCTTCTGTGGGTCTAGCTTTTTACCTCCAGCTCTCTTTATCCTGCACGTTAGGACCTGCTTAGTCTGAAAATTACCAACATTGTAGAAGATCTTTGGGAGGAGAAGAGGGTATGGAGTCAGGGGAAGCGGGCTGAAACAACACGTCACTCCTGGGCTGCCTACCTGTACATTTTGGCTTACATGTATTGAGCTCCTGTGCTTTTGAGGGAGGAAAGCTAGAAAGGGAGATTTAATAGGTCTTAATGTGATGCTGCCTTGCTTGAGTTTGTGCTGATGCAGATCACCTCATCCTGAACATTTGTTGCCTTCTGCTGCGTGCTGATGCTCCTCCTTGCCAGCTTGGCTTGTGGGTATGTGGCAGGGGACTGAGAGGCAAGGGAGAGATAATAGTTGCTGTTCTCTGAAGAGCTGCTGGTCTCCTGAAGTGCAGGGGACCTGCCAAGTATGAGCAGTGTTTTAGGGAAAGGTAACATCTCCTGTTAGACCAACCAATACAGTCAGAGGGGAAACAAACAAAGCGGGCAAGCTTTTGGGCACATGGTTCTGTGTAATTAAAAGGAGCACACTGAATGAATGGGCCTGGAGTAAGGGAAGCAAAAATAGAAACGGCCATCTGTCAGTACATTACTGGGTGGCTAATTGGGAAGCCTCAGGTCTCAACCACTAAATGCCCTGCTTCATTTCTTTACAAAACAGAGATAGCAACAGAAACCTCCTTGGGGACTGGGCACAACTTAGTGCAATGGGAGCGATTGAGGTTGCTCCCCAAATGTGCTTCTGTGGCAGGTATGATGCTGCTGTGTTTACAAGGAGATATTTCTGTCCTGAGGACCACCATCCTCTCATGGTCAGACAAATGGAAAAGCCCTCATGGAGGGGAAGAGACATGGGGCAGGTTCATATGGGTTGTCTCTACCTGCTCGGGCAGGAGAGCCCAGCTGCAAAATCTGCAGTAGAGACAGAGATGAGGCAGGCGAGCTGGGACTGTTAGATTTGTCAAGATGAGATCCTTACGTTACTTTGGGATGCTACCTCTACAAACCCTACTTGAACATTATAAATCTATACGTAACATGTACTTAATGCTTGATTTCATAGTCACCACACACATTGGAAACATCATTAATGTCGTGCTGTAGACAGGAGTTAGTCCAAATTAAAGGCAGGAAATTCCAACTTAGTGTTCTTATGGAAACTGTGACAGCTGAATTATATGGGCTTGTTAAGGAACTAAAGATAACCCCATTCAGAGTAGATAAAACCATTATGTATGAGCAAGGAAACTGAATTACAATTGTAGTGGGAGCAATAAGTCTGAATATCTTGACTGTTGTGTGCAGTAAATGGGAACTCCACCATGCTGTTTTATTAGTTTGGCACTTTTTATTTAGGGACAAATGTTGAAACTCTTCACCTTAAAACTCAAGTGAAGGTCACAAAGAGTTTTAAATCCAGAAGGATTCAGACATGGCGTTGCATGCCTGGTTCATACAAGTAGGATGAATTTGATTGATTTCTCCTGATTGTTTATTCTGTCGTGGTCTGTTGGCAGATGTAACTGTGGAAAGCATTATGAGTCATCTTCAGATTTGCCAGGAGCAGACTGTGCAACTTGTAAGCAAATACTAGAATTCATTTCTTGCTGATCGCAGCCTATTCTTCTGGGACAAAAACCATGGCAGGATTCTGGAGCATGAAAGTCTGACAGTGTCCATGGCACCGCCTCAAGGGCCAGGTACCTCCTTCCCCCACTGCATGCCTCTGCTCACAGACATGCACTCGTGGTCTGTGAACAGCCTCCTGGCATCTGTTGGGATGACCACTGGGATGAAGGCCCCCAATATGTCTGGTTGCCACCAGCCGCGCTGCAGGATCTTGGGGAGCACTTTGGCCTGAGGAGAGCATCCCCAGATGACTTTGCTGTCACCTTTGGGGACCGCTGGGAGAGGCAGTGGGGTCTGGTATCTGCTGCCCTTGCCAAATATCCATTCCAGATGAACATCCTGGCAGCTGCTAACCCCTGCTTGATGCAGGCAGAGGAAAAGGACACTTCTGCTGGCACTGCCAGGAGGGGAAGCTCTCTGGCTTTTCTGAGGACCATGAGGGAAATGGGGACATCTTCTTGGGCCAAACCCACCATGTGCTAAATCTTCCAGTAGTAAATACCAACCTGTGCGTGCCCATACGGATCCTCTGCACAGTGCCTGTTGTTAGGGGCTGTAGACAGTGTGGCTGTCTTTGTGCCACATCACTTAGAAAGGAGAAATGATGTTGAGGTATTGGCAGTGACCCAGTTTGTGGTGAGGTGTGCGACAGGGCTCCCCCAGGAAGGACTCTGTCAGTGTGCTATGGCACTGTTGAGTTGGATATCCTGTCCTCCTCTCCTTTTAGCATTAAGGGAAGGCATAAGAAAGTTTGATTAAAAATGTGACCATTTCAGGTGATCGTTCCTCACCCACTTTTTGAAAAACAGCACCCCTGCAGCAGCTGCACTTGTGAGATCCAGAGGAGCGGTCGCACGGTCAGGCTTTCTCTCAGGGCTGGGACTGGCCTTCGGCTCTGCCTCAGCTCTGGCAGAAAACGATGGCTGGATTTTCAAAGGTGGCTATGGGAGAAGTTTTTCTGCAATTTTATTGCAACATCCCTACTCTGCTACTAGTTCTCCTCTTCCGAGACAGTAGTCAGTCTAAAATCAACATGGAAGTTGCGACATCTTGCCTCTGCTTTGCTTTGTTTTAATCAGGCTTCCTTGAAATGTCATATTTAAATGAGTAAGACTCTAGAAAACTCATCCATAGACTGTCAGGCAGTAGCTGCATGCAGAGCTTGGCACAAGGCACCTGGGACTATCCGAGATCTCTAATTGCCACCCATAAATATCAACATGTATGGAGAAGGTGAATGCAAAGGACAGAAAATAGCCCTACTCTATGCTGTAGCATGATTCATGCTTTTAAGATCAAGATTAAAAGTCTCTGTTAGATTTCAAACTATGATTTTATTTTCAT
Source organism: Nettapus auritus (assembly GCA_011076525.1). NCBI lineage: Eukaryota > Metazoa > Chordata > Aves > Anseriformes > Anatidae > Nettapus > Nettapus auritus. The sequence continues at coordinate 6,190,884 of CM021770.1, read as the reverse complement.
TTACATCAAAGGATTTAAGAGCCTTCAAAAGCCAGCGTTTTTAAAAATAACTTAAAACATACTGTCTGGCAACGTGAGTCTCGCTTAGCACAGAAGCAGCCAGGCTCTCCTCGTATAAAGCAAATAACTGAAAAATCAGAATTAAAGAAATGCCTTGTCCTGAATTTAACTCTGACAGCTTGCATCGCATTGTTTCAGGAAAAAGACTTTATGAAACACATGCCCTTGCAGCCAGGACATAGCCCGAGGCGATAAGCCCTACGTATCAGCGAAAGCCACGCGCCATAAAAGCTTGTGTGAGGGTTTGGAGCCTCGATTAGAATTTTGGGGCTTGTTTGTATTTCAAAAGCAGAGCCACTGAGCTGCATCTTGAAAACCGTATTCCAGTACAGGTTTCCTCAAAACACAGCCAAGGTTTGATCAAAAGGTTCTCAAGTCTGCGAGCCTTTTGACAAACCCAGTGAATGTTTACACTTGCAAAGTAAACCCCAAACCAAGGGAATTTGCATGGACTTGCTACGGAGATCTTTTTTTTTCCTCCAGTTCTTGCCAAAATCTTATCTCTGCCCTGGAATTGGGCTTTTGTGGCTGGCATTCTAGTATTTGTATTGATAACCTTGCCAGAGGCACCAAAAAATAAATATCTACACCCAAACAAAATATTTGGGTGTACTTGTAAAGCCCCAAATAAAAAACAAGTTTGTATTTTGGGTTTAATTGTAGCATCCATTCATATAGATCGGACTGCACAGTGTTCACTTGTCCAACACACGGGGCCAATCCTGACTGGGCCGAGAAACGTGTTAGTTTGGGGCAATAAACACCTAAATGCCTTTTTTGCTGCACGAGGTTTTTCCCATCAGACAAAAGTTGGCGTTTTTTTCACCGATCGCCCCGCTGGCACCGCAGCTGACGTCCCTTGCCCAAGGAAGCCGAAAGGCTCAGAGCACAGCAGAGGGCCGTTGATGCAGAGGGCTGCCCAGACTCGCCTCTGTAGCGGCCTGAAGTGCCCAAATTTGGATGATTTCAAACTCCGGCCAGCGCTGCCTCGCCTGACCGAGGCGCAGCGGGTGACAACATAAAACACGAGCCGGGCACGAGAATATGGGCGAGCACATGCGCCGAGCTGATAGGAAGCGACGGAAAAAAAACCGACCTAAAAAGCTTTTTTTTCCCCTTTTTTTGGGCCCGGCCCTCCCCGAGCCTCCCGGCGCTGCGGGGCCCCCTGGTGGCCGCGGCGGCGCTGCGCGGGAGCGCGGGCTTTCGGGAATAGCCGCGCTGCGCAGCTTGCGTAGCGGGGGCCGTGAGGAGGCCGGGCCTGCGCGCGGCCGCAGGAGCGTGGAAGTTTCGCTGCCAAAGAAATAGCGAGGGCTGATCAGTCATAAAATCCGCGGCATTGTCGCCATCCATCACGGCCCTTCTTTTAATGACCAAAGTAAAAAGGGAGGCATCAAAGGTCTGTTGTGGTGCTTGTCGTTTTCGGGGAATGAGGTTCCCGAAGCGAAGGACGGGCAGTGGGTTTCGACGTGCTCCGAGAGCAGCCTGCCCAAAAAAAAACCTGAAAAATCATTTGAATGAATCACAAAACATATGTTATGTTTTGCTGTAAAAGCCATGAAGTTTATGCAGCGCTCTATTATGGTGACTGCTTGGCTTTTCATGCATTCCTAAATTACCATGTAATCTAAAACCTTGTTTTCAGCTGCTCTATATTGGAAAGTCCCTCGCAATAATCAGGATGATTACAGGCTAGTGCAGAGAACAAAACTTGTTTGTATTATTGCAAATTAAAAAGTAGTTTATCAGAAAATTTACCTTTTCGAGGGAAAAATAAAGATAATCATAATAATAAACTTTTTTTTTTTTTTTTTTTTTTTTTTTTTTTTTCCCTTGCTGGAAATAATTTAGGCATGGAATTAATTTTGGCCACTCTGTGACTTAAAAACACATAGATACTTGGTGTAAAAATATGTTTCTTTCCTGTAGGGACTTGACTCTAATTGGTGTGCCAAAACTATCTCACAGAGATTTCATTGTCTTATCTCCTTACATCATCTTAATGCGATTTTATTTTACTTTGTCAAAGTCATATTAATGTAAATGTGTTCTTGATAGCAAACAGAGTTCTTTTTTATGCTAAACAGGATTCAGCTGACTCTAATAAAACAGCTTGCAATCCATTAGGCTATAACTGTAATATAGTTATTTTGTTTCCCAAATAAAGACTGTGTCAGAGAGCTGTATAAGGATTTTTCTCTTGTTTTTCCACAATAATTGCTTGGGTGGGGTTACATTCTGATCTTTAAATGAATAGTATCGCTTGGAACAAACACTTCATATATCTTTTATCTTCCCCTTGCAATACAGTTCTGAGTTTTCTTTGAAAATGCAAAGCTACTTTTCCAGATAAGTCATCAAAATGTTTCCAAAGTATTTTAACTGCCAGATTAACTATATCTTGAATACAAAGATAGATGGCTTACATTCTTTATGCAGAAATCCTGCCAATGCATAGCAACTAGCAACAAATTAATTTCTTTTGCAACAGTGAAAAAAATCTGCTTTGCTATGCAAAGCTCAAAAAGGTAAATAGATATTTTAAAAGAAAATAAGGTTACTCATTCTGAAAGGGTAATCTGTAAGCAAAGAACAGAGGATTAAACATACACTTGCTCTCTTTACAGAATCTGTGTTCTAGCCTTCTCTTAATGTATTCAGCTAATTAAGGATTGCAGTGACCTTGTGGCAGATTTTGAAATCTAGGAAGTTGTTTTATTTTTTTAATTTTTTATTATTTTTTGTAATGCTGCCTCCCCCACAGAGCTTAATACAATCTGTTTCAGGTCAAAGTCTGTTTATGTCAGCAATGTTCGTACTACACAACTAAAATGTTTTAATGCATTTATCAACTGGAAAATATTGCAAACATTTCATTTCCTTTGATACAGACACAAAAAAACCCTCTGCCTTCATTGCAAATTCTTGTTCATATGAATCACTCTGAGTAATATTTGCTTTAACTTTCGTGTGGTTCTACAAACAGTCTTTATATGGCTGGACTTCAAAGCTGGTAGAAATAAAGGTTAGAAATGTGATAGGAGTAATCTATTATTAGGCATGAAACATTAAACCACTTTTAGTTATAAGCCTTAAAACCTGAATAATCTGGGTTTTTAACTTGCTGCATATTTATTGTGTTTTCAGTTACTTCAGTCATTTAGCATGGAGGGACTGTTTTGAACAGAAATATTTTCCATAGGAATACGAACCACAATTGGGTTTAATTTTTCCTAATATTTAATTTAGAGAAACTGCAATATTATAACAGGCTTCTCATATGTCAAAGCTGAAATAGTCTGCTTGGTGTTTCTTGCAGTGTAAAATTAATCTCTTACCAGCATGCTGACCCGAAAGGCAGGTTTTAGTAAAATAGGCATGGGGTAAAGGAAGGGGGGGATGGGAAAGAAAGATAAAATCTCGTTCTTCAAATAGCAGGGAGGAAAAAAATAACACAGAGGAATGTCACAGCCTGCCATTGACATCAAATGACAAAAAATGTCCCAAATGCGTGTGTGTGAGAAGTTTTTGACCAAAAAAAAAAAAAAAAAATGAGCTTTATCCGTAGCTGCCTACATGGTAGGAATGTTAATTGTTAAAATCTGCACTGTGGCATTTCTTGTAAGCAAGAGAGTTGTAGTCGATGTGCATTCATGTTTGCCTCTTCCCTCCCCTTTGTATATTTACAGTACAAGGAATGTAGTACTGTTCTGAAAGGAGTCAGATGTCGCAGGCAGATCTCTATAGATTTGGGGAACTTTAAACTGCTCCACTGATAGGAGGGGGTAGGAACAAAACTCTGCATTGGTAACATTTTGTTCTTGATTAAGTTTGTGTACTAATACAGTAGATTAAAAATAAGTCCAACAGTCGAAAACACGTAACAGTTCAAGCCAAACAGGTCAGCCAGAAATAAACTATCATTTGAAATCCAGAATTTAAAATTCTCATGAGCCTGGGAAAACACAGGGGTACAGCCCGGGCCTGCCCCTGGCCCCATCAGCATCAATGGGAATTTTACTATCAATTAACATGAGAAAATCAACATTTCTCTGTTGATTTCAAACCTAAAAAAATTTATTTTGTTTCCTTAGGTGCCACAGTGCTGGCTTACTACATCTGCTGGTGCGGGAGCTGCCCCATGCCATGGAACAGGGAGATTCATGCGTCCCTTCCCACAAGGGTGCCGTGGGCTCTGCGCCGCAGCGATTCTTCCAGCCCAGAAGTAGGTCACCTCAGGTCTCCTCACTACAGACATCTCAGCCACATGAAAAGCAAACCCAAGACATCACGTGAAGCAGGTAATAAATTTAAAATATGTGCGTGGGGAAGGTGGCGTTCCCGGGGTCCCCCAGTTTCTCATCAGCGTTGTGTGTTTTGGAGGAATTTGTTGGCTTCCTTCACAGCAGTTTGCAGGACAGTCCCTTGGGAGGAACAGGGGAGGGGTCCCTGGGCCTTTAGGTCAACAGGCCAAGTCCCCCATGTGTAACAACCTCTGGAGAAGCCAAGCCAATTACCTTTGGCGTAGTGGTGGGACCCCACTCAACGGCGATTTGCACATTTGGGAGTGGAAAAATCTACCTGGCTATTTATATTTTGGTCGGTGAAAGAATCAGGCCACACCCACATTTCTTATTTGAATTTAAAAAAAAAAAAAAAAAAAAAGCATCAACAGCATTGTAGTCTCCACCTTTCCTTCTCCCATGCTTCTCTAGTGCTCCTGGTCCTGAGCCAGCCTGGTTTAATAGGTTACACTGCAAACACTGGGACCGTGGTACTTTGCAAGGTTGCACATTCACAGGAAGCATATGTGCACAAAGCCGTAACAGTTGCAGACTAAGGAGCAATAGCCCTGGCAAGCAACTGCGAGAGATGTTAATATTGCTGGGGAAGGTGAAAACGTAATTGAAACCGTTTATTTTGGTGGCATGCGGGACTGAACAAGGCGATAGTTTCTGAGCAACAAATATCTGTAATTCGCTTTTCCTGGTCTTACAGACTTTTAATTTGCTCTACAAATTTGGTTAGTTGGAGAGCATGTAAACACCGAGAACAGTACATGGCAATCCATTAAACATTAACTTATTGTAGACTTAAAAAAAACACAACACCCCACTCTCATGATATTAAAAACATAAGGCGAAAGAGATGCCAGGCTAGTGAATGAAGCCAGCTGACTGCTGAGAAGAGGCTATGGTTTTGCTCTATAGCTTTGCCGTTTTCAGTAATCTGAGTCACTGAGATATTTTTAGGTACAGTAACAACTTCCATTGTCAAGTAATCTTTCACTTGAATTTTCCTCAAATAATGCTGTCCTCCTGGCCCCCAAATTCCTTTATTCAGCAAGGCAGAGTACTGCCCTGCATGCCCTGAGGAGGAAGGGGAGCCATGGAGAGCTCTGATGATTCGGACCACATGGTGGAACAAGATAGATCTCAGCATCAGGTTGGCAGGATATTTCCCTTTCTTCAAAGGTCTCCAAACCTAGCAAGCTTTTCTTTGATATCTTTCCAAATGGATTTATCAGCATTGGGGCATACATTTGTTTAGATTGTTCCTGTAGGGTGGGACTTTCAAAGGAGGAGAAGAGTGCCAAGTGCCAAATTCTCACCAAGTTCTCCATAAAGGTTTCCTTAGTTTCCTTTGAAAATCCTAGCTCTGCTCCCCATCGCCCTGCGCATCTCTGCTGGAAAGGTGCCCATGGTACCCTGCACAATGTGGGCATAAGGGATACAGGAAAGATTGTGACATTTCAGAACACAGAAGGAGGAAGAACTGCCTCTAGACAGAGGAAATGCATGAAAACGTGGAGGTTGGGTAGGAAACAAAGAGGGAAATGGAGACCAAATTCCCTAGGCCCATCATGTTTTTTTCTTTTTTTTTTTTTTTTTTATGCATACACACACACACACGCCAGATTACTATTTTTTCTCTGATTTTCTGTTCTCAGTGCCCTTCTGTTGCATTTTCTCTTCTGTCATTTAGCCCTCTTCTATTTTTTAGAACTACCATCATGGCACCTCGTGATGCTATAAATCCAGCAAAAAGGGAGCAGAGCAGGGTGGGATTAATCCACTGGGAGAGTTGGTTGTTTTTTAGAGACCCGGGGTGCAAGGGCAGAGCATTTAGCCACAGAGACGTCCACTGGTTGCCAGGCACTGCCTCATTTTTCTGTTGTATTACCTTGATATCAGTGTCCATCCCATGCAGTTGTGCATGGCCGTACTCCCACCACTGCTGAACATTGTCCTTTGGGTGTGTTCATTCCTCTTGGAGATACCACCTGACAGCACGGGGTCTTTCCCAGATGTGTCTTGAAAGGGATGTGAGCATACGCTGTGTATTGAGAGCATGGACAGAGTCTGGCCTCAACAGCAAACTTTTTGTCGTGTTCTGGGCTTGAGGAGCATTGGACCCTCCCATCTGGTGGTAGTGGTCCTCCTCTGGGCTCCTGAGGAGAAAGTGGAGGCTATAGGGAGTTTAGAGATTTGGCAACTGGCCATCCTATGCACTTTTCATAAAGTGGTAGCTAAGACCTCTCTAATTCTAATATACAACCTCAGAAGTAAGGAAAAGATCTACAGAGAGCTGTGTACAAACATTCGTGCTAGTAGCTACCAAATAACAAACCGATGGCCAAGCAGGACTGCCGGAGCTGTTTGTTCCCTTGCCCTGGGGAAAAGGCCTGCTGAGGGCTGTTTGGAGAGGGTGTCAGAGAGGAATTTTTTATTTTATGACTAAGGAGATACAGAGGCTACTTTGGATATTTTATAGGTGTGTTAATGATTTGTGAGCTAACAACAGGGTTTGTGCGTCCTCTAGTTTGTTTACAGGCTGAGAAGATCCTTCCAAGTACTCTAATAGCATATTTGTAGTCACGTGCCTCGATGTTTTTTTGAAATGGTAGGTCCCTGGAGATTCCTGAAAGCCGCCTTGTGCCTTAAATCTGATTAGTCCTTACTGCCTTGTGGTTACCAGATAGAATTTGAGATGTTGTTTGCCCTCAGATCCCAATGGCTTGGAAGCGGTTCTGTTAAGGTTAGCTTTATGTCATGAGCTAAGTAAGCTTCGGTGCATCCCTTCGCATCCCACATGGGTCCACAGACTTGACGTTGGCTCCTAATTTAGTGAGGCTGGGCAGAGACCTGCAACAACTGTGCCTGGTGCTTCTGAGGGAGGGGCAAGGGCAGTGGCATGCTGGGGCAGGGAGGGCGCAGGGGTCTGTGTCCCATGTGGAGAGTGAGGGGAGCAAAAGGGATACTGTGAAGGAGCTCTTTGAGAAAGACTGCAGTTTTCGCCATGGATGCTGGACAGGGCCAGCATCTGGCCGGGGAGGTCCTCGGAACTCGGCACAGGATTTATTTTTCTGGAAGGGGCTTTGTCAGGCACTCCTGGAGTGTAAGCTCTTGGAAATCAGAGTTTCCCTGTGATTTATTTCAAACATTCAGCCACCAAGAATAATAGATAGGGACCACTCATGAGTTTTGGAGCTCTAATAAAACATGCAAGTCTATAAAGGTCTATAAAGGCCATGCGCAATCAAATCAGCATTGCAAATCTATCTGAACATGGCACTCCAGCGTTGGTCTGCAGATTACATGCAGTGCATTTGGGGTTTGATGGTCTTCGTTCAAAATGTTGGCTAAAATATTTTTATCTTTAGATTTATTTTAGAGTTTATGGTTGAAAGATTTCAGCTCTGGGCAGTCCTTCCCATGGCTTTTAGCAGCGACACTTGCAGTTGTGTTTCACATAATTAAACAGCCAACAATACTTAACGAAGAAATAAATAACATCAATAAAGTAGTAAATAATTATATGCAGGCAAGCACCAAAGACATTATCCATCAGGCAACAGCTGTGAGCATTAGTTTTGATTAATCAATAATGTTATACAATAGGAGGAGGAATGCTGGCCAGGCCTCTGGGGGAATCACCTAGGCTTTTCTAAACAGCAAGCTTTGTTATTTTAAGCAGAACTTTCGGCAGAATCCTTAATTAAATATAACAGCCAAGAGCTCCTCCATCAGCAATATGCCCCACTTTTCAAAGCACACCAAGCAGCAAGAGTTGAACCAGGACCGAATCAAGGCCTCGTCTTTAGTTCGGAAAGGTTTGTTGATGCCTGCCTGTGTCAGGGAGATGCTCATGGGGTACCACTCTGATGGTACCACTGGCATAGAGTGCTCTGGCTGGCTTTGAGTGAGCTGCCCAGTGCAGGAGCTTGCTTCTGCTGCTTGTGAAAAACTGGTGGGTGCCTGTTGCTTCTGCCTTCAGAAAGGCACGGTATTCCTGCTCGGTATGCAGCTGACTGCTGCGGAGCCCTTATCTCGGGCTGTAATGCTCCTGGAGCAAGGGGTGCATTCAAGATTTTCTTTCAAAATGTAGACAAGGCTGAAATTTTGCACCCATGCAGCTGCTCCTTTGAAGCCAAGCGTGGGCAGGTTTCTTCTGAAGTCAGAAAAGTCTGGTTCATCTTTAAATGGGCGTCCAGGATGGAGGAGCCCTAACAGTGCTTTCAGGAGAAATGGATGTCCTCCCAGGCACATTCCTCTTCCCGAGCCTCCTGCCACAAGCCCATTGATTTCTGCAGCACTGCAACCTCAGCGTGCAGCAGTGCTGAGTTTTGCTTTGAGTTTCCAATCCCATCGGTCGGTGTGACTGCTGACTTTTTTTTTCCTTTAACATATGAGGAGCTTAAAAGAATGCAAACCTTTCAGAAAGACTGATCAAGGCACTAGATCACAGCATAGATAATAGGCACAAGATTTTGCAGCCCGTAACCCATTAAAAAAGAAAAAGAAGGGACAGGAAGGATTTCTGGTGTCAGGGACACGTTTCCGGAACCCACGCTTACATCTTGATGGCTTTTTCCTTACAAAGCCAGTCACCGACGACTTCTTGGCATCTGAATAAACAACAGAACCACATCGCTTCCACTGTAAATCAAGGGATGGCAATAGCTCTCCACGAGCAGAAATGAGAGCACAAATAGAAAGAGGAGAGCAAAGTAACGGATCATAGCTTGGTTTGAAAAAGTGGACAAAACAGACGTGCGCCCCCAAATCTGAAGAGTTGTTTTAATTCTGTGCAGTGACAGATGCACCTACAACTTTCATGAGCAGGAGACATGCGGAATAGTTGATCTGGAAGTAGCAACGTTTGTGAGAAGTAAGGAGAGGGAAAGCCTTCAACTGTCTGAGAAACGAAGGTACGCAGACGGCAACGGCAGAAGCATCCGCTCCACTGAAAAACTGAAACACTTCACAAAGATTATTCTTGGAGCCTTTTTTTCAAAACCCTATCAGAGGGAGGAACAGGAAAGGAAATTTTTTGCATGATAATTGCTGATAATACAACAAAACCCAAAGGGTTTCCTTACTCACTTCCAGACATGCAGGCACTAATAAACTTCTGCGATAACATTAATATTCCTGATAGTCTCTGAGGGCTCATTCTCCCAAACTAGAATCTCATTACAGTCTCCAAACCTGAAGAAAATTTGTGGGCGTTTAAAGGTGTAGCCTTTATATTGTGTTGTTACTGCCTGTTCGCAGCACTTCTGCTCTTGCTGCTCATTATGGTTTCTCAGGTGTCCTACGGCAGAGGCTCAGAAGCCCAGGCACAAATCAAGGCTCCGTCATCCGTAGCTCTGTGCTGCAAATTGCAAGGAAAGCTGCCACCGGCGTCTTTGAGGTCCCCACTGATCCAGCTGTGCTGAGCAGCCACTGGGCTCCTAAGAATGTGCTTGTTTTGCTGCATGGGGATTGATTAGTAAAGTTGATTGTTCTGGAAAATTAGAGATGTTAGTATGGAGAGCTTACATGACCTGGTTTCAAAGCACCTGTGCTCTCGGTATGGTAGCACTGACTGTGGTTCTGGGGTTTGTCCTTTCGAATAAAAGATTGTTCCCACACAAATAATACAAAGTGAAATTAAGGGAAAAGTACTCGTGGTTTCTCTTAAAGATCAGGAAAGATATGATTATGGGTCTCCTCTTTCAGAAATTTACTGGGCTTACTTATCTCAGCTTTGTGCAAAGCCTGTGTGTGGTCAAACGTCCTCCACGATATCTCTTGCACGTCCAGAGACACAGTTTACACAGATACACTTCTCTGTGCACACCGAGGCTGTTGAGGATGAATCTAACGTATTTCCTGCAAAATAAAATCTCAAATGTTTTTAAATAGTGAATACAGTGTAGGTAACCTACTAAATCCATGGCATTTCCTTTCCCTCTGAGACAGGAAAGCATATCAATATGCCAAGGGCAGGCTTTTTATGTGTGTTTTTTTGTTTGTTTTTTTCCTCCAAATTTTTGGCCAAATTCTCTCAGAGAATGCCCACTGGCTTTAGGGACAGTATTTATGGCAGTTATTCATTTGTCCAAACAGATAACCTAAAAAAGCACACAGAAAGAGAAAGCTCTGTGGTAAGGTAAGGGTCTCTCTCCAGACAACCAGTGTATTAATAACAGACAATCTATATTGACAGGACTTCAGAATAAATTATTCTTTTTCTAGTTCCAACTCTAAGTACCTTTTTTTTTTTTCCTAATTGGAAGAAAGTCTCTGCAGAGCTTTATTTGCGAGCCGACAATATTTGGCATCTTGTGAATTGCATCGGATCAGAAGAGAAGTGGATGGCATTCCCATATTTCTCTGCAGCCCTGCTAAGCCTGTCCTGTTGTACTGATGGTCTGGTATTTCTAGGTGCAGCGAGGGTGAATCTCAGCAGGCCTTCTCTTTTCTTGCCAGCGTTTCTCATTGACTCTGCTCAAAACGCTCCCTTGCTTGCTTTTCTTTTCAGTTACTACTTTTCTAGCTACTCTTGTACAGGGTCCGAGTAATCTCCATAATACACAATGTCAGGCTGTTGCCCAGCCCTGGGGCAGTAGCTGCCACCACGTACATAACTGCCCTCTGATTTCACTTAAATTCAGGGCTTGGGTGTGAGATGTTTTCGAAGGAATGCAATTTTCAGAGCCCTTTTTTATTGAAAAGCTAGGTAAAGCACCTCTCCAACTCATTATTCAAATGTGGCATATGTTTTCCCTTGAATTTTCAGCAGAACTCTTTCCACTGATTTCCAAAATAAATTAGACTTTGCATAATACTTTTTCTGTATTTAACATTGCCTTCTCAGTATTGCAGCCAAGGCTTCCTTTTAAAGGCATATGCCTGAGATTATGCAATCATAGTATTCTGGTTACCCAGAGCAATTAAAATAAATCAGACTAGGTATAATGAAGATGAGCCAAAGCATCTGTTTCTCAAGAGGATTAAAAAAAAAAAAATCTATCATCCCCAGGGGCTTGGATCCATTGTGGTTAGATCTCAGAGATTCTTGTACTTCAGAAACGTGTCTAGAGCTAACTTGAGCAAGAATAGGAGGTGCTGGAGATGAGGTAAAGAAAGACTCTCTGGTATGACAGATATCTCTGCTCCTTGGAAACAACGCTTGGATAACCCGGTACATTTGGCAAGCCTGGACTTACAGATCAATTCCTTTTCCCTTCTAGTATTTTAGTTTGACGTGTTTACGTGCATCAGGAAAAGGAGGAATCATTTCTGCATGCTCTCCAGCGCTTATCAGACAAGCCTTGTGTTTAAAATCCCTAGTTATGTCAGCCCAACTGTAACGCCAGTTCGTGGGGAGGTACAGAAAGCCCCACAGCAGGGACCACCGCCACCTGGGACGGAAAAGCCCTTGCTCGTTGAGCTGGTTGTCCGGCAATGCAAGAAGAGGCCTTCAGGCCCTGGAGTCGAGGCACTACGAGTTATTTTGTTCTGTGTCTGCTCACCTGCTGCTTCACATCGGATGCCAATGGCTTTTTCCAGGTAAAATCTGGGAGAAGCTGAGTTGCCAGAGGTCCCCCAGCAGATGTCGTGTCCTCACCCGGCTGCAGGCTCCCCTCTGCTTGAGGGCAAATACAGGAGAGGCTGCCAAGGGCTCAGCTCCAGCGTGGTGGCATCGACAGGGAGAGGTCTGAGCACTGCACAGGTGTTAACAGAGAGGTGTCCCTGCCGACCCACAGGCGAAGGCACAAGCCTTTCCTTGGGTGGCTAAGGCGGGTGTTGCCTGAACCTGACCAAAAGTCAGTCGGGACCCTTCCTGCCCCCAGCGAAGAGCTCTGCCTGGTGCTGAGCTCTGTGTGGCTGCGGCCGACAGGCAGGTCATGCAGGCAGCCTTGGCTGCTGCTTGTGAGCTTCCCAAAGCCTTTTGCCTGCACACAAGGTGTCGGGCAGCTGGGGACTGCTCAGCACTTTGCAAAGATGTCCTGGGAGGAAATTTCTCAATGGGCAACAGAAATGTTCTGTACCAGGATCTGAATGTGGTTCCGTCCTCTCACCCCGGCAGGTAGTTTCTTCTCAAAATTAGTTTCAGGGAGACCTCCTGAGTCATGCTCAGCAATTAGGCTCTATATGGCTTTCTTCAGCAGGGTAACTGTAGCATTAGTGGTTTTACGTGGGCAGCGAATTGTTTGCTGAGCTGCCTTGAGAACGTACTTAGGTAGCTACGGCTTGAAGACAGCTTAGCCGAAGGTTAAAAGTTGCTAAACTGTGCTAGATGAATGAATCACAAGTTTGTTGCATTTGTAGCTCAGATGAAGGATGGAGTCGTGGGAATAACTGTGTACGAGTGACTGCTAGAGCTTGCAGGAAAATGTCTGCGTGAAGAGGGACAAGGGAGGAGGTCCCGGTGCCCAGACAAACCAACCTGCCTTCTTCAGCTGCGGCAGGAGCCCCTTCCCTGTGTTGCTGCATCTCATGGGAGTGCTGTCAAAAGAAGATCCCAGTAACCATGAGGTCAGAAGTCCTTGCACAAACCAACTGGAAAAAATGGGAAACTTGAATCCCAAAACAGAAGAGCAAGTGTTGCCCTAAGGATTTAGGCATGGGGCAACACATTCGAGGTAAATGAAGATGTGGAGTCCCCTGCTTTCAGTTGAGGGCAGGGCGGGAAGAAAGGAAAGTTCTGAGTTTGACTGATGCATCTCTTTGCCCTCCTTGCCTGGCTCCATGGCCAGCACTGCCTGCTTCCTCAGAGGTAGCTGCCTGCCCCGCTCTGCGGCCCACCAAATTCACACCAAAAAAAAAAAAAAAAAAAAGTTCCGGAAAAGATCTGTGCCGGCTAAGACCTGCTAAATGGAAAGAGGTCAGCTTGTTTACTTAAATCAATTTAAATCTGGCACACTGAGAATAGCAACTTGCTTTTGACCACTGGCTTGGGTAAATATGGCCTGGCATTCTTGGGACGGTATTTACAACTCCAAGTATCCCCGTTGCGCAGGGATATATATATATACGTATGGATATTTTCACTAAAAACAGTTGAGGTAAATTATTTGACAGGAGATGGATGTGAGATGGCTGGTGTGCGCATTTCCTGTGCAACATTTAGAAACCGAAGCACATCTGAAGCCCTAACAAACGATGTTTCTTTCTGAGCTTTACGATTAAAAAAGGAAGAGTTTGGTTGCGTTTAGGATCAGTTCCACCGGAGAGATTTTATTCAGGATTTTGTGAAAAGGCAGCTATTTTTGGCAGATAAATTAGCATGTTTTCTGAGGTACTACAGGCAAGAAATGATAGCCTGGGATAGTTCGCTGGCATCGAGGGTATTTCAGCTGCGAAATGACGATTCAGTTCTTCTGACTCGAGATGAAATGATCTTTGTGGCCTCAGCTCCGACTTTCTGTCACGGCCGTCCGTGCTAACACCGCGCATAGCAAGGCATAATTTTGTGTAAGTAGGAGACTGTGCTCTGAGCCAATATACAAGTCATACCTGATTGAATATTGCCATTTCAGAGCTGCCGCCTAATCACATATTTCAGGCTGTGTGAGCAAAATAATGTTGTTATAATTACACACGCAGTTTGTGTGTATGTGCGCGCGTGTATTCTATATATATAATGACATTAGGATGATAATATAGCTGTTTCTATTAGCTCTGTGGTATTAATAAGGAATGACAGAAAGTTATTTGATACCGTTCGCAATCCCACTTGCATTTTCATATTGCTCTCAGATGTAATTCAGGGACTTGATTTTTATGAGTTATGGCTCTGATGTCACTTGTATTTTTGCCTATAATAGGTCCCACAGGAGCCAAATTCATCAGACTCAATTAACAACATCTGAAAAGTGTATCTTGGTTAGTAACCGGTCAGACAGAACCTGTGTGGGCTCTGCTCTGGCTGACCCGTCACCCCGTGCCACTCCAAGACGCCAGCTCCTCAGGCAGTAGGCAGCAGCCACCTCCGCTCACTGTTACCGGGAGGGCTAAGCAAACGTTTTGGGGGCTGCCAAACCACCGGCTACTCCCATCCCAGAGCTTCAGAGCCACACGTGCCCCTCACTACGGGGCTCCAAACACTCCGTGAGCATCCGGGCACCCTCCCAGTTTCTGCGCTGTGACCCGAGGAGTCCCACGGCGGCCAGCCCATTGCCGCCAAGCCGCTCGATATTGGGGGTGATTTCTGTCAGCCAGCCCGCCCCTGGAGACCTGCGAATGCCAGGGCAGCTTGGGGTCTGCCTCACGGAGCGCCTGGCAGTCCTCGAGGGCAGCTTACAGCGTGATGCCAGGATTGTGGAAAAGCACAAGGTAAATAAAAATACCTCCGAATGCATGTATGCTTTAAAGGTTGTGATTTCAAAGCTGATCTCACGTGGGGTTTTATTCTCGGTTGGGTCGGGGGCTGTTGACTGGGGCTTGTGGATTTTTCGGAGGGGAGATAAATGCTCTGTCTGCTTGTGTTTTCAGTGCTTCCAGCGAGTGATGCGAACGTCTGATCTAAAGAACTCCCTAAGTAGGGGACCAATCCCCAACCCGAGGGGAGCGAGCGCCGGGCCTCCCATCAACTTCAAAGGGCCTCGCCTCCCGCCCGGCTCACTGGCTTCGGGCAGGGGCCGGCGTCGCCCTCGCAGCTCCACTGAGGCTCCGTCTGCCACCCCGAGCATGCTCCATAAAACTCCTCAGTGACTTAAAAGCCTGAAAGAGAAAAGCTCCGAGCAGAAAATAAATAAATGAAATAAAACAATGCTGGCCTCCCCAGCCCCCGCGCATGCAAACATGAGGTTTAAGATTGGATCATGGTTGGGTTTCATTCCAAGTATAAAAATGGGTTTAGAAGACTTCAGTTTAAATTGCTTCCTGTCTCCCAACATTCCTAACCACAAATATTTTTAATTGTACGGCACGAAAATAACTTTATTTAATAAATTAACGCTTTAAATGCTTTTTGGTTCAAGTTTGTTTATTAGGAGCAGTCTTACTTTGGCTTTTGTGTATTCATTTCCAGCTACTGCTCTGTCTGATCGCGATCTTATTTCCTTTGTAATCTACAGATCTTCTGTTGTTATCGTTGCCATGTTTTATGGTTTTGCATTACTTTATTGACTCGGCATACTGTAAGCTTTTTTTTCTCCTCCCTCTGCTGAAAATAGCCTTTTATGAGAAGCTTAAGCAAAAGCCTGGAATGTCCAAAGGAGAGCACAGAAACATTACAACATTTTGCACATTTCTTTTGGCCAGAGAAAGTTACAAAATATTCATACGAAGAAACTTATCCAGTGCCTGCAGGACAAAATCCAACTTTTTGATTATATGTGGAATTTCAGTTTCTGCTATAAACAAGCTGGGTATTTTATATTTTATTTTATTTATTTTTGTGTGCGAGGGGGAAGGGAGACCTCTATGCAATTGATGTCAGAGCAATGATCAATACGCATACCGTCGTTGCTGGAAATTTATACTCGAGTGCACTGCAACAGACTGTCGATGCCACACTCAAAATGCCAAAACCATCATAAAGTTCAGCAGGATGCTGATGGTCCTCACAGCCCGCAGCACTGGTTGCAGAGATGGCATCGGCTGGGCACTGGAGCATGGCAAAGGAAGGTGAACGATTCCTCCCGCCCGCACTGGGACCCTCCCCTGCCATGGGGACACCGGGGGATGAAAGGGAAGGTGCCTGCAGGGACGATGGGCGGATGGCTGGCAGCGTATGCGCACACCTCGTCCTCCCCGACAGCTCTGTGCATCTGGTGAGAGCAGGAGAGGCCTCAGCTGTTGGGCCGTTCCCAAAAGGAGTCACCGCCTGGGCTGCAGCTCAGCTGCGAGCACGTGGGAAGGAGCCCAATGCATCTTTCACCAGCTCCTGAGGTGGCACCGACTCCTGCCGCTGTGAGCCATGAGAAGGCATTGGCGTGATGATGGCAGCCGGTTCTTCACAGATGCTTTGGTCACCTACAGGGTAGGGCAGGCAGGAGACCAAGCGCAGCTATAGGGAGGAAGGGGCACTTTCAGAGGCCACCTGTCCTGCAGGAGAACAGGAATGCCCCGCGAGTGCCCTTGGGAATTGCCTCTTACTGGTGAAGCTGGGCCACCAGCTCACGCAGGACACCAACCCTCCAGCCAGTCTGCGTGGTGAGAAGAACCCAGCTGCTTAGGGACCTTTCTGACATTGCCCAGCCCCGGGGAGGATGCTCCGTGCAGCAGGGGCAGCACCGAGGCTGCCAGGGCAGAAGCAGAGGAATTTGGGTGCGAAAGGCAATGGCAAGTTCTCTTTGCCACCTGAATGTATGTTGTGGGAAAGGAGCAGCCCTACCCACCTGAGATAAAGCAAATGAATAAACAAATAAAAACCTGTTTGTGCCCAATATATTGTAACAATCGTTTGAGGACGGCTTTATCTGCGTGAGAGTGTAACCCTGATTAAACACGCCAAGGTCAGTGAAAACAAAGGTGAATTGCTGAAGAAACGCAGGTTACTCTGGCTGGGGGTGACCCGAAGCAGCGCTCCCGGTTCTGTGGGGATGTTTCAGTGTGCAGGTCTCCTTGTGTCACCTCCCCATCCCCTTCCACATATCCTCCCCCTGGCTGACTGCGCTCCCAGGCACACAGCACCGGACTTTAGTGACCAGAGCAGCTCTGGGTGGCTCTCCTGATCTGCATGGCCAGTTTTCCTGCCCCAGGCTGTGCAGGACCCTCAGCGCTGCTGCTTGCTTCATGCCAGCTCCCCGTCTGCCCCACCGCAGCGCCCACAGCTCAGGGCTCGATCCCACAGGCATAAGCTCAGGAGGGCACCACAGGGACCCCAACCGCCTCCACCTCTGGCACGGAAGCAAATTCCCCAACCCTCGTGCTGAAGATGGTTTTCTCCCATCCCGCCGTGTAGGAGCCACGAGGCTGTAGGGCCACGGAGCAGACGGACGCTGAGGGCACCGCCGCACAGGACCGCAGGACACAGCGGAGCAAACCTTTCACAAGCTGGAATGAAGAGTTTGATTTTCCCTCCAGCGGAACCAGGAGAACCGCGTCCTCCCCCGGGGAAGCAGCGGCAGCAATGCTCGTTATCCCCAGCCCACGGCCGAGTTACCAAAGCCGGCTCGGACACGTGCCCGGCACATGGATCTCCCTCGGCCGGGGAAGCGCCCTCCTGCAGCGGGCACAGCCCGCGGGGACCCCGCACCCGAGGAGGTGCCCGCGGAGCGCCCCCGGGGACCCCGCCCGGAGCCCCCCGGCCTTGGGGAGCGGTGCCCGGGGCAGTCCCGGGGCCGGGGGGGGGCCGGGCCGTGCGCCAGGGGTCGCCCCGGGAGCGGCGCCGCCGCCGCCCGCACTTGTTGCTGCCCCCCGCGCTGGGTCGTGGTGCGCGCAGCGCTGACGTCACCGCTGGCGTCATTAGCGCGGACGTTATTTATTTATTTCCCCATTCATTTCTTCATTTATTTACCCCCCCCCCCTCCCTCTCAGCCCCCCGCCGTTTCGCCGCGGGGGGGCCGGGGCTGCCTCGCCGGGGGCGGCCCCGCGTCCCCATCCCCATCCCCGGACCCGGTCCCGGGGTGCGCGCACGGGGCTGCGGGCGCGGAGCGGCATCAGCGGGGGGCAGCAGCGGAGCCCCCCCCCCG
>CM021770.1:5912444-6172513 GCA_011076525.1 Nettapus auritus | reverse complement strand
GGGGTCGCGGGCGGCGCTCGGGACCGGTGCGGCGGCGGCCGGTGCGCCGGGGAGGGCGGAAATTACGAAATGGAGGCCGAGGGAGATCAAAAGGCTCCGGGCCGGCGGGGACGCGCCGGGCGAGGTGAGCGGGGACAGGTAGGGGCGCGGGGGGCTCCGCGACGCCTCCCGGAGCCGCCGGCTCGGCCGCGCGGGTCGCGCCCCCCCGCGCCTCGGCCCCGCTCTGCCCGCGCCCGGCGCCGGGGTCCCGCGTGGGAAGCGGCGGGGGGGCGAGGAGGGAGCCGGGCGGGAGCCCGCGGGGTGACAGCGAGCGAGGGATGCTCGGGACCTGCCCGTGGCCACTCCTGAAACTGTGCCTGCTTGCGGCTCGGCCGGGCGCCGCGTGTGCGTGTAACGCCGGCGATACCGGGAAGGGGGGTGGGGAGAGGGACACAAATCATTTTAATACGCCGTAATGATCGGCTCGCGTTACTGTGGTAGGAGCATCAGAGAAAATTAATCCTGCCATTACGAGCCGAACGCCGCTCCGGTGCGAGAGTTCTCGGCTGCGTGCACCTTCCTAATAATGTGCTCGATTTTATTTATTTTTACGTTCAAACACCGCTAGTAATTAGCCGTGTGATTATCCCCGTGCGTTTCACTGGGGCTTTAACTGATGTCATTCCGCATTATTCAACCGTATGAAAACAATTTTCAATTAAGATAATGGCACGCCTTGAAATTATGCAAATGCTCGCCGTATTGTGTAGAATAATTATGACAAATGTAAAGCAGGTAAAAAGTTTCCTAACGCAGTTGTGTTTTACACCCCGGTGATGTCATTTCCCCTCCGGCCTAAGTTAGTCATTCATTAGCAGAGTAGCAGCAGCAGCAGCAGCAACAGCAACAGCTCTGAGTGATACTTCTCTGGCAGGGAGCCTACAGAAACCGGCACTGAGAGCCAGGGCCTAGAGAGGGCAACATAACACTCCCATTAAGACATGTACTTTGTTTTCACTTACTCCATTAACTTGTTTATAGACACCGGAACGATTTCTAGCATTGATTTTTAATAGTTCTCAAAGATGCGACTCCCGCTCAGCGGCACGCAGCCGGCAGACAAAGGCTGGTGCTGGCTGGCGCCGCGCGGGAGGCGCACGGGGGGTCTCCGGCTCCCCCAGCGCGTAGGTCGGCGGCAGCCCCCCGGGTGGGTGATGTCCCTGCCGTCCCTGGGGCTCCACGGCTTCCCACATGCCTGCTCCTATGTGAGGGGACACGGTGCTCCCGGCGGAGGGGAGAGGCAATTAGCGGGCATCAGACACCTTCGCTTGGCGAAGGAGCGCCGGTGGGCTGAAACGCCTGGAGCTGTACGTGGTAGGGCCGTGGGTGAGGCGAGCCGGTGCTGCGGCGCGTGCTGTCCGGCCGCGGCGTCGGAGGCTCCTGCCGGTGTCAAAGGGCAGCGGAGGCGCCCACTGCGAATAAAAGCATCCATCGGGAGCGGCTGGTCAATGGCAGGCCTGGGTCGAGCCCGCCGGAGGTTTAGGCATGGTGGCTGGCGGCTCTCTGCGCTAGCGTCGTGGTTCATAGAGGCAGCTCGCCGCCGGCTTTTCTGTAACAGCGGCATGGACACTATGACGATACTCGGCTAGTGGCTGCGAGGAGGGAGAGTGAGCGAGGAGGTATGTAACGCTTCTGTTACTCAGAAATCTCTGATGGCGATGGCGTATTTTATCTGATTGCCAAATGTTTGAGCTAATCAGCGATAAGTGTAAATACAAGTCTTTTTATAGCTGGCTGAATTCATCACCCAGACTTAAATATAACCCTCAGCACTGCTGAAGCCGGATGTCGCCACAAGCCCAGGCTCAGGCCGCTGAGGGCCAGAGCTGAGGCGTGTGCCCCCCGCTGCCGCCCCGGCCGGGCTCCGGCATCCCCGGCCCGGCGGGGAGACAGCGCTGCAGGCCGCGGAGCCCACGGCCCCCTGGCATGACGAGCCTGGCGAGCAGGGAGGGCGCTGGGCTCGGGCCGGGGGTCTCGCTGTGTGAGGGACAGCGGCACTGCCCTGGGGACAGCGCTGGGTGCAACCAGAAGAGTTTTGCTCTGTCCTGCTGAGAACTTTGCCGCTGCTTTTGGAGCACCGGGGCCCAGGAGCCGCAGCAGGTGTGGCACTGAGGGGGATGAAGTGGGAAGGCCCAGCGGGGATGGAGAGCTCGCCCCCTGCTCCCAGGAGGGCCGGTGAGGCCTGCACTGAGGCGAAGGCACCGGCTGCGCATGGGGCCACCTCGTGCAGGAGGGGCCAGCGCCTCGTGTGGGCTCAGAGGAGGACGTCTGGGGGCTGCTGGGCCCGAGGGGGTGGCTGTGGGGCTGTGTTGCGCTGAAAGCCCCTGCCCAGCCCCTTGCCCGGTGCCTGGGACCTGCCTGCTTGGGGGCGCGGGCTGGCTGCGGCCTCCCAGCCTTGGGCAAGGCCTCCTCAGGCTCGGACCCTGCTCTCCTCTGAGGGGTAGTGCAGGGCTGTGAAGGGGCTGACCCTGGCAGAAGCAGTTCCAGAGCAATGCGCTTATTAGTGCCTTGTATTTTCATGTTTTTAAAGGTGTTGGCATTAATTAGGCTGGGCTTAAAAATAGATATCAAAGCCGGTGCTCATTAAATCCAGGGACGGTTTGTGATGCGATGTGTACAATTCCTAAAAAGCCCCAAACAAGCGACTGATTTATTTCGCGTGCTGTGACATTCTGTGCATCGCCCCGCGTCGTCATAAATGTTGTTTCCGCTTAGGCTGGACCGTCAGTAGGAATCTGCTTTTGGTTCATTCATCAGGATCTAAGTTTACTACGAACTCATGTTGATTTCATCTGCTCTCCCAAACTGGGGATCTGATGCAATGCTTTTCGCCTTGCAAATAATCCTTACTCATGCAAGTAATTTACATGAGTAAGCATTGCTCATACAGAGGAGAGGAGAGAGCTAGTTTCCTGTAATTATTTCCCTAGCAGTATTTTGCATTTTCAGACTAATTGAAAAAAAAAAAAGTCGTCACTCTATAAATGTATGTCATTTATAATTGCAGAGATTCTTCCAGAAAGCTAAGGCGTGCGGCGGGCTCGTTCTCTGGCGCTGTGGGGACAGATGCCAGCAGCGTCCCTCGAGGGGCCTGGCTGGCGGCCGGGGGCTCGCCGGGCGGCCAGGTCCTGTCTGCGTGCGCGAGGACCGCGGCTCGTTGCCACCCCCGGGCACGTGCTGCTCGCTCCGCAGGGCGATGGGTTTCTGCCACGCGCAGGATCCTGTACGCTCTCACTTGAAACGCGACCGGCCCCGTTTTGGTCTCCGCGGTGCGTGCCTTATGCTTGTATCTGTCAACACGGGTAATGGCAACACGTTTCGAACACGCAGATTGCGATTATTAAAGGTGCTTCAAAAATCATGCTAATAGCATCAGTCTCCACCGTACACTTGCTCAGATTAATTCAGCGTTGGAAATCGGGCGCACCGTAAGAGCGGTGTTAGAGAAATGGCATTTGTCATAAAATACCAAGGGTTTGGTAATTGCGTATCCACTCTGTATATTTTTATCTCTCTCGCCACCAGTAGCATATGCTGGCAAAGGAAGAAGAGGGCAGGGATATTACTCAGAGAAGCCACATGTTGCTAGCCATTAGCCAGCAATCTGGCGCGTCTGGTCACTCAAGGCAGATCCCCTTTTTTTTTTTCGCATTATTTTTGCATTTCTCCCTTTTCCCTCCCTTTCCCAGTGCATTCAGACTGTGAAAATACACCCACTGCTCTCCGGAGTTGCTGTTCCCAGTCTGATCAGTGGCACTAAACATTAAACTCTTGTCTTTGGAGAATAATAGGCTTCACATGGTACACCCTCAAGCATGTTGAGATACTGTGCAGGCTGGAAAATAAAAAAGTTCTAATTGTGTCTTTTAAATAAGCATAGGAGTGAATTAATTAGACTATATTTTGTCTTTAGTTGCTTAGTTACACAATAGTATTCCTAAGCACAAGTAAGATAAATTGGCTCTTTTTGTGCTGCTTGTCCCTTAATCATAATTACTGTATTGCTCAGGAGAGTAACACATACATAGATTTTGCATTTTTAATAATATTCAAACAATATGCATGTGATATAGAAAGTATCTTCTGATTCACGCTCCTATATGCTTTTATTCAGGACGAAGTTCTACTGTTATGGGAGCAATATTTGCATTAGTTGCTCAGAGATGTAGTTCTGGGAAATACATAATTGAAATATTCTTGCAATGCTTGTTCTGGCCCTTTCATTCGCATTCAAAATAACAATGCCTTAAGTCTCAGAACAGTCATCCACTCTTGATTTAAGAGCTTTGTGTGTGTGTGTGTGTGTGTGTGTGTGTGTGTGTGTGCAGTGTGGGTTCACGCCCAGATTTAACCCTGCAGAGGCCAGACGCGTGATTCATAGTGTCATATCAAGTTGAGCTTTTTATTCTGTAGCTAAAAAGCAGTCAGAAGGTCAGATGAACATCAGCATTTTATGGCATCAATCCAATGACCTTAGTGCTTGGCAGGCATCCATGTTTCTACGTGAAGGTGCCAGGGTGATATAGATAATAAAATAGTTTGTTTTCATTTTCTAGATATTTTAATCTTCCTTTGCAAACTGCGGCCTCGGTTTCGGGGGGGGCGGGGGTGCTCCTGGGGGCCGAAACTTTGATTTCTTTCTGGGTTGTTGGATGTTAGCTGCTAATGATGGGCAGATTGATACAGATACTGAACAATGGAAGATTCTGGCAAGAAACCCACTAGACATGCTCAGTGGATGTATGTGAAAATTGGCTCCATTGTTCTGCTGTATGAAAAGCAAGTAAATTATTTACAGATATTTGCTAATTAAAGCACATATTGTTTTACTAGCACAATAGAACACAATATAACAAAAGACAAAAGAATAAGCTTGCATAATTTAGACCTGCTAATGCAATGTACTCCTTGTTAAGAAAAATATAATTATGTAATCTACTAGGAAAGCTCTTCGTACTGTAACTGTAGTAGGCAAAATTAGGAATGAATTGCTTGTGAACTTGCCTAAACTAAAACAACTCTTTGAGATCCGTGAGCAATCTGATGGGAAAACACTTTGACTGAAGCTTATTCTCGCTTCGGTCAGAACTTCTATCTGCAGTGACAGATACAAATTCAGTTTGAACCTCTGCTCGGGAGCAGGAGGATGAAAAAAGAAACGGAGAAGGAGGCTGGCAGTAGAAATGTCAGATCTGGCTGCTTGCAGCCGTCCCTCTGAGGGCTCCATCTCCATCCAGTTTCTGGCCCAGAGGGACCAGTATCCCACAAAGTATCCTGCAGCAGTGCGGTGCTGCCCTGCCCCGGGATGCACTGCGTGTCTCGCTTTGGAAGTGTTGAGTTACGTAGAAATAGCTGTGTACAAACACAAAGGGAACTGTGACCTCAGGGGCTTCACCTGCATCCTTAATTTTGCTGTCTTCTATTTGGTCTCAGACGCTGGTGGATGGGGAGAACTTGTTGGGACTCAGTGTTCACCATCAGTGTGAGCTTCAGCCAGCCACGCAGGGCCTAGCACAGTCTGGGGAAATAATGCAGGAGGCTGGGGAAATACCTGTCACCTGAATTTAACGAGATCATTATAGCCCTTTAAAGTAATTAGGGAAGGATTAACAGATGAAAGTTTCTGCCTTGGCCTCTTTCAAATTCTCCTATGTGCCTAGTGAATTCCTGGGCTGTGCACGTTTCCCTTTTCAAGGCTTTCCCTGGGGTTCATGGGTGCAGAGCGGTGGTCACCCTGGGTCCCTTCGCGCTGGTACCTTCTATCCCCACATCGTGCAGGATGCCTCCTTCCATCCTGGGCAAGGGCCGTGCATGGATACACATCACTGTGTGAGGCACCCAAAGCAGGGAAAGGAGAAAGGAAGTTTCACCTGCCACATATAGGAGCCTCCTGTGAGGCTTTTGCTGTGACTCTGTGATCCCATCTGCAGAATGGGAGCAGCAGTTCCCGCCTGGCAGGGAACACAGTGCCCGGTTCCTGGGGTGACAGCAGCGTTGTTGTGCAAATTATGTGAAGGGCATTTTCACCTGAATTGTGGAAAACTAAAAAATACATGGGATATATTAAAAAAAAAAACAAAAACAAAAACTTGAATAATAGGGGACTTTATGTCCCAGTGAAATACGCAGTTCTATTATCTGTGGTGAGTACAGTCCGTAAGAGTCACAGTGTATTTTTTGCTCCTGTGGATGAATGTGTTTTCATCAGCAGTGTACTGGGTTGTAAAATATGCATCTTCAGCTATCTGCTGTCCTAAAGGTTTCAGTAAAAAGGCTGAAGGTATTTTCTAATGCAAGTTGGACTGATCAGATAAATGACAAGAGGTGTCTCCTATAATTATTGGCAAGAGCTTTTACAGTGCGTCTCCCCTTTCTCTCCAGGCCACGTATTTGATGTTAGGAGACAGCCAAGCAGGTGTTCGGATCGCTCTTGCCCTCCAGAATTCCTTAAGTGACCTCTGGAAGCGCTGGAGTGAAAACAGTCTCAGCACGTCAAAATTTTGAGATATCTCAGTTGCCGTAATTCTTTTAAGGCTGCCTTGGCGTCTCTAAAATATAAATCTTTCCTAGTTATTGGCAATGAGTGAGAAGTTGTGATGTAGCACACGCGGGTATGGAGTCGAGATGTACGGCCTCCCCGTGGTGCCCTGTGACTCCCTGCTTTGTAAGAGTTAATATTTCTTCTAAAAAATCATTATCTGCTTTTAACTATTCTAACTACCTGACCTCTTTCCTTGAATGTAAGTATTCCAGCCATCTGCTGAGTCAGGCAATACAGTGGTCTGTGCTTGCAGGAGGCCGTGATGGTTGCTTAGACAACAGTGACATAATATTTAAGCATAACGGCTCTCGAGAAGATACTGTCCCTTTCTCCCTGGATTTCTTCTCTAAAAATGCCAATCTGATTATGCTGTTCAGAAGCAAGCGAGGGATGAGGACAGTTTGTATCACCACCGTTTCTTAACCATCTCCCCTTTTTCCACTCAATAGATGGAAGTATTCTGCTTCGCTCAGGAGTCTTTTAAGATGTGCTGAAATTACAGGCTGACTAGATACCCACTTTTATAGAAACAGAAGAAAAAGTGCCTCTTTATATAGTCAGTATCTATTTCAAGATTTAGACAACTGTGTGGCTGGGAAAAGTGTTCCCATCGGCCAGCAGCATCCATAAAGGGGCACCTGAGATAAATCCCGCTCCTGAGCAGAGCTGAAATCGGCACTCACTGTTTCCTCCTGTAAGTCTAGTTTTGGTTTAGCAGGAAAAAACCTGCAATTAAAGACTTACCAGTCAATGGAGACCTCATAAACATATCACTTCAGAGCATAGCTAATACACTACAAGTTGATTTTTGTTTAGATATATATATGCACTGTATGCGACGTGGGTGGTTTTTCATGTTTACACAGAGATATAATTATGAATGACATGAAGGCTATACAGCAGATTTCTTTAATCTTCTAAAGGTTTGTTAGTCATGTGTCACTGCGTACCTGGTTTTTATTTATTCAACATCTGTATTCCTTTGTCATCTTGTTGAAAGGGTTCCTGTAGAAGGGCTGCAGAAGTGGGTGTGCAGTGGTTCATGTCAAATGGGGAAGGGGGCTGCCCTGGACATGTCGGGTGACCTCCAGTGCCAGTCCCAGTTCAGGTCTGAGCACAGTGCATGGGAAGGTTGCTTAAGGATGTGTAAAAGGGTGGCAAGATAGGTAGACAAGCAAAGATGATGGAGCAGCTAGGTGAGCAGTGTTTGGGTGCCATGGGAGCAGATGACCTCTTGCGTTAGGAAAGTGCCAAGATCTGGGGAAAATGGCCTCCTCTGGAGCTGCCTGGGCTTCATGCGAGCAGCAGGACCACAACAGTGTCTCTTTGGCATCAGGAACAGCTCATTTTGGGGGTGCTGATGGTGTGGGAGTCACAGCTTTGCGAGGGTGCAGGTAGGCCCTGACAGGCTGACAGCCATGAGGTGAGGGCCGCCATTACACGGCGGCGCCTCCCTGGAGCCTGAGGCCTGGCCCAGCTGCCATGAACATGAGGGCTGCAGTCAGCCGCCCTCCTCGGGCGGCCCTGCCCATTTTGTGCCCTTGGGGATGCGGCTGCCACAGGGTGACGGGGACCTGTCACCTCTGGGGACGTGGCTGCTGCAGGGTGACAGAGAGAGCCACTCCGTGCCGCCTCCCTGGGCACCCCAGCGCCACTGCGGCTGTGCTCAGACACCCAGCGCCATTTTGTGGAGGCAGCTGCACTGGCACCCGTTCACTGCTGTTACAGTAGGGCTTCTTTTTTTTCCTTTTTTTTCCTTCTATGTACACATCGTGTATGTGTGTGTGTGTGTGTGAAGGTTGTATTCTGGAAAACAAGTTTATTCATTGATGATGTAATAGTGATTGTACTTTTCTTTTGGTTAATAAATTGTCTGCTCAGCTTACTTTGTATGCCAGCCAAAATTAGTCATACCAGTTCTTGGAAAGGATATGAAGAAACTAGTAATTGAAATCATAATCATTTGATCATGAGAGCTATTTGGAAAATAATATTTCAACCAAAAACATGTCTGATCTCCAAGTCAGGTTTTTATTAAAGCGCTCCAGTGTTTAATATTAGAAATAGTACAGTGGTTGGTGATTGTGTGCAACATCCTGACAGAAAACTTCATCCACAAACTGCTGATACATATATATATGTATTTTTTTCATCTGACATTTATTAATCACCACGTAATAGCTATGAAATAGATAGCAACTACATCTTTTTTTTTTTTTTTTTTGGTTTTTTTTTTTTCTCAAGTGGATGGTGTAATGAAATTGGGTGAAACCATCCATTGCAATTGTACTTTGTAGTATGCAACGCTTGTTTACAAAGTATTGACGTTTGTCATAAACAGAGGTTTAAAACATCACCGCTATTGTTTGTTGTTCGGTGGAAGCTCTTATGCTGTGCAGTGATAAAAGGAAAAGATTTTATTACAAGCTTGCTTTGCATGCCTTTCATTTCTGACCAAATACATGTTACTGCACTAAATGTAATGAAGGTGCCTGCTTATGAAGCGATTTTTTATTATATGAGGGAGAATGGAATATCAGATCTGCTTTTTTACCAGATATCCTTCAGGTTTTGTGTTGTGTGTAACTTATCACAATGGAGCTTTTTTTTATTATTTTTTTTTCCTATTGAGCAGTATTTTATTTCCTGAGGAATGTGTTCAGTGGAAAAAAAAAAAAAAAAAAAACAACACAGAGAATCAATCATGCTTTTCTCTTTGTTTAATAACTCAAAGAATGTCTCTCCCTTTCGCAAATAGTTGTGTTTATTTGGAAGGAAAATTGGATTCTGGTTTATTTATTTCAAGAACCTGTAACCTTATTTAGAGCTAGAAATGTGCAGAGTGCAAGGTGTGGTGGGCAGCCAGCTCTCATTACAACATGAATTATTTCTGCTATTTTAACTAAAAAATCTGGAGTGTATCTGCCTGGATATTTATGTATGTTTGTATGTTTATTTTTTGAGGCTTTCTTGAGCCCTTGCTTACTACAGTCAGCTATAAAACATTCTGCTTATTCATCATGACTGAGAGGAGTTGATTGTTTCCTGGAAGGATAAAATTCAGCAATTAGAGCTGTTTAATTCAAGTATATGTTCTGGAGGCTAAACTAGGTTTAAGTGCTTTTCTTAGAATGTATGTTTAAGAAGGGAAAAAAATTACAGTTCTCTTCTGATCTTGAAAAGGGTTTTCAGAAACATGAGAATGTGCAAGTTTCTTTTGGTGGGAAGCACATAACATTTATGTAGTATTTCTTTTGGGATTACATCACAGTTTTATTTAATTTTTAGGACAAAAGTTAAATTCAATATTTGTGTATAAGCCAAGGGAAAATGTACCATAAACACAGGAATTTTCTGGTGAGTCAGAGTTCCAAGAATCTGAGATTTACTTAGTCCATTTATTTCAGGACTAGCTATAACCATTAGTCATCCAGCCATGAATTTTTACATTTGCAGCTAATTGCACCTAAAAAACAAACTTTCCCTCAAGGCTTTCGGTTATGCAGAATGTGATTTGGCAACCTGTATTTCAAATGCCTTTTAGGATCATTGCCCTGGCCTTAGAAATTGTCTTTAGATTATGTGTAGTTGCTTCAAGTAAACAACTAACATTCCCACTTAGGTGGCAGGAGGAATAAATGAAGTATTAGGTGTTCTGTATCACAGGAAAATTAATCTGCCAACAACAAGGCAGGCTTTTCCAACAGCCTTTTGGGGGGCGGCGTTAAGAGTTTATCAGCCATTGTGGAGCCCTGCATGACATTTTGCATTCTCGTCTGACTGTTTCTTGCAGGATGAAGTTATTGCTGTTTCAGAGAAAGTCACCGTGAAGCTTGAAGACTTGGCAAAATGGGCCCAGTCCGATTTCTCCAAGTGGAAGTGTGGTTTCCGGGCTGAGCCGGTTAAGCCCATGGACGTGGGGAAGAATGGACAGAAGGAGGCCTTGATGAGATATAGACAATCCACGCTCAACAGTGGCTTGAACTTCAAAGACATCCTAAAGGAGAAGGCTGACCTCGGTAAGTGTCCCTTGCTTTCTCCTGTGGGGAGGGGCTTGTGTTCAGTTGCGTTTTGGAGGCGGATGAGCCCAATCCTGCCAAGCCATCGCCGATTCCCAGGGTATATCTGTGCTTCGGGCAGAGGTGTGGTGATGAGATACTTGAGCTGGATGGGTGTTGGTGGTGAGCTCATTGCAGGCTTGCTTGCCCTGCATCTTGGCTCCTTGGAGATTAACGTGGGGCAACTCTGTCTACCTCTGTAGAGGTATCCCTGAGGTAGTTCCAAGGCTCAAATCCTGAATAAGGGAATGCAGGTTTTCCCTGGGGTTGTGCAGGCCTTGGGGTCAGGTCAAAGCTGTGCATCATGGTGAAAGGAATATGACACATCTCCTCTAGGCTTCCTACACAAGGAAGGAGAGACCGAAGGCCTTTCACTTCTTAAATCCCACCTTTTGGGGAGTGCAGGATTGTTTCCAGTTTTTGGTGTTTGTCCTGGCTCTGTACGATCAGCCTTGTGTTTTATTCAGTAGGGAGATGTCCACTATTTCCTCAGAGACTGCTCTGTAGCTCATGTGTTTTCTTGTGAGCCTTGTGTGTTTTTTTTCTAATATTTATGTTATTACACAGCTTAGGCCTTCTGCGAGTGCTCTGCTGTTCTCTGGCTGTGGTTTGTACTTGACAGACGCGCTTTTTTTCCTGGCTGTTTTTAGGGAGGGATACGGTAGCTCTGCTACTTTGGACGGTTGCAAACAGGCCTGCAGCTCTGTGACTGCTTTCA
Source organism: Nettapus auritus (assembly GCA_011076525.1). Taxonomy (NCBI): domain Eukaryota; kingdom Metazoa; phylum Chordata; class Aves; order Anseriformes; family Anatidae; genus Nettapus; species Nettapus auritus. Next base: position 6,161,157 of record CM021770.1, on the reverse strand, counting down.
CACCTCTAAGACACTCAGATCTCTGAAATTGTGGTGGGTGGCCTCTCCAAGGGAGATGGGTCTCCTGCTGGTAAACATGCCTATTTGTGGTATTAGGACCTTGGATGCCTGATAGCTGTTATCCCAGGCACGTTTCTCTGTTGAACCAAACTTTTACCAAACGTTCTGAGTTTAAAGACAAATTTAGGGCGTACATGGTTGAAAGGTAAGAAAATAAAAGTTAAGGCTGATGCATGTGAACAAATGCTTTTGTACCTACGTGAGCAGGAGATACAGGGCCAAGTTTGGTTTCATAATGGCACAACTGTGTTGGCGTCGAAGCCAATTTACACTGTGCTGAAGATCTGTCTTGGAGGATTTATCTTCTGCATCTCGCTTTTCTAATCTTACCAAATGGTAAAGTGATTTTGTCAATCTTGCATTTCACCATTAGATATGTAGGTTGGAAGATTAAAGTACAATTGAAAGCTGATCTTATTTTTCAGTACTTCTCCAGGAAAAAAAAAAAAAGACACATGCAATTCTTTCTCTTTTCCTTTGCTTTTCCGTGTGGTTTCTTCTGGTTCATAATTACATGCAGTGATTTTCTCTGATATTGTCCTGGCACCTTCTTTGCATAGTACATTTATTTGTGTTTGCTTTTTATGTTAAAAGAATCTTAATGTTTTTCAGATAGAGCTTTGTGTGTTAATGTTTTATTGGTTCTGTTTTTAACAAACAAGAAGGCCCTTGTGGTAAGTTATGAAATTGCTGTTACCTACCCTAGAAGCCAAAGAAAATTATCTTTAAGCCTAAAGCTTATAGTTGCATGTTAAGCCCTTTGAAAGTAGGGGTTATACTGAAAATGCTTATGGAATCCAAAGTATATGTTATAATTTTGATAACCCACATTCCAGTGTTGCTCATTTTCTGTCAGTGGCTCTGGCTTTATGGTTGGTGGTTGTTTTTTTGTTTGTTTGTTTTGTTTTGTTTTCAGTAGAAAAGGGTGTTTTGACTAATGTTTGATTATGATTGCTGTTTCTTCTTCATGACTGGTTGGTGGGAGTAAAACCAAGGGTTCGAGAAGACCTGCAGCTGACAGACAAGAAGGTCTGGAGGGAACAAATCCCTTCTTGTGCTAGTCTGGCAGGCCATGCACGAGTCTGCTAGTGACGCTCACATGTAACCCTGACTGTAGACGAGGAAGTTGCTGAAACGTGTGTTGAAAAGGCCTACATAAACAAGGTGATCTCGTGGACCCCATTTTTCCTATGAAATGGCATGTTTCCATTACAGAAAAATCCCATAAAAGTGATTAGAGTTTGAAATTTTTCCTACTAGGTGTTTTTGTACCAAGCTGCAGAAAGTAATAGGAAATCATATCCCTACTAAAGCCCTCAGAAAACTTTACAGAAGAAACAAAATCAGTTTTCACAAACTGTCCAGAAGTGGTGGAGGGTGAAAGAACCCGGATGAAATGAAAACATGGCTGATACAGAACCACAGAAGTGGCACTGTGTGAATATACTTAATTAAATGTGTTACTGTTGGGAACAGGTTAGCTTTAAACAATAACCAGGAAAGCGGGGCCTTGGTATATGAGCAGCTTATACATTGTACCATATGCTCTGTGGCATTTGCTTAGACAAAAATAAGGCCTGGTTAATGCACAGCCCAGAGAAACTATGCACCTAGAATTGGAAGTTGACCCTAATTCAAATTATGTAGTTCTGTCTTCTTTTTGTTCTCCTTTTCTTCTTCTTCTTTCTTTCTTCTCTAGTCTATTTTTTTTTCACGTGTCTTTTTCTCTTTCTTTTCTCTTTTTTTCTCTTCATTGTTTTTTGCAGATTTTCTTTTTCTGTAAAATGCCATTGTTCTCATCACTAGTGAATTATGCAGAACTTTTCCTTAGGACTGTATTAAATAAAAGATCTAGCAATAGCTTTCTTTCTTTTTTTTTTTTTTTTTGGTAAGCTTCAAGGTTTCAGCCTGAGAAATTATTTTTAAGAATTATTTCTTTCTGCATTTTGAGGTATTTATGTTATACACTCCGTCCCTTTCTACAAATATGTCAATATTGAACGCTAGCAGTTTATATCTTAAGACTATTCATAGCTTTCTGAATATTTCTTTCAAATGTTGAGAAAAACAAAGAATAACAACAATGCAGCATATAAAAATAGAGTTGCTCAGGAATGTATTATTCATAATGAACATGAGAACCTGTTTTTCCAGAAGAATTGGTCTGATTAAATCATTCACTACTAAGGCCGCTAGTTATTTATTTTTGTCTTTAGAATTATTTAGGGGATTTTTCTTTGTAATAAATGGACTTGCATACCCATATTTGGTAAACCAGTGGGAAATCACCAAATGAGGAATTATTTCATTTTACAAAATTTTTAGCAACTAAGCAATGTAAACACTATCAGTTAAATACAGCAAAGTTGCATATTTGTATTCCTTGGGCTATAGTTCGACAAAAATTCAAATTATTTTATATAACACTGCTTCTTACAGACTTCCTTTAAGTGAAGTATGAAAGCTGCAGTGTAAGCTTTATTGGCCTATAAATATGTCATTATAGTTGGACTACATTTATATGCTTTGGATTGTTGTTTAAGCCAAGAAAATATGTCTCTACAGGTTGACTTTTTATTGAAACCCTTTGAGGCATACAACAGAATGTATTTTAGGCCAAGGTTATTAAAACAGCATTTTCATTTTTGCAGCAGACTCATTGTCAATTATGCTGCCACAAACTGTCTGTGGATAGGCAGTTATGAATGGTTTCATCTCTAAATGTGTCTTTAGAAAAGGAAATAAAAGATAGAGGAGTCAGAGCTGAAATTGAGAGAAGAGACGGAGGGGAAAATGACTGAATTCAGCGCTCGCAGGCTCTGCAGGTTCGGGTTCAGCTGGGCTGAGGTGCTGTCTGGGCGCAGCCGAGGAGCCAGCGCCCCGTGCCGGGCTCAGGGAGGTGGCAGAAGGCTGATGGTGGCGAGCCAGCAGTCGGCACCCCTGCGGCACATGAGGCCGTCACAGCGATGCTCCGGGTTGGGTCCCCAGGCTGTCATCACTGCTATTATCTGTCTTTCACGATGCATTAGGATGCCAAAACGGGTGGTTGAAGTTGCCACAGTGCGGGCTCTCCTGTTCATGAGGGCGGCAGCACTGACGGATGACCAAGTTTTGGGGCTTGCTGTAGGCTTTGCCGCAGCGTTTGCACCTTAGTTTGGATCCACGGAGGAAGAACTTGAAGAAAATTTAGAAATTATCCCTGTCCTGTCTTTCATTCCCCACAGCTGTGTGTTTGAGGGTAGAATTAGGATCTTTGTTCTCAGTGAAATCCAGGATCATCTAGTGCTGCTTCTAGCTGAGGGCCATGGTTTGGCAGTTGCCCTTCCCCAGTCCTTAGCTGGTTTTCCAGTGGTTATTTCTGCTTCGCTCGGTTGAACTTCGCTCTTTTGAACAGTGGAGCTTGCTGGGCAGGGGCTGTGCTGCCGGTCTGGCTCACCCTCGGAGCTCCTTCTCTTGACCAGTCTCACAGCTGGCACAGCTGGGAGGTCCTGGGTCCCCACCACGAGACTGTGTTTCCGTGTAAACGGGGTGATCCAGGGCAGATGGCAGCGAGTTGGGAAGGAGGAGCAGAGCGGGGCTGCTGCCCGGCCCCAGCAGGCACCAAGCTGACTGCGCTGGCCGGGGCGTTGCAGCAGGCACGACTTTCTCTGGGTGAAGATTATCAGCTTGCAACGTAGTCAAACTGTAATACTATCAGAGCTGATCATCTGCAGCTGTACTGCGTTCAGACACTCGTGGGGACTTCTGAACTGACTCTGACTCTCCTTTTTCATTGTTTGTCATGTGCTGCTGAATTCAGGCTCGCCTGGCTTCGCCTGATGCAATAATTTTCTGACCAGCTAATTGTTAGCCATTCAGAGTACAGCTACTTTGGATATTTAGTGCCCCATGCCTCTAACTCTCTTTCTTTCCCTCTTCTTTCTGCACTTTGTGCCTCCTCTTTGTGCCTTCCTGTCCCCGTTGTCCTGACTGAATGCCATTTTGATCTCGATAAAGCTCCTGTGAGTGTCCCATTATCCCATTTTCCCCTCTGCCCTTGTGTACTGTATGTTGTTTTTTTGTCTCGTGGGTCAGAGTGACCTCCCTAACTCATTTTAGCCAGCCCAACTGATGGAGCTCTTTTGCCGTAGACGAGGCTATTCCATGGCTTGTCTGTTGTGCCCCACGGAGCCTGAAAGGAGGAGGATGGCTCCCCTGGGGAAGGGACCGTGGTGCTTTCTTCTGTGCCTGCGCAGCGCCCAGCACGTGCTGGCAGCGCTGCAGTGGAGCGAGAGCACCTGTGGGCTGCGGGGCAGCGCTGGGGCTGCTCTGCCAAGTGCTGCCGAGCAGGAAGGCTTCCTTTGGTCCTGCGTCCTTTGGTTTAATGGCCTTCGGCGTTAACGTGTTCGGTATCGGAGATAACCTGAGTGCTGAGCAGACAGGCAACTTCGGCCTTGCACGAACAGGGCAAGGCAAATGGTCATTTTTTGGTTTGTTCACCAGTTGGTTTAAGGTAACTACTAGTTGTTGGCTTCAGTTGCAGGCTGCGTTTTGAATGCTGAAGGGTGGTGCTGTTGTTAGGTGCTATGTAGCCCCAGTAATCCTGTGCTAACAGCTTACTTTCTCCTGGGGGTGACCCCACACCCAGTAGCATCTTTGGGCTCCCCCTCCTTGCTTGCCCCTCTCCCTTCAGCCCCGGCTGTTCCCCTCTGCACCCCTCAGCCTCCCTTGGAGGATGCTGGTGGGCTCCTCGGGGGCTGTCTGTAGCCACCTGGACCTTCCTGAGGCCAGTGCTTGCCCAAACAATGCGGGGATGATTTAAGTGCTGTTAATTTCTTCCTTTCTCTGCTGACAGCCTGCTTCATTACCGAGGAAGCGTATGGGGGTGACAAAAACATTCTAATACACAGCACTGGCTACGGAAGCTTTTCTTTCACCACTGCGTTGTGTTGAGCCTCATTTATTTGTGGCTCTTGAAAGGAGTTTTAACGCCACACGTCTCGAACTCCAAGCGTGCCTTATCAAAGAGATAACATTGGGATTTCTTTTCAAACTTTGACCTGATGTGAAGCCCTTATAGAGGGGGTGGTGGCGTTGCCCCTGGGAATTGAGGAGGTGGGTATTTTGGTCTTTGAAACGCCGAAGTTCTGCCAAGAAACGCAACCAGGATCCCACAGAACTTCTCTTAGGGTAGCCCCTAAATCGTGGTGCCTTTCCCCGCCCCCCGCTTCCTGCGGCAGGAGCGAGCTAACGTGATTATCAGAACGGCGCTGATAGCAGCTGTCACTGTGTCAGCGTTTGCAATTACGTGTTGGTATGACAGGGCACTTTGTCGGTGCGTGGAGCACAGCCATTTGCAGTTGCAGTCCCGGTCTGCTCCAAAACATCAGGGGAGGAATCGGGGCTGCAGGGCAGGAGGGGGGGAAGAGTTAAATTTTCGTGCCTCGAGAAGCTGGAGGGAGCTGCCCCACGCTCTTCTGCAGCTGAAGTTGCCGCAGCTTGCGCCATTAGGAGGAGTTCTGTTGCAGCCTCTGGCCGGAGCAGGAGCAGCCTGCGTAATTGCAAAATAAGCAGATAAAAAATGCCGACCATTCGCAGAGTGTGCAAGAGCGGCCAGCGGGACAGTGTCCCTTTAAAAATGTTTGACGGCTTTTTTTATTTTTGTCTGTTTTTAGCACCGAGATTGACCTTGCCAGGCTGTGTAATAACCCACATGTGTCTGCTCTCCAGGATTTTTTCCCTTCTAGTCACTGTTGGATCTTACATTTAATTCTTACTGACCATGAGGTTTTGTTCCAGTAACTGAAAACGTGTGCCTCCTGGTGCAGCGCTGCTGTGCTTTAAATATGAATTTATCTCAATGTCTGCCTTTTTTTTTCCCCTTTTTTTTTCCTTTTGCCACTATTGATTTTAGAGGGTGCTGTTTTCCTCCCCAGCCTTCCCTCTCATTTCCGTCCCTGCCCATATTGTTTCTGGATCCCAGGGGGGCCCAGTTTGGGACTTGTTTTGTGTCCCTGAGCGTGCCTTGCCCAGCGCCACGATGGAGGTGATCAGCGTTGTCCTTCGTGTGCCACGGCTGCAGGTCAGAGCCGCTGGTCCCCACCACACCACCAGCGCCTTTTCCCTTCCCAAGCTGGCTGAGCGTGGAGCTCCGTAAGCCCAGCACCTACACAGCGCTGCGGTACGGTTGGGTGGCCCTGAGGACGGCCTCTTTTTCCTGCTTGGTCTTCTCCTGGGCTGTAATTCTGCGCTGCCAGAGCCCGGGACTGGGAGCCTCGCGGTCACCTTTGACTTGGAGCGCTCCGTTAATCAAGTGGGAGCTGTCTTCGTACAGCTCGTGAATCACCTCTGCTGCCACCTGCGCGGCCGCGCTGGGATGCTCTTCTTGTGCCACGGCTGGTCCTGGGAGCCAGTTCCCTTGCTGGGGGGAGCAGGAGAGCCAGACCCAGCTTCCTCAGCACCTTCCTTCCACGGTGGTCTTCAGAGGTGCCTGTCCCATGCCCAGAAACACCACTTGCCTGTTGTTTGCAGCCTGCAACGTGCCCACCTTGTTCTACAAGATACACTATTCTTACAGTTGGCACGTCTTGTGCCGCAGGGGTTTATCAGGGAAAGTATCCTTTATGCATCTGAAACTGAAGGAGACTTGCTTTTTCTCCCCGTTCTCCTCACAAAATCCTAAACTGCCTTGGAGCTGCCCAGCGCTGTGTGCTGCCCTGTGGAGCACCCATCTCTGTGGGCACGCAGGGGAAGGGGGGGGTCTCGCATCCTTGCTCTTCTTAAACCAAGTTTTAAGGCTCTCAGGATTGACATTGTGGCTGCTTAATGTGGTTCGTGCTTGTCTTTGCAGGCTCGGTGATCCGTGCAGGATGAGACCATTGATAGATGAGGGTGTTGGGGAAGGGAGGGGTTAAAGCTAGTCGGTGTATAAATGGGAGTGAAATTTGTGGGTCAATGAGAAAGTATTAAAAAAATGTAACAGCATGAGTTGTGACTGGACAGGTTTTGTACGGGAGAGTGCTGTGGCATCACCTTTATTTACTTCATTTAGTGAAATCTGTACCATGTAAAATAAGTTCCTCCTTAATTTTATTGCTAATAATAATTTGCTTGTAAAAATGAATCCTTAGCGCTGTAAAGCCTGAGCTTGGGTCCCTCTTGCTCTGTTACGTTGTGAAGGACAAATATTTAACACCGTAAAGAAGCTTCTGCTAGTGATAGATAATGTGTGTTATTTTAGCAGGAGTATATTCTAGCAGGTTGTGAAAAATCAAGGTGAATTTCTACATCTGCACACTGCTGCATAATTGATAGATGTAGACGCTGAAATTCAAAATGAGCTTCTAGCAGAGCACACATTTGATTTTCCTAAACATTTAAATATATGTATCACACCCTCATTTTAAGATGCTGGTTAATGACTTTATGAGCATGTTGGCAGCCAGAGCATTACATGTGGTTTGAGAAATGTGTCTGGATTTGCTTGGTAAGCAGTATTGTTCTGACAGTGTACTAAAGGCCATCTTCAATTTGACTGTGCTCTACTTTGTTATGCTGTGAAAGAAAAAGATAATTCAGCAGAGCATTGTGCTGTCGGCTGGAGACGCCACACTTCAGAATACAAATATTACTAAGGATAAATGAATCATTAAAAGAACAGTAGCATAAAATATCTGATGAATGAACTCCAGGAGTCTCTGCTGGAATAAATTCAGCATTCACGGACAGTACCATAATATGTGAAGTAATAGTATCAGTTCTACATTCAGATGCCAAAAACATTTATGGACCCAGAATAATTGTGAATTACAAGGCTATAAATACATGGAGGGGATTTGGTGATATCATAATAAACCATGAGAAAGATGCTAGGCTGGTTTCTAATGTTACCAGAACCTCGAGATATATTTACAACCTCGTTCACACTCCTGCAGTTTTAGGGGGCAATTCTCCTCTTGCAACATGTTCGCATTCCCGTTAGTGCCGGGGGGAGCTAGGCATGTGTGTCGGGAGTGGAATAGATCCCCATGTGTTGCACAATTCAAGGATCCTATAACAAAATGGAAATACAATTAAAAAAAAAAGAGGGAAACGTTCCCTCTTGGCCTCCTCCAGGTTCCCTCATGTCCTGTTCTGCTCCTGCGAATGAGGCTAGTGAGAAGAAAACAGGTAAGTACGACAAGGTAGCTGGTGTGTTTCAGAACGTTTTGTCCACAGCTGCATCATTCTCTCGCTTTTTATTACTGAAGAAACAAAACAACCAAGGCCCAGATGTTCTGGTCCCAGGTTTCCTGAAAGTGCAGGCTAATGCATTTTAAAAGCGGGCTGCAGACACCCAGGGAAGGTTGGGATTGTCAGCCTGTCTACCGAAAGGAGGCTTCGCTGTTGTGATACCAGATCCGTGCCTGATAAGCACAGTTAATTAGGAACTGGGGCCTGAACCTGATGCCGTATTCAAGAGCATGTTCAGCTTTCAGCACGTCCCGTGTCACCTGTTGGTAATTAAGCCCGGTGTCCCCTGCCTTCCTGCATGGGGCGGTGGCAGAGTGTCCGCAGGTACTTAGTGTCGGCTCACACATCCCGATATTAGATGGGCTGCAGCACGACCCCTTCCCCTCCCAGCGTCTTCCCCCAGCCAGCTGTGCTGCGTTACTGGCCTCATCCTTTTTGTAAGTCATCGGCAAAATATGCATGTTCAACGCGGTGCAAAGCAAGTCCGCGCAGTAATTCCACATTCCTTAGTGTTGCAGGAGGTCTCCTGACTGACCAAGCTGCAGCCTTTCTGCTCATCCTTCTCGCAGACTGACGTTCCTGGCTTTATGTCTGGACCTTGCTAGATGCCTTCCCAGGGCATTTGTGGTAGTTGCAGCGGGAAGGGGCTCTGGCTCATGGACATCCCTCCCTGCAGTTCTTGCGTTACTTTCTGGGTCCTGGTGGACAAATCCCCCTGACACTAAGAGGTGGATCAGGACCTTGAGATATGTCCTGGACTTTCTACCCTTGCCGTCTGATGAAGCAAAGAGAAGTTAATTACGGGACCAAAAAAACAACAGGGGAGGGGTCAACAGCAAGAGGGGTCCTTGTCAGCCTCGGGGGTGACTTGAAGGCATGTGTCAGCCGTAGGCCCTCACCCAGCCAGTCTCTGAGCCTGCATTTGCTTCGATCTCCCCCAGTTTATTTCATTGTCGGGATTCATGCATGTTCTTGCTGTGACAGGGTCATGGGATTATTGATTATTTGTTTTTTAGTTAATTACTGATGACTGACATGATATTATTAGCAGCGTCTGTGTGAGCTGTCTTGGCAAACCCAGCAGACCGTGCGTAATGCCATCTTAGTGCATGTTTTTCTCTTCAATTATTTTAAAACCACAGTTTCCTCTTTTCTTTCACACCGCGTATTTCCAGATTAAAAGCTTTGTGGGATGAAAATTAAATGATAAGGTACTATAAAAATCTATTTCAAGAATCTCAAATGTTTCAGCTCCATCTTTATTTTTATTTTTCTTACTCCCTGAATGACCCTTACTTGTATGTCAGTATACGCTCCTAGTTCTGTTGCTCAGAGAAGATAGCTGAAAAGGTCCTTTTATGCCTGTGTTGTTAAGCCTCTGTTCAGAAACTTACAAACGTGGCCCCATAAGTTCTGTGGTATAGTATAAAAAAACACAAAACACAACCAAATAATTTTGGCAGTTCAAACGCAGAAACTAAAAATAATTTAATCTGCAGTGTGAACATAGTTTCATATTTATACTAGCATCTGGCCTCAGGAATTGAATACTCCATTCTTTAAATAGCTTCACTCTGGCTCTTGAATGCTTTGTGCCTAGAACATTACCCTACAGCCATACACCTTGTTTACATATTTCTGTTAAAAGGCAAAAGAACTTACAGTACTTCAAAACATCGGTACGAGCTCCCCCTTCCCCTCTCACCCTGGAAAAGTATAAAAAAAAATAATGAAAGAGTGGTCCGGGAGTGCATTTTAAATTTAGTTCTCTCACTTTGCTGCTGGGTACATATTTCATTGTAATTTGTATCAAAAGCTGGAAGAAATTTTTTGCAAAGAAAACGAATGCCATTCCAGCTGCCCAACAGTAGTCGAGCACAAATTTCTGTGCACTTTGTTTGTTTGTGTGCTCGGTTTTCATCTGGCAAATGTCTTTGTCTTTAAAAACATTTTGCCTAGAGGCAGTGGATCCTTTTTTTTTCTACCCGTATAGTAGAAACGAGGGGTAGGCTGCTAGAAAGGAAAAATATGAAAATAATATGATAAACAGGTAAACACAGTAAATAAGTGGCTAATGATTAGCTTCTCACAGTCCATCGGGACAAAGTATCTTTTTATAGTTTTATGGTCCTTGCCCAGCCCGACTTCAGGAGGAACTGTATTTTCAGAATTACATATTTGAAACTTCAGCTAAGCTTTACAAATTTAGGAGATCCCTATTTAGCGTCTGCCGGTGAATGCAAGTCCAACCTAATATTCTTGCTGCTATTTTTTCATTCACATGTCTTGAGGTGAACCTAGAGGCAGAAGAGAAAATATCCCATTTTTAAACCTTAATCCAGAATCCATTCGTGTGAGTCACTAAAACAAAATCATAGTGGTTTGGCTAAAAAAGGCTTCATTTCCAAAGGGAGCGTTCCTTAAAACACTGGCGCCTTTCCCACCGTGTTTCTTGAATGTGTTTTGTTTGTTGTCTTTGTGCTATTTATTGTAAAACATCAAAGCCCGGGTCCGTAGCCTGTGCAGGGGGAGGCTCGTGGCGTGGCGGGGCCGGGGGCTCGCTCCCAGGGGCAGCGCTGTGCCGCTGGAGCCCTGCCATCAGCTGCCAGGGCGGCCTTCCAGCTCAGGTAGGGAGGACGTGTGGGAACATTTCTTGTCAACATTCAGGGCCGGACCTTGGGTTTAGGCTTGCTGCTGTGATGCTCGGTAGCAAACCTTTTAGCACCGTGCGTGGTAGGACAGTGTGAGCCCTCCTGAACGTTTCTGAGAGACGCAAGGATGCCTTCGTTTTCCTACGCATCTATTATACTCCGTAACAGGAAAAGAGCCCCTGGGACAACCATCCCACTCAGCTTCAGAGTTGTCAGTCTCATTTTCCTTAGTTTTCAGGCTGGCCTGGGACATGTGAAACTCCGTGCCCAGGCTGTGCCCCGCCAGGAACTGCAGCTCTGCGCCCCATGGGGAGCAGGAGGGTGGCACGGCGCCGTGCTGGGAGCAGGGACGGGCACTGCCCGAGCAGCACGGCGGGCACCCCTCTGCCTTGCCACAGGGGCACGGGGGGCAGAGAGCCTTCCCTGCAGGGAGGGTTGGGAGCTCATTTTTCACCTCACGTTTTCAGACCTGGGCCCTCTGACTTGCACGTAGCAGATGTGAATGGCCCAGGATTTTGCCTTCGGTGATTTCAGATACCACGCGATTCCAAGGCACAAAACATGTGATTTATTGGGCAAAGCCTATTTAATATCTTAAAAGCATAGGGCAGGAGATCAGACGGGAGCGTAGCAGCCTTAAAATATATTCCCTGACAACGTACTTAAGAACATTTAGGTCTAAATGAAATTTACAGGAAATGAGGCCAATTTTGTCCCTGCTATTTTGATGGCAGGGTGTGCAGGAGAGAAGGAGAGAGTGTGGACAGGAATCTGTTTGATAACATGGGCCCAGCGTACTTGCACAAAGGGAATAGGAACATTTTTCATCCTCCACAGCAGAAACTCTAGCGCTAGTTTCTCTGCCTTGTTGAGAGACTTTTCAGTGATAGGCAAATGGGCAAATCCACATAAGTCAGTATGAAAAGCTGTTCCCCTGTCTCTGGCCAGCCTTGTAGGGCATTTGTACAGCACAGTACCTCTTTGCTGCCTGTGTCGGCTTGGGGAAGCACAGGGAGCGGCTTCGTAACGGGCAGAGGAGAAGAAAGGCTGCTCTTCTCTGTTAGACTCCTTTTTCCCCTTGTCACCTTGCAGACAAAGTCAGCCCGACGGTACCAAATGGTCTACACAGCTTTTACCTGGACAATACTTGTTAAGCGTTGTCTGTAAAATAAGAGACCCTCACCAACGGAGAAGCAGAACAGCAGTTGCCAGAAGGGTCTGTAATGATTTCTAATCAAGCTAATGACGAGCCATTGTCTTCTGCTGCACAAATGAAATTTCCTTTTTTCCCCAAGAATGTCAGACTGCTTAGTGTATGGCTGTTTTTATTTAAATAAGCAATTCACTTTCTGCTTTTTAGGAAAACAATGCAATTAATTTTCTTATTTGAAGAGGAAGATTTTGACAATAGTGCATAGAAATTATATTGTCCAGGCTCTGAAAGCACTCTGAGTGTGTTTTTATAAAAGCGTCGTTCAAATGTTGCTGGGCAGACGGCAAATTTCTCACTTAAAATCATGAAGCATTGCTTGGGCAGCAGTTATTTCTAGCTGGGAAGGTAACAAAGGTTTTGCAAAGGTTTGGTTGGGCAAGGAGAAAACGTGGAAAAGAAGCAAAATAAGCTGTGGTTTAGTTTTCTCTCGTTTTTACAGTGGTTTTGTCACTTGTGCTTTTTATGGTCGTTGTATTTCCAGCTGGAGCACAAGCTCACAGGAAACAAAAGTCCCTGGGCCCACGACATACTGAGTGTCACAGGTAGTAGCATAAGGAAGGCTCTGAGCTCAGCCCAGCTTACAGGGCACGCTGGAAGAGCTTCAGCTACCTCTACGTGTATCCAAATGCTTCTTTACAGCTTTTGGTAAAAACTTGGTGGTGCTGAAACTTCACTCAAAATCTGTCTTCAGAATAGCTCCAGGCTTTTCTTTTAAAAAATCGATTTACCTTCCATCTTTTGGAAGGCATCAGAAGGCATGTAGCTAATTGCCAGAACCCTTTCCAGGACCAAAAAGCTGAGATGAGAGGCACTGCTAGGCAATCCGGAGCTCACACCATCCTGCCACAGGATGTCTCTAAATGTGTGTCCCGATGTACCTTCGGGTGGTGCTGGCTAAATGTTGTATAATTCCCATTAAGCTCGGAGGCGTACCGTGGCAGAGATGGGGTGATGAGCTCCTCCGGAATCGGGACTCCTCAGAGCAGCAAGGAGGAGCAGCTTCTCTGCGACACCGTTCTGTGGACTTGGCTGCCAGGTCGGGTGGCAAGGCCGGGAGAGTGTTTTTGCAATCGCTGTTTAACTGACAGAGATAACGCTTCTCTGTCCTATCAAGTGGAAAGGTGTGGCTTGGCAGTCACAGCGAGGTCCCTGCCATGACACACTCTGGCTCAAGTGAGTCAAGAACGGTTATTTGCCCTTCCCCTACTAATGGTGACTTGTGCAGGTTTCACTCTGACACCGTCCCTTTCAGTTTTTCAAAGCTCTCCTGTTTCAGGCTTGAATTGCAGAGGGGCTGTAGCATCCCCAGGCTGGTCGCGGTGCTGGAGCAGGAAAAGGCAGCATGTGGGCCAGCAACAAAACGCTTTGCCTACCTCAGAGATCCCGTTTTCACTTCAGTCTGCCATAAATGCACTCTGCAGTTCCTGAGCTGGTCACCACGAGCGCAGTGGTCACCGGGTGACAGATAACTGCTCCTTGGCACGTCCTCGTCTTCCTGGGCACTGTAGGAATTTGTGCATCGGTTGTGTACTGACGAGAATGACTAGGCTAGAGTAAAATGTTGTGGGTCATTGAACAACCAACCAACCCCACTTCATTTTATTGAAGCTACGTACAAATCTCATCAGTTTTCTTCTTCGCAGCTAGTTGACCCAAGGGTCCGTGTGAAAGAGCAGGTTGCCAGCCCAGGGAAGTCAGGTTGCTTTAAGCTGCTGTGGGCTGGTTTTCTAATGCTGCCAGCCTGCTTCGCTCCCAGAAGGTGAAAGTCGGAAGTAGGTCCTGAATCTGGTTTCTGAAGTGCGAGGTCATTGTGCTACCCGTGACCTAGAAACCAACAATGAATGTATAAATTGCAGGCAAGGAGAAAATTCTGAATTGACTGTAAGGTGAATGGAAGTTGAATAATTCCCCAAACTTCAACTGGGAAAAGGAGAAAAGATGACTGAACTCTAAAACAGACTTCAATATAGACAAAGAAAATGTTATTTTAGTATAGATTAAACTTATGACTAAGATACAGAGAGATTATTGTGTCTGTTTCAGATGTAATTTCATGCCTGAGAGTTTACATTGAAGGAAAACTGGTCTGGATCACATTAGCAAGGGCCCTGTTTTGCTGTCAGTTTAATTAAATGGAAACTGCTGGCAAGGAGACTGGAGCGGGTTTATAGAAGCAATAGTATTTTGTATGTTGGAACAGGAAACAGTTAGGTCTTCCAGTTTGAAAGGGACACAAAAATGAAACCTGTGATTCATTCTTGTTTACAAACTCCCAGCTAGTATACAATAACCTTAGTGATAAATTAACTGCAATTACACGTTATATGTAGTGGGCTTTACAATAGCTGCAGACTTCATAGTTATGAAAACCATGACCTTTGACAGAGAGGTTAGAACATGAAGTTTTTCCAAACAGTGCACAGATCTTCAAAAGTATTCACTTTTCCTTTCCTGTTTCATGTGAGTAGATTGACAAGATGTGTAGTGGGTGTTCTGTTTGCTCGCCGCAAGATTGTTGTCAGGCAGAAACCCCCCAAAACAAAAAAGCCCGCCCTTCGGGAACATTGATTTATCTGTTAACCGTGTCTGGCATGCTGCCTTTTGGCTTTGATTTCAGAGAGAACATATTTGGTTACTTTAATAGGCAAAAGCACTGAACCTGACTTGTAGGGGAAAAAATTGTTTTCTTTCCCTTTTTCAGCTCTGTTTATTGTATTCTGACATTCTGCATCGTAACTGTACGGCAATTCCAAGTTGGAGTAAAGAAAAGTAGACCGGGATCTCAGCCTCCATCAGCCTGATTATTTGAGAGCCAGCTTTTCTGGGTGACTGTGGGACTGAAAGTGAATGTTTATGCTGTTTAATAGCCAGCTCTGGTGATACCAAATGCTTTTTTGTTCTCAGAAATTGTTCACATCACTTATTTACCTCTCTTCTTTTTTAATAACTTTTGCTGAGCTTATGAGTTGACTTGCTTTCTCGCCCTGCCCCCAAATTTGTTTTTCCCCTTTTTGTGCTTCTTGTAGGTGCATTTAAAGAGAAAGGGTTTTTTCTTCCTCTTACTCTTTGACTGACAAAATTCAAGTCTCACTTATTTTCAGCTGCTTCTCCAGTTTATGGTGTCCCAGTGCACGAGAATGAAAGCTGACTATTTGAGAAAGTAAGGTTTTTTATCACATTACAGTAACTGCATTGTGTTTATTGTGTATGTATATACGTGCAGTTATCTACGATGAAGCTCTGAGGATGTGTGCATATGCACAAAACTGCATGTTGCTGAGCTCCAATAGCCAGAAAGCACTTGGCCAGGAGAGCGTATTTGTGAAAGACTTAACGTTCTTCACACAAGTATCAAAAGTAATAAGATGCATTGTTTGAGACCTTCAAAGATCAAAAGAGAAAGGAGGGGGGAAAAAGAAAAAAAAAATGTAACAGCAGCAAGAAAAACAGAACAAGAAGGTTCTTGGAGAAGTCCGTCCCTGCAAATTCAATGTTTTTTTTTCAGTGAAGCTGTAGGAGGAATCCATGTTTTAATATTAACTTCAGTCATGCTGTGGCCCAGTGCCTCCAGTGAGCATGAAATTCTGCATGGCTGGAAGGTAGGTGGAGATGAGATTTGGAGACCCGTTGCGTAACGGTAGGTAAGGGGAGGGAAGAAGTGCCGAAGCCAGGTTCAGTGCTTTTGCCTCTTAAAGTAACAAGATGCGCTCTGTCTGGAGCGCCCCAGGGTGTCGGTACGTCGGGGAGGCACCGCAGGACTCGTGCTCACCTCTGCTGGGTGCACTGCCTCAGCTGCCTGGGGTCACCCCAGGGCCAGCTCCCACTGCCAGTGACTTGGCGATAAGGAAAAAGAAACCAACAGGCAACAAACTTTCTTCAAAGCCAGGGGCTGTCCATCAAAGCGGTCCCTCTTGCTGTCATTTTTAAGTTCTGGGGATAAAAAAAATAAGAGCCAGAAAGGGTTGGTTAGTTGGTATCACCACCGGCGGGTCTTCCTGCGTGACCCACGGTGCTGCAGCGATGTATGGGGCAGGACCCAGGGCCCCCAGGCACTGGGCTGCCCGTGGGGAGTGGGATCCCTTGTCTCCCCCTGCCCGGCTCCCCGTGCCCCTGCTCGCTGGCTGCCAGGAGCCACATCTGTCGTGCTGCGGAGCCGTGGGGTTCCTCCACCGACGTGTTGGAAAGCTGTACAAAAGCGAGCTTGCTGGAGGAGGTGCCTTTCGAGGCAACCTAGAAAGGAGAAAGACTTTCCCAGTTGCAGCGGTGGTGAGACTCAAAGCCAGTAAAAACTTTCAGTCTCTAGAAAGTAAAATGAGATTCTCTACCAGCTAGTTTAATTTTTCTTTTCCTGCTCTGCTTCATGACAGTGCTTCAAATAATTATGTTGATTTATGATTACAGGTATTTTAAAGCTGTAGTACGCTGTAACAAAGCAATGCCAGCTTATTGTTTCTGGCCCTATCCAATTATACAATTGAGTTTAGGCATGTAATAATGTTATAACCGAAATATCCATCATGATGGATTGAATTTCATGAAGTACAATGCAAGAATATTTATAGCTCCATTCTTAAAGCCATTTTGGGGTCAGAATACGCCTCCTTGGTACGGTCTTTAAAAACAGGAGAAAACGCGAAACTTTTCTCAATCCAGCCCCAAAGCTACCACAACCCAGCGCCTACAAGGGGGAGTGCGTGTGTAGGTTGGTAGTAAACAGAATATGATAGAATAGAGTAATTATTTCCGCTAGAAAATGAGGATCCGGCATTATTTGTACAGTAACACAAAGTCATTATTTGGCTATGCCACTGTAATGAAACAATAAAGATCATGCTTAATGTAAGTATCGTCTCCCCAGAGGCTTCTTGTTCTCTTTCTAGCATTTTGGCTATTAAAACGCATTTAAATTGCTGGTCTAGTTTCCCACTGCTTTTCAGAGAGCGGAGTGGGCAAAGCCTCCCCTCCTCCCGGCCCTGTTTGAATGTAGACCTTTGGCATTCCAGAAATCTGACCTTGTTTGTAGGGAACGGCTCATTTTTCTATAATGTAATACGAAGCACTCGTGTGTTTTGATTCCATGAAGTAGAGAGTTTAATGTTCCAGCTTGCCATGATAAGGATACGATCTGGCCGAGATAGAAACGCTGAAGGAAATTAGCTATTGTACTGTTCTTTAACATATTGTTTGTTTAGCAGTTTCGTTTGGAATAATTTTGAATAATCTTGCAGTACCTTTTAAAAAGAGATTTTTATTTTTTATTTCTTTTTTGGCCCGGATAAAAAGTGCGGCTTTAAGATATTTCTCCTAAAATAAATTTCAGGCCGCCTCATTTATAGTCAGCATGCCTTGATTACTTGCAGACATACTGGAAATTTACATGCGCTTTTCTCCATTATAAAACACTGATCTGTTCAGATCATTAGCTCCCTCATGACTAGCGCTTGGCAGCAAGCCAAGGCAGGCTAAATCTGGAGCTGTAAATCGTGAGTTGAAATAGCAGAAAGTGGATTTGTAACTTAAAAAGTGTAAACAGTTTGGAAAATGAAGTAATTTTAGAGTATGATTGATTGCCTTAAGATTGCACTTTAAATTAGCCTAGGGTCTCCAGTGCAGATATATGCACTAACTGCTTATTATATATTTTCACTTTTCTTTGGAACAATAGCATTGTTGGTAGGCTTCTAAACAATGTATGCTTCTCCTAGAGTGACCTTTGAGGAAATGAATAGTTTTATTGTGTGTCCATTACTTTGCCTGAAACAACATTTTTGAGTTATTAATTTGCCGTGGTCTATAAATAAAGGAATCAAAATGCAAAGCAGCTGCATTGCACTGCATATACTTCATCAGACTTGTGCTTAAACATCACCATTTAAGATTGATAATGCACCGCATAAATAATTTTTCCCCTCTGATAAATTAATAATGTTTTGCGTAGCCAATAGCTGCTGGAGATTGGTCCTCAAACGCTGTAGAAGCAAAAATTAAGATTTTTTTCTTAAGCACAAGGAATGAGTGAGTGCTCTCGGCATCTGTCACACTGCGTTCACTTTCCCAAGGACCCCAGTTCACTGAATTTGCGCGGCTGGGAGTCGGGGGAGCGTGGAGGGGGGTGCCTGCCGTAGGAGCGAGGGACTCCTGCAGCCAGCACCTCGCTCCATGCAGCCCCCTGAGCTCCACGCGGGGCCTCGGTGCTGATGCTCCCTGCACCCCTGGGGCAGGGGCAGGAGGTGAGAGATGATCCCGCTGCCTTGTGCAGACGAGATGAAGCTCCAGAGCCTGGGACCCGCAGTAGAAGATCCCCGTTTGCTCCCGGGAGAGCGAGCACCAAGTGCTGGTGGTGCAGGGGGGCCATGGACCGTGTGTGTGTGGCAGGGCTGCTGCCCAGGCACGGGCTTCAGCGCTCACAGCCGTGCTGGAAGTTAAGGATCAAAAACTGTTCAACAGCCATTAATGGTGGTGACAAATCACAGTAAATAGCGGAGTGAATAGCATATGTACCAAAAACTCCTACGGTTTTGTATCAGAGTATGTTTTTCATCTGTCCTTGCCCTAGATTTCATGTCTAGCGCTCGGCAGATACAAGGCTCAGTTTTGTCATCCTTCTGGAAGCTCCTTTCCCAGAGAGTGTTTTTTCCCAGCGTTATCACCCCTCCTTGATCTTCCTTCCTCTCTCGCTCCATGTTTGAAGTGAAGATTTTGCTCTTGCGTTGGTGAAAGAGGTGTTGCTGAAGGTCTGAGCGCAGGTCTGGGAGCCAGGACCTGCTGAGAGCAAAGCTCGGTGACTCATTCGGTGGCCTTAAGCAAGTCAGAACATCTCTGAGGAGGTTATTTCATATGTAAAGCAGGGGAAATAATACTTATCTATCTACCTGCCTCATAGGAATGCCCTGAGGACTAATTAGCGTCCTTTAAGTGCTTTGAAATAGACAGTGCTATCTATTATTAGAGCACACTCCAGACTGGTAGATAGTATGCGAGGATTGTTTTGTGCTCGGGAGCCTTCCTCTGCTGGAGGCCGGGCCCAGGCCCATCGGGAGCGGGGCACGAGCCGCGGTTCCCAGGCGCGTTGGCAGCCCTTGGCCGGGCCCTTCCAGGGCAGGCTCGCTGGAGACTTACGCTCTCGCTGAAAACTTGGAAAGAGTCTGCCTAGAGAAAGGAGTGGGAGGATACTCGCTTGTTCTCCTCAGCTCATAGGCATAACTTGTCCTGAAATCCTTTCTCACCCTGCCTCCACCTGAGGCCTTTTCAGACAATTCAGGTGGCGCGGCTTCTCCAGGAACCGCTTCCTGGTCCTGCAGGAGGGAAGAGAAATCCCGTCGTGGTTCTCAGGAGGAGCGTGGGGACGGCCGGCAGGTTCCCATCGCAGGGAGCCCTCACTTATTCAAAGGCTGTTCCTCTTCCTTGGAGAGCAAACACTTCTGTTCCTTCCCTCCACCACCGCCCAACAGACTCCCCTGTCCTCAGAAGGCAACATCTGCTTTGGGGGTAGGGTAGTAAACTGCGCAGGCATGTGTCTGCTGAAGCCTGGGAGCCTTCTCATCGCCGTAACGAGGAGGGTTGTCGTCTGACCGGCAGCTCCTTTTGTTCCCTGGTGCATCTCCTCCGACCAGAAACTTTGGTACCTCTTGTACAGGTGCCGCAATGACCTCGTTCAAAGGACCCAGCCCTGTTCCCACTGAAGCCCACAAGCCTGGTCGTTCTTCCAGTGAGACTAGGACTCGGTCCAGGCTGACTCGAGAGCAGCTTTACTTCTCTCCGTTTGCTCCTCACACGTCTCTCAGGCCATGAGTAATGTGCAATGAGACGGGAAAACCTGTGTGAAATTTTCCAAGGGAATTTTCTGTGTTTTATTAACATTAATGAAATTGCTTAACACTTCATCAGATTTTTCAGCTGAAGGTGTTGGGATTTTGCTGCCTCCCGGTTTGGGTGCTCTGACTTCTCTTCAGCACCAGAAAGTGCTTCCCTTAGAAATGGGACTGGGAGCTCTGACGAGCGTTTGGGCCAGTGATCAGAGACCTTTTTAGCCCAAGTATCAGTAGACACCGTTCCTAGGCAGCTCTCTGTGTGTTCTCTTTTGCCTGTGGGATCGGGACTGACCAGCCCACGAGCTCTTGCACGCCTGTGACCGATTCCTTTTCCACTGAAATGCGGCTGTGCCACAAAAAAAAGGTAGTGCTACAAGCCCGGTCACGCAGGCAGGCTCTGGCATTGCTCAACCTCAGCACAGTTTGTTTGTTCATCTTTTTCTACATATCATTCCATTTTTTTGTCCTCTGCCTAGGAGAGGGCGCTTGTTAGTTCCCGTTTCCTTTACGCCTTCTTCTTACTGCTCCTCTCCAGCCTGAGTCAGCCTTGTTGGGGTGCAGGTTGGGATTAAATGGACAACCACGGGCTCACTCGTGTACCCTTACCAGCCACTGCCGCTGCCTTTGGGTTGTTCTTCAGAGCAACGTTTTGTGGGCAAGTGGGCGTGATGCGAGACGTCCGGTTAGGAGGGGAGACACCTGAGATGCTGGGGAGCGCGGTGCGGAGACGTTGGGTATCGGCGGCCGGGAGTTTGGTTGTGCCCAGCTGCCCTTTCCTGGTGCTGTTCCTCCTGCTCATTTTCACCTGGTTGTAGGGAAGGAGGGGGGCTGGGGTAGGGTTGTCCTGGGGAGCAGGTACATCCTGTGCTGGGATGGGATAAGGGACAGGAAATTCTTGGGGAAAATACATTTTTGTAACTGCAGTATTTTTTTTTAAGAAACAGCATCATGCTAATTCTAATTCCGTGCCACTCCTGGATTTAAGCGTCATTACACTGCAGATGATAACTCAAGTTTATCTGTAAAATTGTTTAACTGTGGTTTTTTGTTTCCCAGCTTGACTTCTTTTGCTCTTCCCGCCTTTGATTGGCTTCCAAAAAAGTTATTAACATGTTGCAAAACAAATACAAGGGGCTGCTGAAGCTTATTAAAAATGGTTTCTTTTGTTCATATCTGGCAGTTGACAAATTGTCTTGTGCTCTATCTTACCTGCTCCAGTGTGAAAGGTTACATGAGAAAATGGCTGCAAATAAATTGCCATTGAATGTTGTCGAAGACTAAGCATACTGCTTCTCTATTAAGGACCTCTTTTAAAGCTCTCTATTCAGGCTCCCCCCTGCATGTCTCTCTAACACTTGTCTGTTATATTATGTTTGGCACAGAAGGAAACATTAAATAGAAAAGAAACGTCTGACTGTGGTGTTTCTAGACCCTATTATCCCTCTGTCAAATGTCCACATGAGAAGGGTACAATTTTTGTCCGCACTGATGATGATTTCTGAAGGTTTTACTAACCATCTTCAGTGAATTGCTAGAAACAAATGAAATTGAAAAGCATATTTTTGCAGCTTTGGAAATCTTACTTAAATCAGTGTAATGAGACTCACTCAGTAAAATGTAATTATTCTCACTTCTCCATGTGTCAAAGAAATCAGCAGTATGGTTAGGGAGCGGAGGGTTACAGTGAGCTTGTTATTTTTATACGGAGCCAGATACTGCCTGTGTGTAGTAAATGGTAAATAGTAGATAATGCAGTTTTTATGTGTACTAAATACCCGGCAAGAATTAACGGGGTTGTTACTTCATTAGGGGTTTCAAAGAGGGCATAAATGTCAGAAGCGGAGCCCAACTGTTTAAATCATCGGACCATTTCCACCCTCCACCCCTCGTGTCACGGCGCTGGGACCGGCAGCTTCTGCCGTTGCTATTTCGAGGAGGGCCAAGTTCCTCCGAATTTTCAGAATGATAGTGAAAGGCCCTGCGTGAGGCACGGAGATAAGGCTTTTGACTCATGCGTCTGGGGGTAACGGGAGATGAAGGCGACTGATTCAGCCATATGGCAGTGGCGGTGCGACAGTCCCTTATGAGTAAGGCTGCGTCGTACGCTTCTCTCATTTGTGTGCGGATGGTGTGTGGACGAAAAGGGGGAAGAGATGACAGGAGACCCCGTTATGCTGATATTAAGCCCAGTAACTTAGTTTAACTCTCAGTGGCTTTCCATTGTTCCCAATTTTTCATTCCTTAACATTTTCCCAAGCAAGTCGGGATCTGCGGAGATCCATGGATCTCTTCACCTCTTCAGCACAGAAGGCAAGTAACAGAGCCCAAGTTTACAAACGATGGGACTGCAGGATATCTTCAGAAAAAGATTCAGTCTTCAGCACTGGGTTGGGGAACCTGCTACAGCCTGTGCTTCGTTGCTGTAGTGGTTAATTGTCATCCCCGTCAGTAAGTCAGTAAGCGTCTCCTGCCAGTGGCTCCAGTTGCCTCTTTCTCTGCAAGAGCAGAGTTTTCCAGTCTGCGTTATTTTACCTGCGCACCGCTACACTTCAGAAGAAAGGAGCCTAAGACACATAATCATAGGAATAATAACAAAGATGAAGAGAAGGTGTTGTAGGAACAGTTACTGGATGTGACCCCACTCATGGAAACTCCGTAGGGAGCGCGTGGCGTCAGCCGTAGCAGCAGTGGCAGTACTTGTGTTTGTAGCGTTACTCCCGTGCCCGTGTATTGCAGGATCAGGCTTTACGTGTAAGTGCTGAAGCGTAGTTCAGTGGTGTGTTGGATGGTGTTCAGAGACTGCTGAAAATGGTGCATTAAATAGCACTTTGAATTGCAAAGTGCCGGTTCAGTTTTGTCTATGAGAATGATAACACTTATTATCTGATTGTTCCCTGTGCAAATCTCACCTCAGGAAAAATTAAATTATGTTTGAATTCAGCTAAAGCAAAGTATATCATTATTTCCTTTCGTTATTAAAAGGGTTTTTTACTGTTTGTTTGTTAAAACTGAAGCAGCTGCCATGTTTGAGCCTTACATGATTTAAAAGCAAATACAGAGGCAGAGCCATTTACAGTACAATTGGCTTGTTTAATGTGATTTAATTCCTCTTCTTGGCTTCGTCATATTACCAAATTATGTTTTCAGCCCCCCCGCCCCCTTTTTAATTCTTTCTTCTTTTTGTTATCAGCAGAATTGAAGCTGCTTATCAGTAACCACGACAACCAGGATAAATACTTGTTTTAAAGCCGATGCACATCCAACCTGAATGGTCCGCATGACCCAGAACGTTCAAGAGGACAGGCAGCATGTGCTCCCTTCTCTAATCAATCTCCCCCTTCCCCCTGGCTCCATCTGCTTTAGAAAGCTAAGAGGGCAGTTTTAAAACCTTCTCTCTCAGAGCGGTTTTCTGTAGCGATCTGTGGCTGTGTGGCCATGGGCTAGCCCACTCCTGCGCCCTGAGGGATTAAATAGAAAAGGAAATTAGGGGAAGGAGAAGGGCAGGGAGAGGGTTTCACAGCCCGGCCCCAAACTTGGCCGCATCCTTGGCACCGGCTCACTTCTCTCGTGCTCCTGCAGCTGCTGCAGCGGCACTCACCTGCAGTAGGGCTTTCAGAGCCCCGCGGAGGGGCCGGGCAGCCCCAGCGGGCAGCAGAGGATGCTCGGGGGCATGAAGGGGTGGCTGGGATGGGGCAGGGCAGGGAAGGTGGCAGCGGTGGAAGAGACACCTTGACACAGAGCCCTCGCCCCGTCCTGGGGAGGCCTTTCAAGTTTCCTTTTCGAGGAAACTTAGGAAAACTGTGACTTACCCAGAAATCCCCACCGATGAGGATTTCTGGGCTGTTTGCTGTCTCCATTGCTCTCTAAGTTGCTTGATGTTGTGGAGTAAATCCTTTAAGCGCTCTCTGTCTCAGTTTCTCTCTCCGTGTAATGGGGATAATAATTTTTACTCATCTCCATAAAGCAGTCTGAGGGCTGTGGATGGAAGGGTTATATAAAAGCTGGAAATGGCGATTGTCAGTCACTCTTCTTTGGAGCCTGGAAACACCTCATAAACCTGCTTCCTATGGCACGGGAGGGTCCGGGGAGCACAGAGCCGGAGCTGCAGTTACGAGGAGCTGAGTATTGACTCAGGGTATGAAAAAGGATGTTGAATGTCTGTCTGGAAACTTTTTAGGCATTAAATTCCTTTTGTCTTCTTCAAAAAGAGAAGTTAGGGTTTAAATTCAGCGATTTGATGGGGTAAATATTATGGTAGATTTGATTATATGGACCTGCTGCGTCAGCCATCGATGAACATACTCGGTTTCATCCCCATTAAGTAGGACTAGAACAAATCCAATCCAAATCACTGACTGTAAAATGTTCTTCAACCGTGCGCGTTAAGTACGCATGAGATGGTGCTGTCTTTTTTTTTTAATGACTGTATTGCTGTTGGGTGGAGCAGTAGTTTCAATCTCCAGTAGATTTGTAAGTCCTCTCTTTCTTTCAGATGTTACACTAATCTTAGGAATTCTCTGAACGACTGATGCTCTTCTGGCGCTGTGACAGAAAATGGAGAGCTGGGGAAGTGGCACAAAATTCTGAGAATTAGCTCTGACTCCTCCTTACAAGGGAAGAAATATCTGATACAGGCAGAACGGCTGCGCTCGCTATTTCGTGTATTGGCAAAATAGCTTTTGCCTTTTGATCAATTTAAAAGCAAAATCAGGCAGGCAAACGTCCACATAAGAATTACAGGCAAGTTGTTAACATCATCATTATCTGGTAAACATAAATGTAATCACTGTGTTCCATATCCTGCAACACGTTGCCTTTGTTCTTGATTGCATTAGCATTCAAATAGAGGGGGGTTCTCAAAGCGAGCGGGAGTAGCGTGGGTCCTGCCAACAAAGCAGTATCCCTGTTGTGTCAATAATTTACCCAAATTGTTCTAAACCCAAAAAACACAGATTTCCAGTCCCATGTCGCGGGGTTAAATCATTATTGTATTTGCATTTATCTGTGAGAGAAATATGATTCCTAGATTAATATTTTTAGATCCCGTAACTAATTAGCCAGCCAGGGCATACCAAGTGGCATTACTAGCGTGAACAGAGACGGGGAATGACAAGGCAGGGGGGCCTGGAAGAGCTGCGTTTGGTAAATCGGACCTAATCCCTGGAGAGAGAGCGGCTTGGTGTGCTAGAGCATGCAGCAGTACTTCCACGCCGGCGCTGCCCAAGCTCCTCAGCTGTTACTCCTAGGTCACGGCAGCCTGGTGCAAAGGGAGGTGGGTTCCTGCCGGAGCTCTTAGCCTTGTGCGATGAGATGTGAGGGGTGGTCAAGCAAGGAGCCTGCCATAACTCTCCCCTGAGGGCTGTTCCTGGGAGAACCGTCCTTTGTCCTGGGAGCGCCTGGAGGAGGAGGTGAGGACTGGCAGTGCCTCTCGGCCAGCTGCTGCTACCTGGCGATGAGCTGGGAGCGCACGGCAGGCTGTGACCGGGGGGCGATATGGGAAGGTGTTCTCATTTCGAGATTCCTCTTAGGGGTTTTTAGGTCATAAAGACCGAGTTTCTTCTTCCTCCTTCTGGTGACTTTTTGGTTGTTCTGTTTCTGTTGCCCTTGGACTTTTTGAGGTGGTCAGGTTTATTAGCTGGTAGTGCCCTAAGTTCGTTCTGCCTGCCGGCAGGCTGAAATGTGCCCGTCTGGCCTGCGGTTGCTGGCTTGGAAGGGTCAGCTGTGTGCATCTTCATCTCGTCTCCCCGTGTTCTCGTGCTCATGCTGCGGGAAGTCCTGGCCAAAGGTGCAGAAGGGGATGGAAGGAGAATCGGGTCCTGTCTGAACCGCTGGAAGAGCCAAAGTCTGTTAACGCAGATGAGGGCACCCTTTTCACACCTTGATGGCGAGCGTATCTGCTGCGAGGGGATGATTTAGCATGGGTTTGGACCATTGCTTTGGTGCAGGGCAGACTGCATTGTTACTTCGTTGTAATCCATGTCACTCATTAGATCTGCAGGTTAAGCCCCAAAACTGAACCAGTTGTCACTGGAGATGAGGCAGCAGCAACTCCAGAGAGTGAAGTGATGCACACCCTACGGAACAGCAGGTTGTAAGGAGATCTGTCTGGCTAGAGGGGGATCTGCACATCTGTCGTTGACTAGAGCTGTGTTAGGAAATGAACCGAGTCCCATCGTGGGTGCACCAGTGGGTTGCTGAGGCCCTGGCCTCTTTCCAGGTCTGGGGGAGCAACGGGACCTGACGCCTGCTCTGCAATGGTCAAGGCACCCTCCTGGCCTGGGGTCCTGCCTGTGCTCATGCATCTCCGCTACCCCTCGCCGTGCCAGTCCCTCCGGACATCCAGATGCACCGTCCCTTCCCTCTGTGCCAGCTGCGTGTTGATGGTATGGCCAACGCCACGCATGCGGGCGGTGATAAACTAATTATGATCTGTGCACCCTCTGGGACGCCCCCTTAGTAACTGAGCGTAATGGAAGAAGGCAGAGCGGCTCCTGCTGCGAGCGGGAGGGAAGCCTGATGGACACAGCGCCGCTGCTTCCTTCATTTTCACTATATATTCCAAATAACTCCCTTGCTCAATTTGCTACCCACACACCAAAGCATTGTCCCATTTTATCTGGTTCCCCTGATACTTCCATTGCTTATCTTATGAAGATCTGTGTTAACATTTATCAAAACAAATGGCAAGCCTGGGACCTTTTAAGTAGTTTTTTTAGTTAATAAAACCAATCTTCTACTTCTGTTATGTTAAAAGTACATTATCTTTTTATTACAAACTCTCTACAGCTCTGTCTGTTTTCCTTCTTGGCAATTTCATGACTGCTCCAGTTGATTGCTGTATGGAGAATTACAAAATCATTAAGGGTGGGGTTTTACCAGCTGACTTACAGTACAAGCCATTTCTCAAAATAACCACAACAGTGCAATACTGATGTGTAATTTACGTCACAGTATGTTTTTATGAAATAGTTTGTGGCTTATTCATTTAGATTTAGAACTGAATATCTCTTCTCTCGCTTTTTAATCAACCTTTCTTCTTTCTTCTTTTTTTTTTTTTTTTTTTTTTACTTTTTAATATTTTCCACTCCCAGGCTTGGCTTGCCTCCAACTTACCAACTACAGTGAGGAGAGGAAAAAAAAAAGATCTATATATTTTCTCTTTCGCCTGCAGTTTAACTGCAAGTGTGTTTTCCTCTTTGATGTGTACACTTGTGTTAACTGCCTTGGAAGAGATGGTAGATCTGTGGCAGAATATACTGCACCAAGGTAGAAAGGAGAATTGATGAAATAGATGCAAAAGTTTGGAATTTCAAACCACAGCAAGCGAGTGACGCTATTTAGTCTCCTGTTCTAGTACATTTCCTTTTTAAAAATGACTTTCTGTATAATGTCTTGTAATTAGAACAGGAAATCATTGAGTAACTGGAAGAAGAATAAGAGCACTTAAACTGAAAAGAAAATTACCTTCCGAGAAATTATATTCACAATTTTTTTCCCCTCTAAATTTTTTTTTTTCTTCACATTGCAGTGTTGGTAATGATAGTAACAGATGTACGTCCTCTTATCTGCATCATTGTTCTGCTTATGTTTTCTGGGAAAAAAAATCATTTTCAGTAACGCAAAAAATGAATGGACAGAAAATGGGAAATGCCTAATTACAAAAAATATTCTGTGTCACAACAGAGTAGCAATTAAATTGAAACTTCAATATAATTATCAATAACAGGCGAGCCTGGAGCCGTGCCAAGTGCGTAAAGTTGCTGCTCAGCCTTTATGTGGTTGCTAGGAGCACAGCGAAAAGTATAAAGCTTCGAGAAAGGAATGTCTAATGTAATAAAGTAACAGAAGGTAGCATAAATCATTGTGAGAGCAGTTCATATTGACATTATTTTACTTAAATTGGGTTGAAACTAGACATTTAGTCTTACAAGAGGCACAAATTCATATTTCTTCTGAAGAAATAACTCTCTGCTTTCTGGGAAGAAGTGGAGCGTCTGCTTTTCCAGCACGAGCCGAATACATATTTGGAGTCTTTTAAGCAAAAATCTCTAAATGTTTGTTTCTGTTGGCACCCAAATGCATTTGCACTAATACGATTAAAAGAACTAAAGGGCAAAATACTTGGCAGATTTTGCAGTTGAGGTAATTAGGTACAGGAAGGAACATGCATAGTTTTTCCATCAAGCTCTATAAAATCCTGGTGCGAAGGTCTTTTTAAAGAAAAAATGCTTACTGATGTTGAGAGTAGATTATGGTGGTTAGCAATAACATTGTAGTCTGATGTTTCCGAAACAAGCAAACAAAAAGCCGAGTTACATTTCTGTATTTCTCTGTTCTCTCTGTAAATAGTTCTGGCTCTAGATGGATTTGTTAGGAATTCATGCTTTTAGCAGGCTTTTCTTCTTCTGGGGCTTTTAATTGTCTTGCATTACATATTAAAAATGGTTGTGCTGATTTGAAAAGTCAGTTCTTGCATAGATTCATTGTGTTTGGCATTTCATGCATCTCTTACTTACAAAGACAACTTGAAGAACATGTAATCCAACATAAATGCCAGGCTGTGCCAAATCCCAGCTCTCTTTACCCCTCACAAAGGAAACTGTTGGATTACATCTGTGCATATATAGGCGCTGTTCGTAACGCAGGGGCGGAACCTTGCATTGTAATTACAGCTACTCTGTTTTCAGCTCCAAAATATATAAGTAAATGAAAAATTGACATCGGAGGGGGTTATTAAAACAAGTAATTATGGTATAAGCATGGGATTAGAGTAATTTCAGTGGAATCTTACAAGCAGTGCACTGTAGGTATTATCTTTTACCTTGTTCTCTCTACTGATGCTAGAATGAGATTCAGAAATACAGCATCATGGTTTCCTCAGTTAAGTGTTTTGAGAAATTACATTGCTTTTCTGGATTTTAATGGAATGAAATCGATGTTCAATCTCCCCTCCTCCTAAGAGTAAACTCCTTCCGATCACACGTATCAAAAATATCCAGCAGTACACACTAAGCCCACCATTAAATGACGTGTTAGATTTTGCTAGAAGAAAAATACTTCTTCTTCGGGCTTGCATTTTATTAGGGATTGGTCTACTTTGATTTTTCTTGTGTGGGTGTGGTTGAGAAAAAAAGTCTTTGTTCCAGGAACACTGTTTGTCTTTCACTAAGCAAATCTTCAGTTTATTCGGTCTTTATTCATTCTTAGAGGTTTCTGTTGAACCTGGATTGAATAAGGGAAGTAAAAAAATCATCATCAAGTACTCATTGGAGCTGCTCAAGCATGTGTGAGAGTGACCCTGTAAAAATGACGTGATTTTAATTTATGCCGTGGGTTTGAGTTAAGATGTTAGTTGTCAGGGATAGGAAGTTTGTATAATTCTGTGCAGAGACTTGCAGCACATTTGTCTAGAAACTAATGGTTTACTACAAAGGCACGTGGGACGTGCATTTATATACACCCTGTTTAAAAAGCTGACCACATCCTGGCATGAGAGAAGTGCTGTCAGATCAACAGATGCAGCTCACCACTATCTACACGAAGGTATAAAGTAGTAATAACTGTCAGGCAGGCGTGTATGAAACTCAGAGGAGCTAAAGGATGGATCATGTGCTTGTTAATTCCTAGAACAGTTTTCCTGATCTGATTTTAGAGTTCCCTAATAAAGAAGAGACTGTCTTAATCCCAGGAGCAGTTCCTTGGGTCGTGCTGTTCTGTAGGCTCACGGGATACTTGCTGAAAACAAAGCATGGCCACAGCCTTACTGACCAACAGGAGCATCGGAGCCATCCATTTTATTTTCTCAGAAAAGCAATGTAGATGCTGTTACCAAACCGCGTTACTTTTACTTTTTTACACAAGTTGTTTGATCTCCCCACCTACCTCCGGCTGGTGGGCAAAGTTCTGAATTTTTAAACGCGATGGCTGTCGGGAGCTGTGCTTGTGCAAGCAGGGCTTCCCGAGTCCCTCCGCTGTGCCGAATGCACTGCAGTCTGCGGTGACATTCTAGGCGATCTATCTGCTTCCAGAGACTTCTGAAAATTCAGCCTTTTATGTGTCAACATTTCCATCGCCTTACACAAATCAAGATGCGCTGTGCCATCGTATTTAGCTGGGGAGAACTGATCTGACATTTCTTTCAATATCTGAAGAGATTTTTACTTTAAGGGGAAGAAGGATGATTTCAGTATTAGTAATGGGATTAAATATTAGACCTTTTGTCTCCGACAGAAGAAATAGCTGAGTTATTCAGTAATCAGAGTGGAGCAGAAAACATAAGCCGCATACTCTTGCTTTGTCTTCATTGGCATGCAGGGAAAGGCATGTTCAGTTACCCCACCTGAGGAGATAAATGAGCATAAGAAGAAGTGCTGTTAAGTACTGGCTGCATACCTGCAAATGAATAATTTCTCATGTTTGCATCTCTGGTTTTTTTTGCTGTTAGGTTTCCTGCTGGTTATCATATGATGAAACTTGATTGTGGTAGTTCAGAATCTGCCACCTTTATGCCTAATATCATTTAAAACTCATGGGAATGGAAAGGAGCGAGCTCAGGATCGCTTTGCATTTTGAGCCTACCTTTCAACAGTACGAGCTGCTTGGAAATTCCTTTTGCTCATTGAGCTCTGTAGGTGTTTTATTGAGCCTTAACTGCATTTGCAGTTAACGTGAGGAAAGTTACTTCCACCTGTTGGGGCAGCTTCGCCTCAGTGCCCAGGTCATCAGCCCACCTCCGCAGCCCGGGGCCCGCCCTGGTTGCCAGTACCAGGCACTTCAAAGGAGCATTAGCAGCTGTGCTCTCTGGGGCTTGTTTGTTATTATTTTTAAAAGGTGTTAGGTGGTATAAACATGAGTTCAGTGGGGTCGTATAGAGACCTGAGTAAGAACGACAGATAATATTTCTATCAAAGCAGCCAAGTTGGCGAAGTATGGCAAGCTCTTTGATCCAGGCCATTGTGCAGAGTGCTGCTCCCTTACCCCATCAGGTAGAGTCCTGGTGGGTAAGCATGGCAGAACTGGACAGAAGGCCAGAGAAGAAGCTGTTTCAATAAAATTATTCTAAAATTTCTATTTTCAAACCTTTATTTTTTTAAAATCATCATGCTATAAAATACAGGTCTTGAGAAAAGAATGAACTAATGGGCCATGGGTTTTCTGAGCTGCTTGAGTAACAGCCTTGTTTGGTATTCTTCTGACATTATTTTTTTTCCCTTTTTGTCTTCCAGGTGAAGATGATGAAGATTCAAACCTGCTAATTCTCAGCTACCCACAGTACTGTCGATATCGTTCCATGCTAAAGCGCATTCAGGACAAGCCTTCCTCAATACTAACAGATGAGTTTGTTCTGGCCCTGGGTGGCATTGCAGTAACAAGCAAGAACCCCCAAATCTTCTACTGTCGGGATACATTTGATCATCCAACTCTTATAGAAAATGAAAGCATATGTGATGAGTTTGGTAAGTCACTTTACATCTATTTTCTTTTTCTCAGAAGTAAAGACGTTTTTCTTCTTAAGTGTCCACTGATTTCCAAGGGGAAAATGTGATTCCTTTAAAGTGAACCAATGCTATTTATGTTTGAAATGTTAAGTACTAAATGTGCTCTTTCCTCTGAGACTGAAGGCTTCTAACTGCTAGTGATCTCGGTATTGCAACTTTAGTTTATCACAATCAAATATAATGTTTCAAGGGTAGAGCACAGTTAGTCAGTGTAAGTGAAAGGATCCATTGTCTGGATTTGAAATCTATCTACCTTAACCATTAGCCTATACCCTGTGTCTTTGCAGAAACTTTACAACGTGTGTTGTGTTTTTCAAGTCATTGTTGGTGCAGTATGCTAACAAATGCAAAACAGGAGAGACTCCCTGCGCGTCCCACTGCTGCTGCACAGCACTCATCAACTGCGCGTATGCTCCCGGGGCCCCGAGCAAATGTCAGCTATAGGTTGTGTGTTTCTGGCGTTCCTGGAAGACGGGCTTTTTCAGTAGGGGTTTTGCCAGTGCTAGGAGCTTGATTTTCCGAGTGCAGAGGCACTTCTGGGAGGTGACCTCTTAGTTCAAAGGGTGCAGAGAATAGTCTGTCACTCCAGAGGAGTGCGCAGCCCCTCACAGCTGGGAGAGAGGGCTGCAAGATGTGTCTCCGATAGCTGCCAGGTGATTTAACACTTCTGTTTTGTTTTGCTTTGTTAAGTCAACCCAAGTGCACAGGGTGTGCTGCTGAGCATGTGGCAGAGCGCGTATTCTGCACGCACACAGGGCAGCTCCAGTGGTGGGCTGGTGTAATTTCTTCAGCAATGTAGCGATGCCGTAAGAATCAAGTTTTATTACCAGTATCACCAGATGGATGAGATGGATGAGCGCTGCAGCTAATGCTAGCAGCCTGCCTGCGTAGCGGTGGGCTATGCCTTTGCTCTGTGAGATCCGTACATCTCCACAAGGAAGCTTTTGGGGGCTTCCAGAGAGACAATTATGGTTTATGCATTTAACATGCAGTAACATGAGTGAGAGGGAAGGGACTCAACGATGCCTGTGATGGGACAATAATCTCCCAATTCTCCTGACCTTAACCAGTTGGCTGCTAGTTCTGCGCCCAGTCCAGGCCTTTGGTGTGTGTTCCAGGGAGGAACACCAGCCCAACGGGTGGAACTGAGGCATCTTCTGGGGGGGTGTGGGACTGCTCTTCTGCTGCACCATGCACTGATCAGCCTCCAGGAGATCTGTCCTGCGGTGTTGGTGCTGGAGCACATTGCTACAGTTAAAAGTTTTAATTTCATGGTGTCAAGCTTTTGCAGAATTGGGCCCAAACTGCCAAGTCCACTTACACAAAACATTACAGGCTTTAAATGAACTACGAATAAAAGTAATGGTTCCTCTTAGGAGTGCGTGTGGTGGAAAAAAATGAATGAAATGTCCTGGAAGTCTGGTCCAATAACACAGTAGTATCATGTTGATTTTTATTTACTCTGAGCTTCACCACAGAATATAAAGTTCAGTTTTAATTGACTATCCTTCTCATATAGGAAAGGTTATTTTAGGCTTGAAGGCGTTTGATGAGCGTACCATCTGTTTTCCGCCGAGTATTTTATTCGGGGTCATTCCTTGATTACAGGTTTGTTGAAATAGTTGGATCCATAATGTAAGTGTATCATGGAATATTAGTAATAGTTGAATCAAAGAGATGTGCAGTGATACAGAAACTACGCTTAGTGAACCATAGCAAGTGCTTTGTTCAGTCTCTGAAAGCTAACTATGCCATTCTGTTGACCTTTGCAAGGCAATTATCTCATTATCAAACCAGAGCCACACAAATCTTTGCCATAGAAATTAATAATGTGTATTTAAAATTTAGTTCGGTTTAAGAAGCAGATTTTTTTTTCAGTGCCTGTAAAAACAAAAATGTAGTACTCTTTAAAAGTATTTTTTATGAAAATAATGATGTGGTAAAATTTGCAAGCCCTGCTGTGCTAGGAAGGAGAAAACTGGCCAATGTATGGTTCTGCTTCTACATTGCAGAATGTATGGTGTCAATTATACTACCTTTGTTGAAGGCAACAGGCAAAGTGCTATTTTATCCTTTTCTTCGCTGGCAGGACAATAAAATGTACAACACTTAGTTATACAAACAGTTTACATTGATATCATGTAGATTGATGTCACGTGTAGAAAGTGATGACTGCTAGATCTAAACAGAGGCAGGGTGGTACAGCAGAGAAATGGATTACTCTAAGGCACTGGTATTTATCAGTCAGATCTGGGGGGGAGAACAGATTACAGAAATGTGACTGAAATTCTTAAAAGGTGCTTATAAAGAGATCCAGACACCTTTAATTTGCGGGGCTTGGCTATTTCTTACCTCGCAAATGAAAGAAGCGTGCAGAAGGAGGCAGATCTGACCACGTGTATTTCCCCATCACCTGAAATTCTCCAAACTCTAAAGCAAGAACAGAATTTGGGGCAGTATGGCTTATGAAAGTCTCGGTGAGAACCTAAGACGTCTGATACGGTTGCAGGGTTTCTCCAGGAGCACTGCTGTATGGCAAGGTGCTGCACCTTCTCGGAGCATTGGCACACCATGCGACAGATACAACATGTAACAAGGGAGACGCCAGAAATGCCTTTACAAAGAGCCCCATTCACCACAGCGTGTAAGCTGTTGTTCTTGTTAGGCAGTTCTAACAGAGAGAAATGTTTTTCCAGGAAGTATTATCCCCACTTTTATTATACCTTTTTAACAAAAACATTTTGTTCTGCTCTGACTCCTCGCTCCCCCCCCTTTTTTTTCCCATTCTGTGGAGGTTAACAAAAAACAAATAAAGCAGGAAATGAGGAATGAAAATCAAGTTTTGTTGACAACAGTTAAGGCGGAAAGTTCTGGGGTTTTGGTGTGGGATTTTTCTCTTTTTTAAGTAGCGAAGGTATGAAGAAGCTGCCTGTCAGCTCCCAGGGACATGGCTGGAAGAGATCCGTGAAGCACTTCAGGCCTTGATGCTTTGGGCAGTCCCACGTGGATGGCCTCTTTATTTCCACAGAGCTCCTTTCAAAGGTGAGGGCTGCAGAAAGCTTCACCTCTGGCTTCAGCACTGCCGAGGGTGCGGGAAGCTTGGAGCATCTACCCCAGTCTGCATCTCTCCCGTGTGCCTGCTGCTGCGTGGCACGTGTCTGAGTGGTTTGGGCAGGAGTGGTCGGGGCTGAGTTCCTCATGTGTCCTTTTCTGCTTCGTTTTATTTCCCTGTGCAGACTAGACTTTGTGTTCCTTTACCTAACTGCTTGTATTAATTGACATGTGAAAAAAAGCAAACACTATTTCCTCATTCCCCTGCTCCCTTAAAATACAAACAATATATAGCAGCTGAACAATTAGTTTCTCTTTAACTTGAGATTATTGGTAAAGACATTTTTCAAGATTTCATTTGATTTATCAGCCGCTGGGGTTACTGTTGTGGCAGACCTTTTGTAAATGCATATAATCTAGCAGCATTTGCTGTGGTCATATGTGCTGCAAGAGCAAAGGCATGAAAAAATTGGGGTTCTAATAGTTTTGTTACAGTCCAGAGGGATGTAGCAGGAGGCAAAGCTGCCTGTTCGGTGTCCAGATGTACTTGAGGACTCCTGGCTAGAAATCAATGCTCAGAGTTGTTGCTAGAGCAGCACGCGTCCTCTCTGTGTTTGCCTGTCCAAACAAGGCGACTTGGCCTTCTACCACGCTCGTACCTGCTCTGCTGCAGGGACCGACTTCCAGGGCACGTCGGTGAGCGCGGCTTCTTCCACCCAGCAGCGGGCTGCGCCACCAGCTGTACCCCAGCAGCCAGCGAGCACACAGATGTGTCTGTCGGTGGGACTTCCACCTCCCCCCAGGGGATGCACGGTCCTGTGAAGACAGACGTGCACCTTGGAAGCAGGAGGGTCGTATGCTCAGGTGATGGTGGGTTTCTGCAGCTTCGTCAGCCTCACCAGGTGAAAACTCAGCACGGAAAGATTTGTCCTGGTGTTTTGCTAGATAAATGTTATAAATCCTGCCTGCTGAAGATGAACCAGAAGCCTGTCTTTGGTTTTGCGAGCATGGGGTTGTGTGTTGTATGAACAGGAGTGTGAGGGAAAACTGAATACTTTATTTCTTCTCCATTTTTAAAAAATGTATTTGGTAATTTTTAAATCATCCTGGATTACTTTTATAGCAAGCTGGGTCCAATATGCCATTAAAAAAGCTGTTTGGTCCCTGGGGTGCCGTAAACACTTGTTCACCCCCAAAAGAAGGTTAAAAGTTTTATTTTTGCCTATAAAGGCCTTTTTTTTTTTTTTTTTTATAAAACATTTCATACCAAAAAGTGAGAGAACTGCAGCCTGCTGTGGTATTAGTATCATTTTTTCCTCTGAAAAATGAAACTTCTTCGTTTTGCCATAAGAAGAGCAATACAGAGAGAAACTTCTCATTGTGTTAATGATGTGTAAAGGCACAGCAGTTCCCACTTGCCTTCTCTCCCCCTTCCCCCTAGAAAAAAAAAAGCAAAAAACAAAAAACAAAACAACAGTATATTGCTTACATGGGGAAAAATCATCTCCATTTAAAAAATAAAGAATGCCACCAGCACCCCAACAAAAACAACAAAACCTTCACCAGCTCAGATCTCTCTGCAGAACAAAACATTGTCTCACTGCCCAGGTGGGCAGGGAACAGTTAGGAGTGAGCCATGATGTACCCAGCCTTTGGGTGTTCGGGGCTGATGATTTCAGGAATAACCTTCTTTCTTATCATTGACCAGGGAAACCATGTCAGGACAGCGCTACAAAGAAGAGGGGTCTTTTTAGGGATAGGTGATGTGCCCCCCCCAAACTACTACATATAGAGTGGTACCTTTATTCTTGGTGTAGATGAAATTTTGCCTTTGCTCTCATTATACGTCTTAGCTTACAAAATTTTGTGACTCCTAGATAAGATGTTTAGGGGAAAAAACATAACCAAACAAAACCCTGGCAGGGAATGAAAGTTAAAAACAAAAAGGGGGGAGGAGGGGAGTGGAATATTTCTAGTCTAATGAAATACAGTTTTCCTGTTGGTGACATTCTTTATTTGTGTGAGTCAAAGTTGGTGTTTGTTTTTAAACCGGCTCTAGTATGAAAATCATGCTTAAGATTGAAGGGCTGTTTTTTTTTATTTAATGTTTTTCAGCTGAGGCAAAGTGTCAGCATTTTTGCTATTGATTATTTTGGCTACCTGCAGGATAATTTGTATCAATGAAATCCAGCAAAGCCAACAAGAGCTTCCTCTGTTTCCAGGTTTTCTAATCTCAGGTCTTCTAATCTTCTCCTATCATGTTAGGTGATCGCTTGTCCAGAAAGTTGGCATGGCAATATTCCTTCCTTTTCAGGATTTCCTTAGTTTGTATCCATCTGCTGCCTCAAATCTGTGTCGGTGTTTTCATCAGTGTAGCTCATAAGTTATGAGCTACGTTTTAATGATCAAGAATAGGTCATAAGTTAATTTAGCCAGAATTGGTATCTGTTTCACATGGCCAGCTTTCATTCTTTGGAAGAACAGAGCAGCTATACTGAGTCCAGCAAGCTCAATACATAGTCTCCAAAACTGGCTAGAAGATAATGTTTTATCACTTAAGTTAATGGTAATTTTTCAGGTCATGGGGATGTTTTATCAGCTAGCGTTAGCTGTGATTAACTGCAAGGTTCCCATCAGTGTGCCATGAGTCCTTCACCTTTTACCTTTTGAGATCAGCATCCAGCATGAGGTAGCTCAATAGCGAAGAGGTTTGTGTTTGTTGTTAATATGTGTTTCTAGGAACAAACCTTTGATAATGCACAAGACTGGGTGCATACTGGGAGAGGAGATATTCATGTTCCCTTGTTCACCACAGGCTTGGGAAGAACGCCATGAGCTGGACACTGCTCCGAATCGTGTCCTCTTCATGTTGCTGTGTGCTCGTTCACGGGCAGCACCAGAGGTTTGGCTCTGCTGCGCTGACCTAAAAGCATGGTGCAGAAGTCTGTGTTTAGTGGAGGCTCTAGATCCTGGCAGGACTAGTACCAGTTCAAGGGTATGATGTCCCTCATTTTCTTGCACCTTTGACCAGGGACTGCATGGGCAGGGCCCCCGTAGTGCTGCCCACAAGCAGGGGGCTTGGGCAGTGGCCTCCTTATGTACAGGGCCTCAGGGCCTCCTGCACCACGTGTCTCCTGCACAGGGATGGGCATTTAAAAATGCGTTTGGAAGAGCATGGAGGCTTTTTATTGGTGTGGATACTTGGGACCTCCTTAGATGGATCCTTACGATGGCATCTCCAACAGTCTGAAAAATATGCAAATCTTTTCCTAGGCCCTGGGTAGAGTGGCTTAGCTAAATATTTCAGATTTTAACTCTCTCAAAACAAAAACAGGACATAGCTGGAGGGGAAGTAATGATTAATGCATAATGGTGCTATATACAATGTAGATAGATAAACGTACATTTCCTCCTCTCTCACACCCCACCTCTGCAAACATAAGCTTTTAGCTTGAAACAGAAAATCTGGAAATGTTCTGGATTCCAGTCAGACCTCCGTATTTTGTTAATTCAACTGTAGAGTAAGATATTAATGATCCCCAGATGTTGTTTATAATGATTGATTTTTCGGTTGTGAAAAAATACTTGCAGTTTCTTTAAACAATTGATATTTTCTAGTGTGCTCTGCAGCATTTGAATAAAATGTCTGAAGGCAGAGCTGTTTATATGCCCAACATAATTGCTTCTGTTAAGTGATTTCTTCATTCTTAACATTTTTAGCTCTAATTGCTTTTTCCCCATACATCTAAAAATAAATATTTGCAAGTTTTGCATTCTGTCACTCATTGAAATGCATAAAATATTTGTATACTCAAAGCAAAAAGGCACTGATAAGGGGTCACATTCTGTCTCACTTACAGTGGCGTAAATCCAAAATAACTCTAAGCGCTCCAGTGGCTGTTCCTCAGGTTTTTCACCAGTTAACCCAGGGCAGAATCTCACCCAACATTAACAGCAAGCTGCTAAGTGAACATAAGTAATGTGTGGTAAAGTAAGATAAAATACCTTCCTGTCTGTAAGAACTTCAGTAGAAACAAATGCTGTTTTCTTTACGTTCTCACTAGCAACCGCAGCTGTAACCAGGGTAAATATTAAGATAGATTATTTCTCCCTCCATAAAACCCACGTCAAAACTCCTTCACGGAGAGCATCGACACCATGGCTGGCCGTGCTCAGCGGGGCAGGGGCTGGCAGCGGGGAGGCGGCCGCCCCTCGCTCCTGCCCCGCTCCTCAGCGCTCGCCGGGCCTTGGGCCTCCGCTGGGCACCCTGCCCTGCGGCAGGCCTCGGGGCCGGAGATGGGGCCTCCGTGGCACAGCCGTGCCAGCCCGGCGCTTGTAACCGGAAGGCTCTTCTCTCGTAAGTTTGGCCTGGGTGCTGGACGTGGGGCTCGCATGGTTCATTGGGCTGTTCCGTGGTGGGTCAGCGTGTCAGCCCGGCAAAAACGGGGTCAGCGAGCGTGCCGTTCCGCTGCGTGACAGGAGTGCCTTATGGCAGGGGCCTTGTTGCCTGTTACACGTGTGCCTTTCCCACTGGTGTCCAGCCGCTAACTGGTCCAAGAGGCGAATGACTAATTCCTGCTGCGTCAGATTTCCACTCTATGGCCATTTTTATGATTCAGGCATCAAAATGGTTTTCTGCCATTTGGCGAAAAGCGAGCCAAGCTGTGCTCATCACAGATGTGAGAGTGATGTCAGGGGTCTCAGAGGCCATTGCTGGAACCTCTGTTTCTCCATTATTACTGTCCTGACGAAGTGCTCCTCGCGGTGTCCTGGCTGGAGCCTTCCCCTGCCCACCAGCCCTGCCGGGGCGAGCTGTGCAGGCAGGGCCAGCCCGCCTTCCAGCGCCCCTGCGATGGAAAAGAGAAGTGGTTTGTGTCAGAATACGGTCACATTCTTCTGATTAAACCCACTCAAAAAAGACAACATTGTAATATTTTCCAATGACTGTTTATCATGAATTACGTCAGCCTTGGTTTAAATTGCTATTATTTCTCCTTAATGCTTCTTGGTGCCTGCATAATTTACAGCATTGGCAGCTGCGGGACTATGAAATAACCTTTCACAACCACCATACAATAGTAAAGAACATGAAGTTTTTGTTGTTAATTATTATGGGACTCCTTTAACTTTTTTACAAAGTGACATAAAATATTGTTGAGGTATTTATGGTTAAAGCTACTTTTACATGGATCTATTTTGCTTCTGGCTAGTTCTTAACTAAAGCAGTCATTTGTGGTTATTATGCCTTGGGAGATATTATGTCAGAACTGGTTTAGGAGTATTATTATGTATCACATGTCATATATTACATGTCAGCACTTGAGGCTGTCTTTCAATAAAAACAAATGTAATTTTAGTTAATGGTCTTTTAGGTATAGGCCATTTGTAAACTTACCTGAGTTCATTTAACGTATACTAAAAAGCTTTGTTCTCGTGGAGTGCGCTTGAGTAATTTCATTTCGGCTTTGGATGGAATTTCCAAAATATTTGTCATTATTTCAGTCAGAGGGTACTGCCTCTAAAAAGCAAATAGTTTCCCAATACCGAGGTTAATGTACACATTTTAAGGAGCTGTAACTGTTACTCATTACTTTGTTTACTTTTTTCCCCCTTTTGAGCTCCTGCTTCCCAGGTTCCCCACTGGCCCTGCTGATAGTAGTATCCCAGGCAACTAAGCCACCTAATGATGATACTTCACTGTGTTGCTTAAATGAATAGCTTCTACGTTCGAGATAATCCGTGGGTGAAGGGTGGTATAAATTAAAGCTTGCAGGCGAGTTTTAAGTTTCCTTGAAGTTGCATTTCAAATCTGGAAAATGCAAACTTACACAAAGCAAACTTTGAATTAATATGTCATTCCCCTTGGTTCCAAATACTATGCATATTTTCCAGTACTTATTTAAAGCAAGAAATGAAGCATATAGGGTGTGCCAGAAAGTTTACAAAGAATGAAAACACATGAATGACTCATGTGAACTTTTTCTGATTTTTTTTCTTTAACATATATTTAGTTAATTACTGCTAGGCCAAAAAAAAAAAAAAAAGACATGATTTCTCTCCCCCCAATCTATATTTGAGCACCATAAAAATGATCAAAGCCTCTATTTGTCTCCAGTTGCATTTTACTCCATGGGACTACTGGTTTTGGTGACTCCATTGTTGGGAATGGAAACCCTGCTGGGCAAAAAATCGGTCTCTATCCCTGCACAAATGGCCGGGCTGATGGTACGAGGATGCCAACGTGAAATTAAAAAAAAGAAAGAAAAGAACAGGGTGAGCATTTCATGTGTTACTAAGTTGGAATTTAATAAGAGAAGCATAAAATGGAGCAGAATTTGCCTGGATACTGCAAGATTTTTTAATATTAGCCACCATGCTTGATTTCCCTGGAAATGAGTGAGCAATCTGAATTTAGAGTTGTTTGGCAGGGGGAGGGCACATTTCTTTCTCTTTTTTAATCAAAGGCATTTCACAAGGCGATTGCAAGTGAAAAGGGGATCTATCATTACGTAAGAATGTAGCAAACTTTCTGTTTAATGAATGAATATTAGGTATTTCTGAGGCAGATAAAAGATGGTAAAAGAGGGAGACAGAGCTGACGTCTTAGAGATTTTAATAAAGATTGAAGTTAGTAGTGAAAAGGTCAAAGTGCCATTTGTTGAGCCCCTGCTTCTGGCACGGTTTCAAAGCTTGCAGTACTGACTGTGGGGCTGTGATGTGTGTTAATGAACAGTTGTGGCACTTAACTGAGATCATGGGTTGGTCACATGAATATATATAAAAGATATGAGCAAGATTTTTCTCCCCCCTTTTTGCTGCAGTTTGGCTGCTGGAAGGGCTAAACAATTAAAAGAAATGTTTGAAATGTTTGAACACCACATTAAGTCCCCTAGTCTGTAAGGAAAATGAGCTAGGAATAATAGAATACTGCTATAGTTAAATATAGTTATTCAAAATTGTTTTTAGCTACAGATGTTATGCCATTTTAGAAACTTAGACTAAATAATGTCAGATCTTGTTTGCTTTTTTAGTATGTTATTCATTTATTGGGAAATTCAAAATTTAAAACAGCTGGGAAAGGGCTTGGTGTTCACTAAGTAATCTTTAAAATGTGTACATTTCAGAGTTACTCTTATAGAGCTGTTTAGAAATGACTGAATTGTATATTATAGTTATAAAGTTCTGTAAACATGCTCTACCATGTAGATGACAGGGAAACATGAAATGAGAAAATGAGATAATTCTGGAGCCAAATTTTATGTATTACAGACTTGATAAAACAGCAAATGGGTTTCTCATTTTAAATAATTTGTAACTTTCCAGGAACACGCATGGAGGTTATGAACATTATGTATAAAATAGCAGCAGAAAATAATGTTCATTTTGCTTTAATTCTGCCTCTGATGTTTATGTCAAAACGAAGGAGTTAATTTATCTGGGAGTTTCGCTGCATGAGTTGGACTGTACAAAACCAATCATGTAGAAATAATAGACTACCATTGGAAGTGCTGTACTATTGCAGTTTTAATAGCTCTTCAGTTCTGCTCAACAATTAGTCCATACATTTTATAGCTGTGTCTTTAAGAAACTGGCACACTCAGCAAAATCACAGTAATTGGGAGATGATGCAATGTGGAGAGAAATCAGAGGAAGAAAATTAATTGAAAAATAGTGTTTTGTTTGGTTTTTGGTTTGTTTTCTTTTGAAATTTTAAACACTGCAGTAGTAATTACTGGTGGGTGAGATTTCTGCAGAATTTAAATTCCCCATGGCTGCATTTTTGTGAATTTATTTTTGTTTGTTTTCATATTAGACCACAAAAGAGGCGAGATAGGGCATTAATAAAATTTTGCTAGGGTTTTCCCTCTCTGAAATTGAGTGAGGGTGTTAAGGGTAATCTAGAGGTGGTTT
This sequence comes from Nettapus auritus, assembly GCA_011076525.1. NCBI lineage: Eukaryota > Metazoa > Chordata > Aves > Anseriformes > Anatidae > Nettapus > Nettapus auritus. Next base: position 6,118,751 of record CM021770.1, on the reverse strand, counting down.
TTTTTTTTTTTCCTCTACTGACTCTCAAGCTGTTTGAGGAAGTTCTCATTACCTGTCAGCATCCTTGTATACCTGATTAGACAGATCATGGAGGGTATGCGAATTAGTTCAGCATTTACAGGATTACAGAGCTGAAGAGACCTCAGCCATCCCTCTGTGCTCACATCCACTAGAAGAAGGTACTGATGTTGTCTAAAAGGGGTGTGAGCATCTATCTTCACAGTCATAGCCAACACGTGCTGATAGACCTTGGGTTTATGCATAAATACTGAATAAGGAGACAACTAAAAAAAAAAAAAAGGCAGTTTCTAACTCAAAAAAAAAAAAAAGTGTTGATTATTTCTAGGTTTATCATCAGCAATTAGGACTTTGTAATGTTTTTTTTGATAGATTTATTGTCCATTACGGGCCAAAGGCCAGTGAGACAGTAGGAGTTTACATTTCAACTGAAGTTTGGGCCTGCATGTTATATATAGCTGTATCTTGGTCTTTTAGTGATCAGACAAGCATTTCCTTGTGCCTCAGGGCTGCTGTGTTGGTCTTAATGCCATAAATTACTTGAGGGTAATGATAACCAATTGACTGGAGTAGGAGAGCCAACCTGATTCTTAGATGAATAAGCGGGGAAATAGTGAGAAGAAATAGAGAGGTGTTGCTACTGCTGCATATAACACTAGAGGAAATCATTATCAAAGCCCCTAAGAGCTAACATTTTGGTAAGTCAGTCAAATGATGATGGCTTTCTGCAAAAAAGGTGATACAATTTCATGGGATAACTGCACTACTAATACTCAGGTGCATTATTCTGAACTACGGGCTGCAGAGGAACATGAAAGAGCAGAGTTCATTAGAGAGATTTGTCCCACCTTCAGCTTTGTGCCTGATTCTGATGGCCATGTTTTGCACACTGTATTGAAATACTGGCTGGGGTTAAGGGAAGGCTCACAGAACAGCTCATGGCATGGGAACGCCTTCAAGTGAAAGACCAGAGGACGGTGAGCCTTTTAGTGCGTGCAGGGGAAGGCTGCGAAGGGCCTGAGAGTTCCTCCATGAGCAGAAGACCCGTAACTGCAGAGGCCTCTCTAATTTGGCAAGTAGGCACATAGCAGGACCCAGTGCTTCAAAGTGGAAGCAGGTAAATTACTGCTGAAACTAAGGCACGATTATCTAGCAGCAAGGGGTAATTAACCAGGGGAATAATTTAGCTAGAAGTAACATGGATTCTTTATTACTTGAACCTTTGAAATCAAGACTGCTTTCAAAAAGACATGATCCTTACTCAAACAAGAGGTAGAGTCTTCAGCCAGTAGTCACTCTGAAATTGTGTAGGCAGTGTGTGCAGAAAGTAAACAAGGCAATAATATCCTATTATTTTCTTCTGGCTTTAAAAACCATTACTGTATTAATGTTAAATCATTTGTAGCATCTGTGTCAGTAAAGGCTAGGTTGTGCTGGATCATTACACATTCATTATTACACAATAAAACAAACCTTCCTAAAATTTGCTCTTTGTTCTCACCAGCCTGCATCCACCGCGAGCAGTGGTCAGTGTCAGAGCCTGACCTGGCCGAGTGCTCCTCCGCTGCGGTCTGCGTGGGCTCTGCCTGTCCTTTGGTGGGCAGCTCAGCTCAGGGAGGATGGGAACTGGCCCATTTTAGGCTACTTCAGTAATTTCTAGAAAGAGCTAGCTCCCCAGCTGAAGTATAGCTGGAAATGTAACCCAATAGCATCCATTTAAAGAAGCTGTTACACACTGCAAGGTCATGTGCAGACTTAAGGTAGCAACTTCATGAGGCTTCCTTGATGGGTCCTTCAGATACCTCCAGTCACCTTTTTGGGCAATAGCTTTAAAGAGCACGTTAATTAAAAAGCGGGTGTTAGCAACAAGTGAGTAATAGAAAAGGAGGAATTTATTTTAAATCAGCAGTTTCAGCCCCCAGAAAGGGTAAGAGAATTTGTGAAAAGGCTAATAGTGATCATCCTGCCAACATGGGTGACATTCACAGAACTGCTGCTGCTTCAACAGAAAGGTACTGTGCACCCTTCCAGCTCTGTCATCCCCCTCCTGTGCTTATTTGGGATTTGCAACTGAGTAAAAGAAGTTAACCTCCCAGTGAAAACAGTTCTTTGCCATGGGCTGGCATGTTTACTTTAAGTAGGTGTTGATGATTCTACTTCTCACTCCGCTGATTAAGTAAGTCACTTCATCTTCATCTTTCAAGCCTTTCTAACCTCAGCTGAATTTCAGGTGAGCCTGTGTCTCTTGACATACTTGCACAGAAGTAGAGCACAAGTTTGAAAAACAGAAAATATTATTCCCAGGGTATTTAGCACCTATTCATTCAGAATACCATGTTCAAAATCAGCAGTGCAGTTGCCCTCATTCCTTTGTACATCCTGATTTTGCAATGAACCACGATCATTTGACTGATTTGCCAAAAAAAAAAAAGGATGGATCTTTAGGGTTTTTGGTGTTAGCTGTTTTGAAAGTCAGCCTGTAATTAAGCTGGATATACGTACATTGGGAATGTTTAGTTATGATAGAGATGGGTTTGTTATTAAAAAAAAAAAAAAAGGAAAAATTACCTAGCTGCAAATCCTTGCAATTGTTTAGTTTAGAAGTTTAAGTCAATTTATGGAAGTCTGTGTTTACTGTCTTTAGAGCTTGATCATGACATTGGAATGTATTTTGGAAAAAAAGACCCTATAAAATGAAATCCACATTTACGGGTAGGGAGCACAGAGCACTTAGGATCAGCATTGAGACGGGAGTATCTCTTTGAAGTGCAGCAAAGAGGAAAACTTGGCAGTGCCATTTTGGGTTTGGAAGGTAGTGAAGTGATATACTCGGTAAGTTCTAACGCTGTAACAGCCGATAGGCCCAACGCCGTTAATTTCATGGTGAAAACGTGGACCGCGATATCCCAAGGACAGCAGTTGGAAGATAAAACCAGATCTGAAGCACGTCATTTAAAATAAAACTTTATTATAAAGTCAGGTCTCCTAAGATACTTCTTTTGTGCTGCGCTGTGAGTAATCGCCATGACTCATCTAGCCTCTGACATACTGCAGCCATCAACATTCCCAGCCACGAGTGTTGCCCTTTATAAAGGAAATATCCTATTTTTGGTATGGCAATGTCCTCAGTTTTAAAGAATTTTCCTCTTTTAAAGTGCTCAGACAATTAATGCCTCATGCATGTATTCAACAATAGTTGCCTAGCAACCATCAGAAATATTCGGGAGAGCAAAGGGAGCCGAGATGAATGAGCAGCCACGTCGGCGCCCATGGCAGGTGAGCTGGGAAGGCGCTAGGGCTGCGCTGCCTGCTGGGCTCTAAGCCTGGACGCCCGTGAGCGGAGGCACGCAGTGCCACACGCCAGCTCCGGCCTGCCCCTCGGTCAGGGAGCCAAGCGGGGCAGTCCCGCGGCCAGGTGCAGTTATGGGAGGGCTTCCGCAGTGCCGGAAGCCTAAACCAAAACAGTACGGAGAAAGCGGTTAAAGTAAATTATAGAAAATAAACAAACCCTGCTTAATTGCTGGGGAAATATTCCCACCTTGTGTTGCATCCCACCTGCGACTAAAGGTCCGGCTGAGCTGAGTGGAGATTTTCAGGCCTGGGTCTAAGCACAGCACGCCCAGCGCAAGAGACTTAACTCCAACCCTTCTCTTGCACCGCCGCCCGATTCCCACTTTATCTGGCATTTGAGCTGTGGCATAACTTACTTCACAAGAGATTTTTCTCTTCTAGATCAGGTCCATTTCTTTGCACTGGAAGATGCCATTTGAATAAAATGGAAATCTTTCCTCCAGTAGCTCCCCCACAGTCACTATGTTTCTGTTTGGGTTTTGGTCTTTTTTTAGTCTGTTTTCTTTTTTCTTGTCCATCAAAACAGTTGAAATGCAATCTCTGACGTAGGACTGGAATGACTGAACCTGTCAAGCCGAGCTGAAAGCCTCCTCTGGGGACCACCGGGCAGCAGGGTTTCAGGCGAGCGCGGCGGCGATGCTGGTCCCTTCTGGCTGCGTGGCAGCAGCGGGGCGCTCAGCACACGGGGCGAGGCGGGCCCGCTTTCAGAGGGATGCAGGGTAGTGTCGGAACGCTCCCAGACAAAGGTCTGAGTTGTTGAAGTGTTTTCAGTTGGTTTCTTTCCATCAGGAATGTTAAAGCTGAGGAGCCTGATAGTTGCCCCTTGGTGTTGCTCAGAGCATTTTGACTGCCTGTCCCAATTAGGACAAAATGATCAAATTCTGGCATTTTCCTGTTGGATAGAAAATCGTATTTTTGACCATCTCAGCTTCAAAGGTAAAGGTTAAGAGCAAGACTGTGATCTCCACTCCACTCATGTAAATCTGCAGGAGGCAATTATTCGGGATTGACAGTGATGTGATTTAGATCAGAACCTGCCGTTGAAGCTTTTGGGGGTTTGCTCCTACACCCCTTGACTTCTGTGCCACTTGGCTGCCGACTCCTTGCTTCTGGTATGTATTGTTGTTATTTGCATGTGGAAGTGCCTCAGGGGCCCCACATAAAACACTGGTTCACTAGCTTTAGTGTTTTTTTTAGATTAGACATTAAAATGTTGAAATCAAAATATATAGGGGGTGGTAGGGAAGTAGCAGACACAATGGTAATCTGAATAATGTGATTTTTGAGGTTGATATCTTGTGACTTAGAGCTGAAAAATATCTCTTCTATATCTTGGAGGTCTGAGGCTTTCGCTCTTTCTGATCATAAAAGGCATTTATTTCTGGCCTTGATGGCGGATGAGATATCAAACTTAAAATATGCCATGATCCTATAGTCTGGTAGTGCTTTCTGGCACTGGTCAGTGACTAAATATAGCCAGTTTTGAACTGCTGTGATAAACCTGGAAGTAATGTTCAGCAGAAAATTCTCAGACAATTCCATAGACAAATGCAGAATATGAAATGACTTTTCTGGATCGCGTCTGGTTTGTACTGCGTATGCTTTTGTGCCCTCTCTCTCTCATGCCCATGTTTTCCAACTGCTGTCTTACAAAATGTTTCATGGTACAGCCCAATGTTAGCTGAAGCATCTCGGTGGTTCGTGTTGGTTCATGCTAAAGCAACAAATAACATAAAGGGTTTTTAAACCCCAGCTATTTCACGCATTCCTTCTGGCTTTGTAAACCCTTTTTGCCTTGTTTTTACGAAAAGGAGGTGCATTTAGCACACACACACACACAAGTATGTTTCCAAAATCACTGATTGTCTTCAAACGAACATAGTCCAGGAACATGCAGATTCTTGCATTGTATTATGGGATTAGTGGTATTCATCTGTCACGCATAATGTGAAGGTGATACTCAGACAGGGAAAAGAATCTAACATCCCCTTTTTGAAATGATTTTTTTTTTTCTTGAGATAGTCCCCTTTCTTTCTTTTTTTTTTTTTTTATCTCATCCATACTTCTAACAAGCAATGTTTAATTCCAAGATGGTGTCTTTGCTAGAAAGATAATCAAATGTAATGTCTTCCACAACCTCTTCATATGCATGACTGCATAAAGCTTGTGTAACAGTTTATTATTATAAAATTAGTATAGCATAGCATGGAGCAAACCGGGCCCCTGGCCAGATGAACTAGACAATGAATAGTTATATAAGGTTTTGAAGCACATGTATTAGAACACAAGCGCCCTGTATTTTCTTCTCAATTGTCTGCTGTTTGTTAATGTTTCCCTTTCAACGTGATTGCATCTCAATTTAATAGCACTTGCCATTTCAGAGTTTACTGTGCCAGCACTCACATGGTTACATCCCCTCTGCGCTACAAAGCCTGCATGTATATTAAAACCGAACTAGGCAAGGTTAGCTAATGGGTACTTCGAGGGATATGCACTTATAGAATTAAGTGATGTATGTAATTGTTAATTTTGTGTTAACAAGTTTGAAAAATGTGTTTCACCAATAACTGTAATGCTCCGTTCTGTGCAAACTGTGACATTTTAATTCTTGTTGAACAGTTTCCTACCTCCACTCTGTGTTTTCATGGCAGGGTATTATTTTGCAATCAAGATAAAAGCATTATTTATTAAAGTTCTAAAATATTACATTACTGGAAGTTTTAAGCTGCAGATCAATCTCCTGTTTCATAAAAGCATTTCATTGATTTTTTTTTTTAATTGCTCTTTGAATTAAACTTAAGTTCCACATTATGGATTGCGTATGATTCCAGGAGCAGAGGGATTTTTTTAGTGGAGATGTGATACTGTTTTTAAGGAATTAATGTACCTGTCACAGAGCTGTGGGAAAAGCCTGCGTTTGGCATATGCGTTGTTCGTACTGTCGGATCCCAGCCTGCTGCATTTCTGGCACAGGGCGACCATTGACTCGGGCTGTGGGAAACCTACATTCAGCACTATCAGTCCTTGCGTCTTTTTCTCTGCGTCCAAAAACGTGTTAGAGAGTTTGCATCCCTGGGAGTCCAGTAACAACAGCTCGGTGCTTTTGGGGGTGCAGGACAGCCTTCCTGGAGAGAGGGCGCTTGTGGCTCAGGACTCACCACCCGGGAGAGCTGCCGCACGCACCTGGGCTGCCAGCGCTGCTTTTCTTGGCTTTCTGCGTGTAGTCCAAGGAGCCCAAAAGCCTGGCTCCCCCTCTCCGCAATGCTTCTGTCCTCCCGAGTCCCTGTGCCTCATTTCACCTCTTGCTCCCCATCGCCGCCCATCCTGAGCGTGCCACCAGCGTAACTCCACTCCCTCTTGACAGCCCTTAGCGTTTCACCCACGACATTGCAGACGGGATGCCCACCTAATGTTCCCTCTGGCAGAGATTAACTCCTCCATCCCTTGTAGGCCTAACTACGAAACTGCAGAAAGCAAGGCTCATGCTTTCCACCCATCCAGCCCTTGTGGCTCGTCCCAGCAGCGGAGCCGGGCCCCGCGCTCTTTGTGGTCGCCAAATGGCGAGGGAAGGCGGCTGAGGAGGGGGGACCTCGGCCGTCCCCCACCAAGCGAGGGGTGGCTGCGGCTGCCATTTGGCTCCCAGGAATAAAATTGTCTCATTTGCCAGTAAAGATAAAGAAAGGGCAGGGAGGGAGGAGCATAATAGGCTCAAAACACAATAAAAATAGCAAAGGAAACAAACAGTTTGTGCCTAATTCGAAACCAACCGATCTCCATGGTGATTGCAACAAATGTGTGCTGTGTTTGGCTTTTAGTGGAGACAAAGGTTAGAAATAGGAGTTTACACGCTGTGTTACGAGATTTGGTTGAACACAGAAGTAAAAGGGTTAGTACCTTCTTGGACACTGGAGTGGCCGTGTGGAGGTGCCCAGGGGAAACCAGGGAATAACCTCCTTGAAAATCCAGTGGATTTGGGTGTCTTCTTTCCTGGCGCGTCTCCAGAAAAACTGGGCTTTATAAATTACCTTGAGTTTTTGCTTTCAACAATGCTGTTCTGTGGAAAGAAGAGTCTGTTAGGCTGTGGCTTCAGACAAAAATAGCACGGTGGAAGAGCTTCAGAAAAGAGGCAGTAAACGTGAAACCTTAGATAAATAATAGGACTAATATACTTGCCACAGTAAATAATAGGACGATAACTCCCCAAAGGTCTCGATTGACATTGTCTCAAAGTAATTCCTTATGTGAAATAGAAGCCTGAGATAAAATTTCAGCCTTAATTCACAGATATTTGAGACAGAGGGAGAAGGGAGTGCATTAATCCTTACCAAAGAAGAAATTCCTGTTCCTGGTAGCCTGAAATGCTGTCATGTGATGAGTCAGAAAATTTTTATTGTTCACGTCTTCAGAGGTCAGGGATACTGAGCGCTGGCATGCAGACTGGTCAGATAGCATTTGCAAACAGACACTTCTGCTTTTGCTGAGGCTGTGGGCACGGAAAGCTTCCTGTTTGCAATAGGTCTGCGTGAGTTTTTCTTTTTAAAACAGTGATTTTAAAGGGAAAAAGATTGCACTTTTGAAATCCTCAGTCATAATGAAAAGATCTCCAGAGGCAGCTGATGAAGACATTCAGAGCGTGTGTTATGCTGCACCAAGATTTAGAGTTTCTTGAGTAAATATTGACCAGTTTGACCTTTGCTTCTCCTCAGTCAATATTTATCTCTCGGGACAATGAATCTTCATATTCACCTTAGCTGAAGTCCAGATCTACATAATAGTGTACTTGGAAATCTGGGAGAGGTGCTGGTTTGTCTTGGAGCTACTTTTATCTGTTTAAAATCAGATATACAGAAGCTTTGGCCATTCATGTCGCTTTGTCAGGTTTCCTAAACAAAGCTAAGTCGGGTCACGTCTGGTCGGGAGGCTTCTAGGAAAAGCCTAGATCCCGCAGCAGTCGGCACGGGCGCATCTGGGAGCGGAGCGGTCCTTTTATTGGAAGCAAGATGAGGATTCCCGAGCAGTGCGAAAGCCCTTCCAGATGCTATCAGGAGGAGGGGACTGACCGAGATTAGTCAATAAAATCCTCGCTGTGTATTTCATGAGGCAGAGAAAAGAAGTTTTCTGAACCTCCCACAGTCTTCCAGCAGCCTAATCCCGCAAAACCCATCAAGTATTGTGCGGAAAAAAAGAGAAGGCTCAGACCGACGGTGGCTTCCCAGGGTCCCGCTGGTCCCCCGAGATGTGGCTCTTGCGGACAGGGCAATTGGGCAGGGGGAGGTGGCCTTCGGCCGGCACAGGCAGGCAGCATGTTACACATACCTGGGTATGCGAACCACATTGTCTTCTCAAATGATCACTTTTTTTTCCTCCGGTTATGCTTTTTGAATTGCCATATGTACTTCTTGTGATATTTCAGTCTCGTCAAATCAGGCAGAGAAGGCCTGACAGTTAACTGAGGATACATAACAAATGAAGTACTGTCGGGCGTTCTTACTGCACAGTCAGTAATGTTACAGGTGGCCTGTAAGTCTCAAAAAGAAAATCTAACTTGTTTTTGTAATCTTCTAGCTATCAGAGGAATTTGTTTGCGGAAGAGGCATTGAGAAAGAAAAGAATTTTAAAATTGCACAATTGCAGCTGAAAACAAGAGAGCAGGCAACGTCACGCGTTTCTGAAGAGCACGCCGCTCGGTTTTATAGTAACAGTATTTTAAGAATGCTGACGGTACACAGGAAAGGAGTGAATAATTCCTGTTGCAAAACCCTGCTGCTTTGGTGCCTTCTAACTGCTCGGGCTTAATCAGCCCTGGATTCCTGTTAGGAAAAACAGGACATAAAAAAAAAAAAAAGCCTGCTGAAGCAGTAGTGATTTATCAAAGCAGCATTCAAATAAAATACAGGTTTGGCTTCCTCACTTAGGATAGGCTGGAAAATGCATTTATGTTTTCAGGTACCTTTTTTTCCTGATTGACTCGTTTTAATACCGGTGTTATTTACATTTCAGGGATGGGCCCGGATTATGCAGGAAATTGTCCAAACCCCTACAGCTGTATTTTAAATTGCAATGATTTTTGTTTTTTATGAAGTGATTGTGCAGACTTAATTTAGTAATCTATTATTAAATTTATAGTTCCAGGCCTCACAGAGCCTTTATATAGCGCGACAGCGGGCCCCCGCGAAGACCTGCGCTATATATACACCTGGTTCCGAGCGGCAAATCCCCCGCACGTGTTGCCCATTTGCAGAAACAAATAAACTCCGCTTCGGAAAACTCGCCTTCCCTGCCTTATTAGGGAATGGTGCGGGCCTCGCTGCGAGCGCGGCGCGCTCCCCCGGCTCTCCCCCTATTTTTAGCCGTCGGGGGCTCGCCGGGGCCGGGCCCGGGGCCGCTGACGGGGCCGCGGCGGTGGCGGGCGGGCGGCGCCAGGGGGCGGCTGCGAGCGGGCCCGGGGAAGCCGTGAGGGAAAGGGAAGGGCGGCTTGTGCCCCGCTGTGTCCTCTCGGTGTTCTGGTGGACACGGAGATGCCCCTTTCACTAGTGCTAAGTTATTGGAGTTATTACTGCTGCGTTTTATCAGCGAAAAGCGCAGATTCCCCTCTGCTACGCATCCCGTCCCGTCCCACCCCAGTGCTGCTCAGGTGGGTGCAGGACCCCGAGCACGCGGTGCAGAGCGAAGGCTTTGTCCCGAGCTCCGTGTGGGAGCAGTGTTGCTTCTCATTCCCCTTCCCACTGCCCTCACCATGACAGGGTGTCCTCACAGGCTTTGGCCATTGCCAAAATGCTGCCAGAGCTGGTGGCAACACGGAGACATCAACGGGAGCAGGGCTTGGGCTGTTGCTCCTGTTCTGCCTCCTCCTGACTCTGTGTGGCCGTCGTTGCGGTGGACGTTTCACGTAGGCATCAAGGAGGGAGCTGGCTCCGTAGTTCCTGCGCGTCACTTTGCTTGTATCTTCGTGCAGGTTGGTTGCACCTAACAAGTCAGGATTGCGATACAGTACAATGGTAAAGTGGAAAGAAAAAAAGATAAAAACTATAGAATTCTTACACTAAGAAAACAATTATATTGGTTTCTTATATAGTCCACTACAAATCAGAAGTGTGAGAGATTTAAATAATATCTTTGCCATTTTCATGTTTTGTGCATTTGGATGATCATAGCTTCCTACCTGCTGTTGTCATTCCCCAAAGCAAGGTCTCAGGAAAGCATCCATTTTATGCTTTTTGTATGAATTTCTGCCTGTTTACGCATTGTCCGTCCTTTACCAGTCGATTAGACCATCTAATCTGAGTATCTGCACGGATGTCATCGGCTACATAGCTATTGTATTTCCGAGGTATGTAGGTCACGTCTCCATTGGGCACTGCTGACTCTGCTAGACAGCAATTTAACAAACGCTCGCTTTTGCGGGAGAGAAAAGGAAATATTGCTAGGAAAGTTGTCTTAACGTTTGCTGTGTGCTCTTATTTGCCATGTATTTTCAAACTCACTCTAATGGGAAGTCTGCCTTGTGTGTTCTGCAGAGCTGTGATGAGGTTGGCTGACTTGCATGGGTTTGCTGTGCATTCTCCCTTCTTGCTGCTGTGTTTGTGCTGCTTTTGTCTTGGCTGTTACATAATCTGTTTGTGCCTGCTCGTTCTTCCTTCACTTTACTTTTTCTTTTTTTTCTTTTTCTTGTTAACCTGGACTATCCTGGGAAGTGAGACGTGCGCTACTTGCACGCTGCTGTGACCCCCCCCTACAGAACCCAAGCCCCCTGTCCGCAGCCTCTGGGCGCAGAGGCCGTGGAGGCTGGAGGCTGGCTGCAGGTTTCTGAAGGAAAGTGAAACCAGAGGAACCCATGGCAAGTCCTGTGATGCTGCCCACACGTGTGTGTTTCAGGATGAGATAGGACAATTTATTTGTTCAGGGCTTGAATGCTCCTTCCCCTTAGTCACAAACAGAGTCATGCTGGCTCGGTTCAGTTCGACACTTAACACCGGCTCAGCCTCAAAGATATGAATGGCCCCAGCGAGGTCATCAGAGGTCTGGGCATGCTCCAGGTCTTTACAAGTTAGACGTGTACTTTGCTGAATCAAGGCTGTGGCTCTTCAGCCTCCTTGTCCTGAATAGCACAGTACTTTACTGTATTTGTTAGTATAATCTTGGAGTTTCTCACCAAACAAACCCCTGAGTCATCCAGTCTGGTATGGACCAAGCAGTGGCTCATCAGCCAAAATTACCAGCAAGGGCTTTCATCCAGTTCACCACCTTTTTTCTGAAGGAGAAGGGAGACAGCTGTCTGAGCAAGGAGCAGGGCCAGACAGCTGGATGCCTGCCGAGGCTGTCCAGCAGCAGCCAGGATCTGGCCCTGGGCCTGCCTGAGGCGGGACACCCAGCTCTGGCCGGGTGTCTGACAGAGACCCTCCAAGTGCCTGCATTTTTCCTGTGCAGTGCCCCCAGCGTTGCGGCTGGCTCAGGCTTTTCCTGGAAGGTCTTCCAGAAGCTGATGGTGCTCGTGCCCCAGCATAGTGGCATCAGCTCTCGTGTGTCGACTCCAGTGCCTTGGTGTGCGTCATTACCCCTCCTGCTTTCTGAGTGCCGGCTTTCTCTCCCCTTCGAGGTGCTCGCATTACCTCATGAAGTAATTTCTCAGTCAATTTTGCCGAAACCCAGCACAGGTTGAGCTTTTGGGGCGTACTTTGGCAGGCCTTTGTGCCGCAGCATCTTCCCAGCACAGTACATTGGACTTCCAGTTCAGGGTGTCCCATGAAATGCCACCGTGGGCTCTGTCAGTGTCACCTGGGGCCCTTGCTCACGGGTTTATGATGTAGTGGTACTGGTGAGAGTTGGTTTTCTTGAGCCTCAGTGTTAGCATTGTGCCAGTCCTGGTGTCATGGTGAACGTACTGTCAGGGACCTTGTATTTATTTAACTGAAGAAAATGCTGAATATCATCAAGTCTAACAGCAACCCCTGCGGAATCCTACCAGAAATATTTTCATTTGATAGAAATTCCCTGCTGATGCCTGTGTTTAGATCTATCATTTAACCAGTTCGTAATCTTTTTAATGTATGCTAGAGTAAAATTGTGTGGTGTTATTTTTTAATCAAAGTGTTATCTAGTGTTAAATCGACTGCCTTGCCAAAATGCAGGTAAGTTCCCCGCATGCTGCTAGTTTTCTCTACTCAAGCTTGCAGTTTCAAAGTATAAAATAAGGTGCTTTGTTTGTTTTCTTTTTTTGTTGTTTTAAGATCTGGTTTATGTAAAACCGAGTCAATTGACTGACTTTAATTATATTCTTTTGCAAGCATATCATCTGGCTTCTTTGCAAATATGGAACAAATATTTACCAAACACCTCTGCCTCTTTTTGAATCATTAATAACAATTCTGTCATCTGTAGCCAGTAATAGGCATACTCTGGATTATTTTTTAAAAATTATTATTATTTTAATTTGCTCCAAGGACTACTTCAATGTCACATATTTTTGTCAGGCATAGATTTTTCTCTGAAGTCTTCATCTTCCCTTTTCATTTTGCCATACTTCACAATATCTAACATCTGCATAGATTTGTAAAAAAAAAAAAAAAAAAAAAAAAAAAAAAAAAAACCTTTCCCCTTTTTTTTTTATAACCCAAATTAGTCAGCAGGACAAAACAAAGCCCTTACAGCAGAAGTCTTAATTAACTTCCAGCCATGCTGAAATGAAGAAAACGAGACTCCAAGCCTTGTCCTGAATCTCGTCACTGTCTTCCATGGAAACTAAAAACATTCCGGTTTGGGCATAATTAGCCAACCTGGTATTTGCAATGCCTCTAACTTTACTGTTAAAAACAATACCGGTCTGACCCGTAATCCACAAAAAATACCACCTTTTTGCTTTTTTCAGAGATTGTCTGGTCAGGAGGGGGGTCAAAACAACAGTCTGCAGCAAGTCATATGTCTCCACATTAATCCACACAAGGAAGTGTCTGTTTCAGTTATTTCCAAATGAGGAATGTTTTCTTTAGCGAGGTAGCAAATTGATTTTCCCCGCATGGAGCATGGGATATCTCGTTTCCAAAACAAAACTTGGAGAAATGGCTACACAAGTCCGCTTTCTCCGCTCGGGTTAGAGAGCGCTGTGGATCCTTAGCGTTGCGTTGTGGCCGCGCGGTGCTCCAGGTCAGCTCTGACATGGTCAGTTATACATCCGCGGAGCGGAGGAATTGCAGGAAGGAATAAACAAGTGTTTGGATTTGGAAAAAAAGTCTAGTAAAAATAGCTTTAATATTCAAATTGTTCCACATGCAGCTTGAGTAGGCAGGAGGCGTGTGTTTGTGGAGGGGGTGGGTGACCTCCGAAGGTCAAGAACATTAATTCTGGGTAGGTGTTCATCTCTCACTACCCTGGGTGTTCTTGGGAGCCTGTAGAGAGTATCCCCCAACTCAGTCAATAGTTTTGTTCCCTAAACGAAGGTCTGGGGTATTTTAGCCTAGTCCGATCCTTTCCTTTATTTTCCAGTCACGTTAAAATTCTGACTCTTCGATGCAACACCGTGTTGGTTGCAACGTGCTTCTCCCCACCAGCTCTGCTCTGTGCGCCACGGCTCTGCGCTCCCCAGGCCCTGTGCCTCGAATGCTATTTCCAGGAGGCAGCAGCTTTTAAATAAACTTTGAGGGTGAAAAGAAAACAAATGAAATACAAGATCCTGAGCTTGGGATTCAGAAAGGAGAATGAGGTGAAGGAAACAAAGAGAGAGGAGATGAGGAAATTAAGGAAGCAGCTGAGACTCCGGAACAGTATGCGAGATTAACTAACCTTTGGACAGTTACTGAGACTGTACTTAAATCTAGCAATATGCTTTTCTGAACTTTCAGATATTGCAGAATGCCAGAAGCCCCCTAGAGGGGTAAGTGTTAAAACCATTAAAACTGTTAACTTTCTATTCATTACATTTTAAAAGGTGCAACATGTAAGCATGTTTTTCAGCCAAGAGCTAACTTTTGCCAGGCTGCTCTAGGGATGTCCTCAGCAACCAGCTATTTGCCACCTGCCAGCAGGGATGGTTGGTTCGTGGATGATCTGGAGATCTGGGACTGTGCTTCTCACCGTGACTCTGATGGCCAGGCACCTCCTGTGCCACCTCCAGCTTTTGTTTGGCACCCGACTTATGAAAAGCTCTGTGACCTGACACGTCCTGCTGAGGGCCAAGCGTACTGGTATTGCAATTTGTGTGTGTGAGGGAGAGAGAGAAAGCTGAAAAGTATAAGGACTGGCACAGTGCAAAGGGATTCTCCAAGGAGATGTTCTGTGAGGTGTCTGACACCTCACAGAAGGAGAGGAGAGACAGTTGATGCATTTAGCAGGTGTGCTACAGCTTGTCTCCTGGGAGCACAATTCTCTTGTGTAACCAGCACCCCAGTGCATCTCTGTTTATTAACTTCTCCTTGCACCCTCCGGTGTTCCACCCCAATTCCGTCGTTGTGATTACCTCCTTCATGGTCAGGGCTGACCTGGCTGTGTAGGCCCACCTAGGTGTAGATCCGTATCTTCCCCTGGACCATACTGATGACCCTGGACAGTTGTACAAGCTTGGGCTTTTTTTGTATTGTCATACTTTTGTAGTTGGCAAAAGTACTTTTAATCCTTCTCTTCATCTTTCCACGGGAGAGAAAAACGGTCACAAAAACACAAAAGCACACTGCCAAGCAGATTCTGGCTGCAGTCAACTTGTATGGCCATTAGCAATGCTGAGCAGCTATCCTGGTAAACACCTCAGCAAAACACAGCGATGGCCTAGCTCACCTACTCCTTTCTCTTTTTCTCCTGCTTTTGGAATGTTTCTGAGAACCTGGAGTACCAGCAAATAAGAAGCAAAAGTTGTATCTGGAAATACTTAGGCAGGTCAGAGAGGCCTGGAAAAGGTGAGAACTTTGATCCTAGATGTTATGGTTGCTTAGATGTTCTCTGGAGTAAGTAATGTGGAATGAGCAAGGAAAAGGTACATGTTTCAGGCATGAGTACAGGACTGTTTACTTACATGGTTTGCTGAGCAGCCAACAAGGTCCAAGGTTATTTTGGACTCGGCATGAGTAAGTGATCCAGGTATGACAAATGAGGTAATGCATTCCAGGCTCATTAAAACCTCTTGGCTCCACCACTGGTTTTGACAAAGTGCCAACATAGCTTGACCTCAGCTGTGTGAAGGCCACTGTTTTTTTTAACACCCTCCCTATAACAACACATCTCTAACATCAAAGCGTGTGCATCTAGAGAACAGTGTTATGAGAACAACTGAACTCACTGGACTTCCAGTGATAATCGGGCTCCCTAAAAATATACATATTTGTAGTTCCATTGTAACTAACCTGCCTGCATGCTCTACAATGGCTTCATGAGCATAGAGGACCTCCAGCTTCCAGGAAACACCTAGCTGGCCTGAGCAGCATTAACCATGAGCTCCTCTCTTTCCTCCGTGGGTCTCTTGCTTTGTGCCTTCTACCGAGCTTATCTCCAACACCCAGACTGGACTTCTCTCCTGGGGTGCCCCTGGACTCTCTGTGTTTGGTTCTGGTGCCCTGCAGGCAGCTCACATGAACAAGCTTTGGGCTTCTAGATTGCTGGTCAGCATCTTCCTGGGGTAAATTTAGGTCGGTAAAGATTTTCCAGTCTCCATCTACAGGTTATTTAATTCTCTGTGCTGTGCATAATGCAGGGTTTGCATTTAACCTATCAGGTGTGTCCGTTTGTAATAAAAACATGTGGGACAGGCTGCTGTTTTGGTGCTGCAGAGTTTAATCGCAGTTTGGGGAGGAGAAGGCAAGGAACTACTACAGTTACATTACATCAGGTACAAAACTTTTTTTCTTTTAAAGGCAGGCGTATGTGAGAGTGAGGATTTGGCACAGAGGAGAAGGTGTCAGCTTATGAACCTCAGCTTTCCTTTCACTCCTGCCCTGTGAAGAGCAGGGGGCTGTGTTGTGTGCTCTTACTTTTGCTCACGGGTGGGTAGAAAAGGAGTTTCTGGTCAGTCTCAAGGGGCATTTGGAAGGAGCTCAGCACAGCTGTAGCCTGAAGAAGTTGTGTCCCTTACCCTTGGCTTTTTCTATCTGGCTATTAGTCCTCCTCATCCTCTCGCTCCAGGGAGCCTGTGTGTAGGGGAAGAAACAATACAGTACAGGTAGGAGGGTTTGGCTGCCTCCTCACGCAGCTTACCTGGGTACCTGAGAGACTCGCCCCACATGGATGTGGCTGGATGCCACAGGTGGGCACAGGAGGAGAGTGATTTGAATGCAGGGCCTCCAGCCACACGGTGAGGAGGAGCTGGCTGGCGGCACAGCTCCAGCATCATCCCCTTCTCTCCCACTCCACTGGCACAGCCTTAAGCTTTTCCCTCTTCTCTCTTTGCCTGCCCAGCCTTTGCATCCCACTCAGTCACAAGTTAACCTGCCTGTAAGCAGCAGTTTGTGTGACTTGCAGTGGCTACCTGTTTCCAGACAACATCCAGGGACCCTATCAGACATGGAAGAGGAAACAATATTCCAGTCTCTGGGCAGGGCCCATTAAATAATTTTCCCTGGGAATTCACGGCTGAGAGGGCAATAAGACGTATTCCAGAATGGGAAAAGTTGTTAAGATACGGTTGTCATCGGGGCTTGTCTAACTGTTGATATTCATGACATACGTGTTTCACACACTTTCACTTAATCAGAAGCACAAGAGTTTTACCGAGTAGTGGTTAGCTGAAAAACAAAGTCCACACCACAAGCATCCTAGTTAATAATCACCCCTTTTGTTCTTTACTGTTAGAAACACTTGTGGTTGAATTAGGTCTTCATTCACCTTGAATTCTTGCTTGATTCCATGTAAAAACCCACAGCACGGCCCCAGTTTCCTCTGCAAGAAGGAAGCGCTGCAGGTGGTGCTGATTTCATTGTGGGGCCAGCTGCGTAGTGGGCTCCGAGGAGCAAGTTTAAGTGGCACCAGCCTGATCCACTCTGCAGGGAAACAAAGCAGCGTCGTGATAAGAAACTGGCAGCGGGGGAGAGCTGAAGCTCCTCGTGGTGGGTAAAGGTGGCTGGCTCACCAGCTCTTGTGCTCCTCCACCTCGCTCCCGTGCAGCACACGGGGCGCTCCTCCTAACGCTGGGCGTTTTGTGGCTGGGTGAGTTTCACCTGGTCATACCTGGAGGGTTGCCAGGGCTCAGCAGGTGAAGTCACTTTCCGTGCTGTGCCCTTGATTGCTATTGCACCAACAGATTTTGCAAGGAAGATAATTTCATGTGCGTTGGCATTTTCTGAGTCAACCTGCCTTTTGGGTTGATGGGCAACCTGGGAAGAAGGTCCTTGAGTCAGCAAGAGTCCTTTGAATCATGCACCAAGTAGAGGCAAAAAAGTTCCCAGCAGTACAACAAGGGTCCTGGTGGAAACTTGAGTAGCCCAGTTTTCCCCTTTGAGAAATACATCAGGAAGCACAAAGAAAGAAAGGAAAAACGACACAAATCGGTTAAAAGTGACCATCAGACCTACAGGAAGAGAAGTCTGTTACTTGAACTGGTAGTACGTCATGTCTCGCGTGCTTGTTTGGGGCACTTTGACTGAAGAGGTGGCAAATAAATGCAAATGTTTTTCTGCACTTATTTATTCAATTTTTTACTTTAATTAATTCACTTTGCTTTAAGTCTCACCTTCTGGGAACATACAAGTTACCAGTTCTCACTGGCACAAATGCTTTCAGGAAATGAATGTGAAAGCCATATGCGCAGACATGTAAAGAAACTGAATCGTTTCAGATATTCTCAGGTATTCATGCTCTAAGTCCCTCTCCAACCAGAAAGCAGAAAAAAACAAAGGATATTCCCTTTACTGTCCAGTCTGTATTGAACATCCAATGGTATCAGGAAAACTGACAGAGGTGAAGCCACAACGTGTTCATAAAATTGCTTTAAAATAATTATGAATAAGAAATTCAAGAAATCTACAGTGTGCTCATGAATATGTAATAAGTGAAAAAATAAAAATAAAACATGTGCCTTGCTGTAAATTATTTGTTCAGCCCTTGTCATATTTTCTTGCTCAAGAGAACAAAATGGATCTAGCTGAAATATAAATAATCTTCGAATAATGCATTTATTTATAATGATTTAGGGAGCAAAAGTTAATGGATTTGTTTCAAGTGCGACTGGAGCTATTTCAAATGTTTTCTTTTATGGAGTAGATATTAGAGGCAAGGGCCTTCTCTTTTGGTATCAACTCCAGTGGCTGCTTTTCTGCTGACGGTGTGCCTGAGGTGGGGCGGCCCGAAGCGACGCGCGGTGCTGCAGGCGCTCCCTGCCGCAGCGCCTCGGCAAATGGGGGAGCGCAAGAACCCGGCGTGGTAATGGTCTCGTGCCAGTTCTGCCATCGAGGGCTCCAACGCAAACAGTGTTTGTATGCAAGCTCGATATACCTGGAATTTAGTAACAAAAGCCTTTTTGCTTTTAAGGCTTTTAGCAAAACATTAGGAGTGCTTTATAGTGCGATACAAAGTACGGTGCCAAAACTCAGGATAGCAAGTATGTTTGGAAAACATTGAGCCTTGAACTACTTTATTTACTTAAAAAATAAAATAAAAATAAAGGAGAAAGTAATTCACGTCCAAGTGTATTTGGTCCACGTTGAACCACTCTCCCACTGCCGGTTGGGCCGTGTCAGGGACCCATTCCAAAGCTGGGCGATGTTTCTACGCGTGCGCCAGGGCACAGCACGTGGAGGAACCACTGCTGTTATTCGAGTGCGCTTCCAAGCAAGGTACGAGCGCTGGGACCGGCCATCAACAAGGCCACACAGCTCACATGTGGGCCACGTGCGAGCAGCCAACCCCAGCGTGGTGTCAGCGGTGGGGACAGCAACCTGGGCCCCGAGCCCTCGGTGCCTGCCCCAGTCCCCGGAGCCGCTCGCCCGCTGGTGGGAGCGATGGAGCGGCCGGGGGCGAGCGGTGGCGGTGCACAGCCGGTGTCAGAGCGATGCTCACGGCGCGCCGAGGCTTCCCGTGGTGTGGGGTGCAGTCGCGTGCTGTAGCATTCATGGGTGCAGATAGGAATCAGGCAGATGTTTGTCGGCTGGAATGGGTAATAATTTCTTTATCTCTTTGTTTGATTTCGCATGCTAGCCTCACATGACAATTTCAAAATTGCTTTCTGCAGTACTTTTCAATAAGCAGAATGAGCTTGGCTGAAGATAGATGGAGATATTTCTGTAGGGAGATAAACATATTTTTATACGTACACAAATAGGGATGCGCAGAAGTACACGTATGTATATTTACTGTGTGTCAGTGCTGGGGGAAGAGAGGATGAGTCTTCTGGACTTTTTGGTTTTAAACCCATGACTTTTATTTTTCTCTGAGCAGACCAAACATGCCACTGTTATTCAAACTATAAAATCAAATTAGCACCCTTTATTGTGTTGGCAAACTAATTAAAATGTAAAATGTCCTGAAACCACTGGCTTACTGTGTGACAAATGTAAGATTAGAAACAATTAGAAGGCACTCAAGAGGTTTGTGGTGTTTAGATTTCTGACATTGTTCTAATCATCCCTTTAAGTAATGAAAACAATGGTTACCTAGAAATTAAAGGTTTAAAGGAAATTATCTTCTTCAGTACAGTCATTAGTTAATGATTGTTTATCACTTTAAATGTTGCCATAGTAGTCGGAGGCTGATTTTTAAATTTGAAAGCAGGCAGGACACTTAATAATGAACAAACATCTGCTTCATCTCTTATTTCTATATGTGGTCATAATTTATATTGTAATATCGTGATTGAAAGATGAATCTGATATTTTTTTATGATGATCCATATCCCATTCTTAGTGTGGCTCAGCACGGCCAGGATTTAGTCACTGTGTTATTTCAGAGCTGTTTTATCTTAAGAATTGGACAAAACTGAAAGTGATTCATGTTAATTTATACGTGTGGTATGTAACCCTTATGAAACAATCAATCACTTATTTCAGTACTTGTCAACTTCTAGAGCTAGTTGTTACGTTTTTTGATCCATTTCAGGACTCAGGGGTAATTTAAAAAAAAAAAAAAAAAAAAAAAAAAAAAAAATTTTTTAGAAGAACTTTGACAAGAATGACAGGGTATATAAACATTTCTTGGAGCTGCAAGGAATTTCAATATTTCAGAACATTTCCAAAAACAGATGTTTCCCAAAGTTGGAAATAGTAGTTAGTCCTCTTACTTGAAGATTGAAAATAATAAATGCAGCAGGCTGATTAATGCAAAGTTACCTATTAATATTCTATTTTCTTCTTTTTTGTGCCATGGAGAAATATTCGTGCTTTCTCTCCCAGTCCTTCAGAGACCAGTGTTTGACTTTGTATTAATTAGTTACGTGAAAGTAGAATAGATTAGCCTTGGGGAATATGATATAGAAACATATAGTGTGTCAAGATGTAACCCATGGAGGACAGGAATCTCATAATAGGCATTTACTGTAGACAGATGTGTACGTTTCTGTGACTGATTGTAGTGGAATTATTTATTATGCTTTCAGCTGTTAAGAACCCAGTATAAGACAATGTACTCAAATTGTTCTCCATTAATTTTCAGCGCCAAATCTTAAAGGCAGACCACGCAAAAAGAAGCCTTGCCCACAAAGAAGAGATTCATTAAATGGCATTAAGGATTCCAACAATAATTCTGAAAGCAAAGCTGTTGCCAAGGTAAATCACTTAATAATATTCTTTTCAGTACATTCTCCTTTTTTAGATACAGCCTTGCCTTTGTTTTCCAGCACGCTGTTTTGAATTTAGAATGTAACTTATTTTCTTGGGGAGATAAATGTATTTTTTTTCAAGTTTTATTCTTCACGTTAAATCATGTCTGTGTTCAAAGTTACCAGTAACTATAATCGCCTAACAACCTAATACTATCAGCGTGTTGGTAACTGGTAGTGCTTAAGCTTTCTTGGCATCCACTGTTAGTTTTCACATTCTGTGACACACAAACATAGTTTGTGACAGTATCTTCAAATTAAAAATAAACCAGGGAGCAGCTCACCCTGTTACAATGCACTTCTAAATATAAGTTTGGAGATAAACAGAGTATGAAACAAGAGCTGCTTAAATAATGGTTTCTAAGAAGCACATAGAAATGAGATTACCCTGATGTTACGATCTTGACTAAAAAAAGGGGGGGGGGCAGTACAAACGTTTAACAAAAGAAAAAAAGAAAGACTGTTTCTTTAATACTTGGTGCTGAACTGCGTATTCATTCCAAGGTTCAGTGTACGGAGCAGCCTTCTGTATTTACTGCAGTGCTTAGCCTATACTGCTGGTAAAAATTGGATCGTTGGTTTGTGTTTATAGGCTTATCTCTTAGGTATTTGTGGGTTTGTGTCTTTTCCTTAAAGCTACTTAAAAAATTGAGCTTCTATAGTGTAATTTACATCCTATTTTCTCTGTTGTTTGTGTGGTTTTAAATAAGAATTTGATCTTCTCTTAAAAAAAAAGTAGCGCAAATGTCTTCTTTCAATATGATTTAATTTGAAACTGTAAGATGCAAAGATGGAAAATTACTTAGAGCAATACTTGTAGATTTTTATCTATGACAGAACTTTGTCACTGCGATACTTTTGAGTCCTTGCTAAACATGTTTGCATAGACTGAGTGTTTAGGCCAACTCCTCCTAAGTCCATTGTTTCACTAAATTAGATGGATGTGTATCTGGAAAATGCTTCCATTGTTGTGACCATCTCCTTAGGAAATACAGTGAATCTATAGATCCATTTACGTTCGTATTGTTATAGGCAGTGAATGTCCTGGGAGATTAGGAGGTTAAAGAGGTCAAGTGGAAGTGCTCTGCTCTGGGTTTCTCATAGGAAGGCAAATTAAATTCCACCTCCTCCTCCTCCCTAGGAGTTCGGTTAAAATTGTGCCTTCTGTTGATGACGATAAAAGAGGCTGAAGTTCATGATGAAGCTCTGCCCTTAAGTCACTGTTTCTCTTCTCTTTGTGCCCCATTGTGCTCAGTTGGAGGCTGTACGATCGTATTAGACAGGCGTGGTAAAAGGCGATGGAGCCTGGTGCGTTGAGTTGCGGGGTCCTGCCAGATACTATAGAGTTTGCCTGAACGTTTTTGCTCAGTGGAGGAATGTGCAAAATCTGCGGTGTGAAAATGTCTCAATTTGCCTCAATTCCCCTGCCCCCCAGCCATTTTTAATGTTAAATTATTACTAGGAAAATGCAGCATGGGCTGTGTTGCCAGAGCACCCTGGCCTGTGGCGTGAGTAGTTCTGCCTCTTTAGCACCTGACGTATAGGTATTAGGTAATTAAAAACAACAGCAGCACTTCATACCAAATTGTTTATCCTCTCTGTTTATATTTGGGTTCACCCTACTAGTCAAATGGGAGGATATTTCAGATAAGAAGTAATTCTGCCTATTTATCTAGTCATACTGTGCTCATCATTGTGCAGATATTAATAGCATTAATTATCTTGGCCAGCTTAATTTCATTATAAATAATAGACGTGCTCGTGATAAAATGTTCTTGCATGTAGTCACACTGACTTCACTGTGGCTCTTTGTATCAATCTGTGTCTCAGAGCCACGGATATACTTTAATAAGAGGGGGGCAGTGAATCAGAGACCCTCCGAAGCAGATGGATTGCACTCTATGGAGGCCCTGCCAGTAGGTGTCGGGGGAGGAGGGGAAGTGTGTTTGGGTGGAGGCCCACCTACTCTCTTCTCGTTTTGGGGAATAGCTGGGGTGTTGTCATCAGCTTAGGCTTCGTGTTGGGCTTCACCACCAGTTCTTCTCCTCTGTCCTTGCTCTGCCTCTGCCAAATGCTGGCAATGGGTTCATGAAAAGCAGAGCTGAAAACTGCGAGATTAAATGGGACAAATCCACTTGTGTCAGATGCTGAAACATTTTGGCAATGGTCTTGGCCGTGTTCCTGTTCCAGCTAAAACCCCTTTCAACCAGAGGTTGTGCTGCTTTCATCCTCAGCTTGTGGCACCCAGTGTCTGACAGCAGCCTAATTTCTGGGGTGGTGGGGAGAAGGCTCTGATGGAGACGCAGAGGCTGTAGGGTTTGGGTAGGGAAATGGCAGAAGTGGCATTCTGAAGACTGCGGTTTTGAGCCTGTCAAGACCAACACAAACCACATGGTTATAATGACTTGCTGCATTTCGTGTTCTCGGCTGCCAATGACTAGAAAGCTTTGTACATTCTTACAATTTAGCTTTCGTTAGGCATGTTTACCTTGAGCCACGAGCAGATCGTTTCGTAGGCTTTTACTGTTACTTGAAGCAGAAGAGCCTTTGGATCGGTAGGAGGAGTTCTGAGCAGAGTCCAACATGTGTGGCTTGTTAGAGTAGAGCCATAGCGGGACAGACAGCGCGGTCCTGGGCCTGCGGCTGCTGCCGGGGGAAGTGGCTCATGCAAGTACCACTTCTTGCTTTTTGGTCTCTTCGCTGGTTGCTGCCTTCTTTTTTTACCTCCTGGGGAAGATCCCTCCCAGGCTGGGCCATTGGCCCAGGCAGGATCAGCTCTGTTGGCGAGGCATATGTCGAACTCTTCTCTGCGGCATTCCTGGGAACCTGGAGCCTTTCATACCTCACGTGTCAGCACCGCTGGACAGGCTTCTGTGGCTTGCAAGCTCCAGCATAACCCTCGGTGTACCTGCAAACTCTTCTCACTTTGTGCGCCCAAAGAGCGTTCCCATTCAAAGCATGTAAGAGAGCACTGGAAGGCTTTTTACAACTGGCTGATACGACCACTTCGAAGAGCTGAAAGGATTAACTTGTTAAACAGGGAGATTGTCCCCAAATGAATCTACTCATTACATCTCCTAGTGTAAATGCTAAAGTAAATCTCTCACTTCATTTATTTGGCAAGATCTGTGAAATTAGTTTAAAAGTTGCCAGGATTTGCTTTTTCTGTGGCCACAGGTGGCCTGGCACGCTCTCAGACCTGAAGATTTATTCTGAGAGCCTCAGACATTATCTGATTGAAACTCTAAAGTACAGCTCTGTAGTGGTCTGCTGCGTGTGTGACCTCTGGCAGGAGAAAACAAACACACGGGTGTAGCCGTGGTGCTCACCGGGCGTTTGACCACGGATCATGCACTCCTGATGGAACAAGCAGAAAGATGTGCTCAGATGTTTCCAGAGCCCGACTCAGCACACACCCAGCCTCTCCGCACTGCAGCTCCGGATTGCCTGTCGGGGCATTAGCCCTCAGTTTCATTTTGGATGTGTTACTCGCACCGAAGGTACAGCACAAAAGCTCTAGCTCCAGTGGAAATTGAGCTCTTCCTTTATAACGGAGTCGTCTCTGCTCTCTGAGCAGACCAGAGGAGAGAGCAGAGCCAAGCAAAACTCCGTGTTTGGGGCCTTCGTCCAGGTCTTTGCCTTCTAGGAAGACTCAGAACTGTGCTTTGAGAGAGAAGCTCAGTCTCTGTGCCCTGGTGCAGCTCTAACTGACTTCAGTGCATTTATGCTGGATTTACACTGGCGTTATCCAGAATGGCATTTGGCCCTTTGGGCTGTCATTAATCACTGGTCACGGCGTTCATTCATGTCTCCTGTCGCATGCAGGGGAAGTTCCAGAAACGAGGCTTGTGCCTCGAACATTTGTGGATGAAGCATTGCAGCCTTCATCAAAGCTTCATTGAACCTGACACTACTTGGAGGCCTTTCTTTGCATTTTGGCACCTTTGAGATCCACAGGCGCTTTGACCTCTCTTCTCTGTACGCTGTAGAGAAGGACATTATGTGGAACACGGGGATTTCTCACTCCCAGTGGCTTTTTTTATACATTACTTTCTTTGTTTCCTTTTGTCTCCTTAGGAGTAACATCCCTTACCATTAGTTTGCTTTCAGAGAAGTGAGCTTTGATTTGATTTAGCATTCGTGCCCAGGCTGCCTTTGCGAGCATAGTTGAATTGCCCAGTTCAAAAAAAGAAAAAAAAGAAAACACTAAAAAGGTGGAGATAGATAAATAGATAGATTGGCTCTGCCAAGCGAGTGGGCTTCAGAACTAAAAAACTGTTCCCAGGTCCAGTGAATTTATTCCAAATTTTACCTTGCAACACATTTCAGCTCAAATTAAAAATCATATATTTAATGAAATGATGGGTTTATACTGGGAGTGCTAACCCAGTCTTTGGTAATGCACTGAAAATTATGACAATATAATCTAAACTTTACAAGTGGAAGCTGTTAAACAATTTTGCAAGGAGCCAAAGTAAAAAAGTCAAGGGATTACAGTTCTGAACTGAAAAGTGGTGTGAGGAAATCCAAAGTTCATTTACTAGGAAAAAATTCCTATTAACTTCATTGAGTTTTGGATGAAACCCAGGATCTTTACAGAAGTTCAGTCAGCGAGCGTATCTATTACCGAAAGGCAAAGCATGGTGTCTTGTGCCATAGGAAGACAATATCTCTTTGTAACATGCAAGCAGAGAATATTGAGCAATACAGGAAGCATTCTTCAGGAGTAAATGACCAAGAAAAGCCCTGCAGGAAGTCCATTTTCCAGTCCCTGCTGCATTTCCTGGGAGGAGCAAGCCTGGACCCTGCGGTGTCCAACAGGGAGTTTTTAAGCAGCATCGAGTATCTTGGAAAGCTGTGGGCACATCTCCCCTCCAGCGTTGCCTTGTCCAGTGTCTGTGGAAAACTATGCAGACAGCTAACCCTAAATCAGTGCTTTTTGCAAAATTAACACCCTGGGGGAGTATAAAAGAAAGGACTTTGCTTTCCCTGAGCCTGAGCACAGGGTAGCTTTATTGAGGTAAGCATATCACAGACTTTCCAGTGGCATATTTGCTGTTTGTTTACAGCATTTGCTCTTCATAGCACTTACCTCAAAGAAGTCAAGAAGTACCCATGAAGCACCTGGTTTAGAAATGGGGAGGACGAAGGAGAGTCAGTGGTTTACTTGACCAAGAGCTCTTACAGTCTTCCTGTTCAGCGAGATACACTGCTGCCCTCGCAGGATGCCGAGTACTGCCCTCACAGTCTCCCTGCTCGCTCCCGGAGCCCCAAGGCCACCTCTAGGTTTGGATGTGGAGCTGCCGGGCGGCTCCTCACAGCACTTGCAAGCACTGAAGGGAAAGCACAAATCCAAAACACAGCCTGTAACCATCTCCGCTACCTGCCAGTGGATGACTTCCAGTATTTCACTGGAAATGAGTTGATCCCGTCTTGGACGTGGAGAGCTTGTAAACATCAGTTTGCAAGGTTCTGCTCTTTTGTTTTCGGTACACACAAATGATGGGAATGCTCAAACTGTAACTCACTTGATTCAATGAGAGGATTATCTCCAGGAGGACTGCAGGATTAAGCCAGTCTCACTGGATGTTTGTTCCCGTGTTTGAATACTGATGAGAAGTAAAGTGGTTCCAATTTGTTGGCTTCCTGACTGGCACACGTCAGCCGGGGAGGCCAATGGGAGACGCAGAGCTTTGGGACTCACGTGCACTGGGGCTGCTGGTGCCTACCAGAAAGGGCTCCTGTTACCAGCCTCTTCCGTCTGCTAAATACCTAGGGCTGTGCTTAACTTTAAGCAGATGCTCAAACCCACTAGGCTTTAGTCTGTGCTACGGTAGAACCTCCACTCGTGTGTGCCGAGGGGTCTGCCTGGGTAAGGCTTGCCAAGGTCTGCATCTATTTTGGTGGGCCAAAGGAGAGAAAAATGTGTCTTTTCCGAGCTGGCTGCTGAGCATTCCTGGAAGGGGCTGAGCACCCTCAGCTCCAAGGGTTGTCTACGAGAGTTGACAATGCTCAGTGTCAGTCCTGGAACGAAGGTTATTATTAGACTTGCTAATGGCAAGTGTATGTGAGAGATGGGAGCTGCCTGTGACATAGCAATGTATAGTCATAAAAATGCAGATCTGGAGAGCATTACCAATGGGTTATAATGATTTAAAGATGTGGCTATTTAAAAATGTTGTGACTAAGATTCAGAACAAGACATTTAGCTCTATAAATAGCTTCCTTTGTTTCCCCTCAAACACAGTTGCATGGTTTGGCCTTCGTTTTTTCAACAATCCATTCTGCTAGGAGAGGGTATTTATTCCTTAAGTGAAAATTAAAGGTTACCCAGATCTGATATGACATCTTTTTTTTTTTTTTTTTTTTTTCTTCTTCCCCAGGTAAAATGTGAGGCTAAGTCAGCTTTGCCCAAACCCAAGAGTAACAACAGCAACTGTAAAAAAGGCTCAAGTGAGGATAAATCAAAGATTGCCGTAGGTGAAGAATGCAGAGCTGATGAGCAGGCTTTCCTTGTGGCGCTTTATAAATATATGAAAGAAAGGAAAACACCAATTGAACGAATACCCTATTTAGGTTTTAAGCAGAGTAAGTATCCTTTTTCTCAATTTCTTGTTGACATTTTAGAACGGTTTGGCTTCTCTGGAGAAAACATTTGCACACGGAGCCTATTTTAAATCCTTACGGTTGGGGGGACCATGTTTATATCTACACATTTTCCAGTCCAGGCATTTTACTGTCTTATGCCCAGATTTGCATCTCTTCCTTCTGGGGTAGTTGCTGCTGGATATTTATAGGTTTAAATCCGCTGATTATGACTAGAAATAGGCATGTTGAAAACTCTGTAGTTTTCTGTTTTGTAAATCTGCAGCGTCTGTAATGCCTTTCTTCTGAGTTAATAATATGACGTATGTTTATTGTGCCCAGATGTTCTTTATGAAAGGACAAATATTAAAGGAAGACATTTAAAGGTGGTCAAGAAAGGCACAAAAGGGATCAGATTTTTAAGCCCAAAAATGTGTTTATAGTTAATAAATTACTGACTTTGGAGAATATAAAACCAGACTGTATCTGTTTAATACAGAATACAGTGTTTAAAATTGCTTTGGCATGTACAGTTTGTAGTGCCACAATCTGTAAAGCAATTGTAGGTAGAGAAGATACAGTTGTAACTAAATTTCACATAAATATTGCAGTGCAATGTAGATCTTTCAGAGTTTCCAACAAAAGCTGTAAACGGGGGTATTTTTTCTCCTTATCTATAGGCTGAATTATACTTTATTTCCTTAAAGGGAGGACTCCATGGATTGAAATATTATTTACTCTAATTTATCTCCCAGATTAAAACCATGTGTTATTTTGATGAAGAATGTCAAACCTGTATGTTTTACATAACAATTTACATACCTAATAGCAATTGGCACTGATTGCAACAGGCCTCCAGCAGCCATTATAAACTTATATAACTCCGAATGATTACAGTGTTTGTCTGAAAACTGGCTGCTTGAAATGGAAGTAAAATTAATGTACTATGAACGGCTTCGTTGCATTATGCATTGATTCAGATTAAATCAAGGCCTAGGCAGAGCTCTTGATAGCTTTGAAACAGTACAAGGTTCAATGAGGCTTTCAGAACATTCTGTGTGGAGGAAAGAATTCACACACACGCACCCCCCATCTTATTTTGCACTCCCTCAAGCATGGAGATAGGGGGGCTTGAAAGACGAGCTCAAGTATTATTTCTAAAATTCCCCATCTAAGGTAGGGCTCTCTGCTAACATTTAGATGAAATACACTCAAAGTTGCCTGTCATTCATTAGGCATTAGGGGCCAGATCCAGCAAATACTTAAATGCCAAGAGTAAGTATGCTGAGAAGAGCAGAAATGTTTGCAGGACAGGGCTCTGTATTTGTCCAGCAAGACCTGTGCAAACACTGCTAATATAAATAGGTTAGTGGGAAGAAGCAGTATGTACACTGCAAACGAGCATGCTCCCTGTGGAGGAAGAGATCCTGTCTGCTGTGCTGTGCAGCGTACTGCTGAGTCTGGCCTGCAGTGCTTGCAGCGTGTCTGCTGGGAGCCACTGCTTGTTGGTGGAACAGTGCATAGACTTTTCATAAAGCTGAGACATCAAATTTTCTTCTTTCAAATAAAATAAAAAATAAAAACCAGCATGAAAAGCACGTGAGAGGGGAGGAATTTTGCAGGAAGCAACAAGCATCTTCCAACATGCCTTTTGAAGGAGTTGTCTCTGTTCCTTCCACCCCACAGCCATGGGCACAGCATGACCACCCGTACCATAATTATTATGGTAATTTGCATTTGGGCTCCCCCAGGTTCATTTACAAAAGATCCGTTAGAACACAGCTTATTGCTTATTGATTATGGAGGCCATTATCTGAGCTGCAGTAAATATTGGATATTGTTGTTTAATCAATAGGCTTTCTCTGGGAGCCAGTGTGTGGCTCATGTTTGCTTGCTGATGAAATCAGTATTAAACAAATAATTAAAAGCAACATTCTTCCCAATGAGTAATTTTTATTATCAAAGTTATGGAAACATGTTATAGTCTCATTATACTGTGCTTCTTATCAGCAAAGTCAAATGAGCCCATTACCTTTGTCTCAGTGTGTTTTTCCAGTCCTGTTAAGGAATCCAAGTGTGTTCTCTTATATGTAATTAAAAAAATATACATACTATGGGCTAATATTTACTTTTCAGATTATGTAAATATCTCTTTGGAAAATGTTTCACAGGAGCTTTTTCAGGGGCTGTGAGCTTTTTTTTTTTTTTTTTTTTTCTTTTTTAAAAAGAACTGTTTAATTTACATTTCTTTGAAATATGTTGGTTAATGCAATGCTTATCTAAATACTTATTGTCCCTCTAACAGTTAACCTTTGGACTATGTTTCAAGCTGCTCAAAAACTGGGAGGATATGAAACAGTAAGTGTTTAAGTAACTTAAATGAAATAATTGTGCAATCTGACTTTTCCCTGTTAGAAAAAAAAAAAAAAGTTAAAGCAAACAATCATTTGCTGCATTTTAGGCTAGCTGTACACATTGTGGGTTTATTGGACCGTTTTTGGAAACAGTCCCAATTAGTTCCAGGTTTGGCAAAATTGTAAACTTGTCGTAAAAGCTACAAGTGGAAAACATATGTAACTCTTCCCTGTCAAGGAAATTAGTTGGGTCTGTAATTTTTTCCCATGTTGAGAAAGGGCTATTATTGTACAACAAGCCAAGATTGCATAAAAGAAATTTCACTTGGCAACATCCCTGACATCTGTTCATGTCTAATATGGGAAATGTATTAAAGGCTTTCAAAAGTAATCAGCATTGTCCATTAAGGAATAGTATGCTGCAGAATCTTCTCTTATTCCAAGTGTAAAAGATCTTTATTAGACAAGGGTCGGTACCACATAAACAGGAAGTTATCAAAGTAATTCAGAAAAGTCTCTGACACTTTTTATCAGCTAACCATATCTGACAAGAGCAGTTTATTTTTAGCTCACAGGAAAAATTGAAGGCCATGGATTTTACAGCATGTATTTTGAACCAATAAAATATTAGAGCAACAAACTTAGATTAAAATCTTGAAATGAGAAGAAAGAGCTGCATTAATATGGCACATAGAGATGACATCTGTAATAAAAACCAATTGACATAGGAAGATGTCGTCATTGGAAATATTTTCTTTGCACACAATGATCAGATTAAGTTGTTCAGTTCCTGCCGCAGTTGGATGAAAGAAATTATTTTTGCTTTGTTTACGAAGTAATCTGGGACATATCTGTGCTGTAGAGAACTGACAAGAAGAAATGCACTATCTAGAGACTGAAAGTTACTTGAAGCAAAATACAAAACTCACCGTTTTCCTTCCATACAATAAAGCATATTGTTCTACAGATTAACAGCCCGGGTTTATTAGCATGGGTGTGGTTGGGATTTTGTGAAACATGGAATCTGACATTCTCAACAAAAATCTATGCTTGATTTGGCTTCTGTTATTTCTATATCTTTGATTAATCAGCACATACCATGCTTATGTACAGGAGTGTGCGTAGGTGTGCTCAGGGGTATGTATGCATGAATAGCTAGCATAGATATATTGTTACAGAAATTATGAGCCAACAATAATTGCTGTGAGTGGCAAAGTGCAGTGAAAATGAGGGATAAATCTTGATCTTGATCCAGAGCACAAGAGAAGGCCAGGAAGAAAATTGAGAGGAGAGCGAGGTGTTCAGAGTGCTCAGGGAGGCAGCAATGTTTCAGACCTACTTGAAGGGACTGTGGCTAGAAGCAGGGATGCCAAAATGGTGGCTTGCTGGAGAGAGCTGAGCTTTAGTGCCAGAATGAGAGAGAGCAGGAGGATTTAGAGATGGTAAAGAAGGTGAACCCCTGTGCCTGGAGGAGCAGGAATAGGAGGCTGAGTTTGTGAACAAGAGGCCGGAGAGCTAGGACTACCAAGAGCAGCAGACGCTGTGAGAGGCAACATGAGGATCAGAGGGAAAGGAGCACACACATGAGAGCGTCACACAGAGCAGCATCGGTCCTTCCTTGTGTCAGAGCTCCTGTCCTTTTCTCAGGGACAGATGTTCTTTGTTGGTTAGGGACACTTGCCTCATTTGATGAAAATGGCAATAATAGTTCAAGCTCTCTGACGTACCTGGGAGCCCAGCTTTGATTTTGGAATGTCTCTGGCTGAAGTGATGGGCCTCATCCTGTTTTTTGGATGTGAGTGGCTTCTGTGCTCTCTCCACAAAAAAGCTGAAGTAGGGAGGAGCACGTTGGTGTGATTTGGGTTGTACACGGAATGTGAGGCTGTCTGACCTCATCCTCTGCTTTGAGCAGCCTCATCTTCAGTGTAGATCTGCCTTTGCTTTATATTCCCTGAATGTTAAACCAATAGCTGTTGCAATACTTTGACCTGTACACACCCATTTTTTTGAATTATTTTATAACCAGTTTATATCCATTGAGTTTGCCTAACTGTGTTTGTCCGTACATATTTTATTATGGTAAGCACTGGTGAGAGGCTTTTGTGTTTGATTTGGGTTTCATTTTTCAGCAAGGCATCAGATGACTGAGATGACGTGGACCTCGGTCTTAATTCCAGAATCCTAGAGAGGTCTGCTTAGTCCTGTATTTAAATTTCAAGTGAGTGCTGTAATTCAGCAGTGATTAAATTGCACCACTCACACGCACAATTGTGACTGTGACTCGCATGCACTATTGTTGATGAGAAGTCATGTGCAGAGCAAAGGCTTTCCCCAATTTTAGGGTGGCAGGAGCCTACCCTGATTAGCATACATTCATCTGTATAGACCCTGTCACCAGGCTTGAATGAGCCATTAGTCTTTATAAGGGCTTCATCATCTTTAACTTGTTTTTAAAATTCAGTTTATGCATTGAGATAGAAGCAGGCCTTTTCTCTTGGAAGTATTGTGAAGAAAAGAATACTTATATTTAGTATGAACACTTAATATTTGGCTTCAGCGTGTGACAGCCGCTTTCTGAACAGGCAGCAAATTAAAGATTGGTTAAAATCACATATTGGAATTTAGAGTGGTCAGGTGACAATTTTTTCATAGGTGAGTGTAGAAACTTCCCCAGTTGAAGCAGTTGCAATCTTTATTTCCTTGTGTTTGGCAAAACAATGATATTTGGCCAATTTTCAGTTTCAGCCCCTGCCCTGTGCACCTTGTACATGTACAGAAGCCTTTATAGGACTTTAAAAATGAGAAACAAGCAAAGATTATGTACAGTGTTTTTCAGCTTCTGCTCAAATTCACAGAACAGTGCATGGCCTCTGAGTCCAGGCCTATTTAAGGATCTAAATGTGAATGAAAACTGCCAGGGACTGGATTTGAAGGGCAGAGAACAACTTTCTTAACCATCTGTCTGTCTTTCCTTAATTGTCATGTACCAAGTACTGGAATGCGTCCAGTGAGGTTTGGCAGAGACTTTTACCTGTACAGAACGGGATATTTAGTAGTGTCAAGTCATCGTTGTGTGTCATGTTTTTATTTAAGGGCTCTCCAGTTACACTGCTTGTGAGAGTCGTTTCTCATCTCTTATCTGTTTGATTACTAATTCTTAGTTGTTACCCATAACTGTGTACTACCACGCTCCCATGTAGTTCTTGTTGGACGTAATACAGTCTTGCTAAAAATAGGAACCCATACAAATTGGTCTAACTCCTTAACAGATGAAGCTGTCTGTTTTGAATTGGTGGGATCACATTTCTCTTCAATGAAGATAGATGAAATAAGCATCTTTACTGCTAGTAATAAGAGAGTGCACTGGAAAGCACTCTGTATAGCAGAGCTTCACAGTATGAATGATTTAAAATGTCCCCAAATCCTTGGATGAAATGTCACATTCCAGGGGGCTCAGCTGCAGTGACATTTAACAACCGTGGCCTGGAATTTTGTCAGTCACCTTAAGTCAAGTGAGTAAAAGATGCAGATGTTCATAGATGGGAAACTTCCAGGAATTATTTAAGGGCTGTCTTTGGCAAATCATGAAGTGGCATCTTTCCCTCTGAGCCAACACAGGAGGAATGCCTTGGCATAATTGTAGAAGACTGTGTGGTGCTGAATGGACTCTACCTGCAGATGTCTTACAAAGATAAAGGGTAAAAAGAAAAACAGGTGGGGCTTAACCTTCGCTGTGCAGCAGCTTAAGTTTCGCTGAAGGTCGGTAGGATCCCATTTAGCTGCTGCCTCCTGGAAGCAACAATGAAGTGCTTTAGTTTTCAGAAATTAATGATTGACGCATACAAAAGTTCTGTGTCTGGGCAGGCCTGCAGGAACTGGTATCTCAGTGGAATGCAAAGCTACCTGTGTTTGTTTCATACAGAGCTAGTAGCCAGAGCTCTGTTTTGAAGAGCCTTATGTACATCACATACCATGACCAGAAAATCCCCCATTAGATTTACAGCAGGAAATAAGCAAGAAGCCTTTTCATGAGGAAGAGAGCTGGGAGCTGGGACTGGCAGTGCAGAAGACCTTAAATTTCTCAGAGCAGAAGATGCCATTAAAAGCATTTGTATAAACAGTCCTCTACTTTAATAGATAACATCATTGTTTTTATTTGGTTACTTTTGAGTACCCGTCACTGCCTAATACTGTGCTTATAGGAACAAGATCAGAATCTGCTGTTAGGGCAGAGCAGTCTCTCATTTAACTCTCAATTCTCCTGATAGGAAAATAGGGCATGGAGATTTTCAAAGCTCCTGGCTCCCAGTGGGCCCAGGTCTAGGACTGTGGGCCTGTAGGCTGGAGCAAACTGTGGGAGAGGTCTGCAAACCAGAAGACCACTTTAAATCTAAAGCCAGCATCAGAATGGAAAGCCCTCAGAGATGAGACTGGCCTGTGCAGTTGTCTTGATTAATCAGTGAGCAGGGAGCATCCTGCACCTGTGGAAATGTACAAGACACATGAGGGATGGTGGGTATAGAGGAAAACAAATGGAGAATTAAAGCAGCTAAGGAACTTTGTCCTCTGTATGTTGTCTACTGCAGCAGGCCAACTGAAGTCAGGAAACTGAAGCTGAATTTACCAAAAGTGTGAAGTGAAAGTGCTTAGGAAGTACTTGTTACAGCTTTTGCAGCATCTCAGTTGTCTTATTCCACTGTAGCTCTGTGCCCTTAAAAAAAAAAATGACACCTCTGAATGTTTACAGGAAATTCCCTGCTCAGCCAAGTAAAACATTTGAACATTTTTGCACCTTCTGTTACCTGCCTTTCTGTTTCTCACGTGCCCCAGCCATGGGCATGTTACTTACCAGGATCACATATGGGCCCATTCCCAGGAGAAGAACCCTGTGCACCAAACACAAAGCAGCCAAGGCAGGCATTTTGGTACAAACAATAACCATAAGCAAAGCCTTGCCAAGCAGTGCCCTTTCCTGGCTCCTCAAGAAGTTCATGGTCACTGAAGGTGGCTGGGAGTGACTTCAGTGAGGAAAGAAAGCAGTCCTTAATTTGAACGTTGCCAGCGTGAGCATGCAGCTTGAACAGTGCTGCCCTACATGACAAGTGTGAGGTTTCCACAGTGCAGCATTTTGCTCAGATTGTTTAAGGATATAATTTATCACTTACTTTAGTCCTTTGAAGTTTATTAAGCATAAAACCTAAACTTTCCAGAGCAGGGGAAAACTCAACCCTAGGCTTTGTTAGAATAACAATGGTTTCAGGGAATGTCAAATTGAAACGTGGGAGGGCACCACTGCTAATTGCCAAGGAGTTCTGATCCACTGCAGAGGCAGAATTGGATAAAGCTGGGCAAATATTTATGTAAATACTATTATTCCAAATAGCCTAGAGGAGATAGACACCAAAAAGGTCCAGTGATTTCAGAGGGATTCCCCTTTCACCTTAAAGATGGATGTGTTTAGTGTTGTTCCAGCTGGAGTGTTGACTCTGGATTCAGCTCACAGTTGATGAGACTTGGGCTCTAAGGTTACCATGCTCCTTTTGAAAATGTCTGCTGTGCTTCCTAGTAACATGGGTACATTTTAAAAAGGGGCTCGCAGTAGTCCTCTTGTGGACGAATCCTTTACTTTAATGTATATCTTCTGCACAGCATCACTGTACTCAGCCAAAGATGAGTCCTGGACAAAGCTTTGCCAGCCAGCCAGGCTGTGCTTAGTAGGGGTCAGAGCACAGTCCCCAGATTGGCTTTGAGCGTCTTTGTTCCCTTAGCCTGTGAGGCTGCCAGATGATATTTAATAGAAAGCCCCTTGCAACAGTCCACAGAGGATCCATGATTCTGAGGAACTAAGAAAAGGTAAGGAAGGACCCGTGACAAAGGTGTGGGAGGCAGGACCAGAGCTAGTTTTACATCCAGGCATTCCTCCACAGCAGGGGGCTTGGTCCAATGCTTTTTTGACCTTTCAGGTTGCAGAAGGAGCATCCGTTCATATTCCCAGGAGGCAGTGTTCTTTACGGCTCATTAGGACTCCAGTTCTTCAATCCCTTTAGTAAAAGTAATAGACCAAAGTGTGGGTAGCCTGGGGAAGTGATAGCATAAGAACTTAAGTGAGAGAACTAAGACTTAAAGTGAGCCTTTTCCTCGGAAGAGTGTTTAGCTTTTATTTAAATAATTAATTTGTGGAGAATTTAGCCTTGAATTGCAGTCTTTCTCTTGCACCCATGTTCTTTGGGTTTGTTACAGAAGACAGAAAATGAAACAGTTGACTACAGTCAGCCCATGTTGCTTTGAATGAGCTTTCAGATAAAATACTCCCTTTTTCCCAAGTATTTAGAAGTCCAAAAAAAGATAGTAGTGAGTTGGAGGAGGTGCTGATGTTTTCTGAGGAAATCTGTGCAAACAACGAACTTGGAATTGTAACATTATCAAGTGCTAAGTCTCCAGCCATCCTTTTGGCTTCAGAGAATGATTTCTGCAAAGCAAGGATGTTCCTTTTATACAGAGCAAAACAGAAATACCTCTTGCCCAGTAATATTTAATGACGGTAGCTATCTCCCCTTGTTTAGATTAAAATTACAGGCCTCAGATTGCAAGTTGTAATATTTGTTTTCTTCTGATTGCTGCCTTTAACTCCTCAGTAAACGCCATTGACTGCTCTGTGGGTAACTCCAAAGAAGCCTCCGGGGCTGAATATATTAAAATCCACAGCATTCCACAGAAAATTACAAAATTCTCCCCAAATTGCCCCCACAATTTTCCACTGGCCTTCTTTATGAGCTGCAGGCAAAGGAGGGTGATCTGCTGTGCTTGTCCTATTCCTGTTTTTCTTCCTGTTTTAAATATAGCGGAATATATAAAATAATGAAGTGGTATTCAGAAACAATTCTTTTGCCAGGTCTTCCATCTGTTATTCTGTATAATCCTAATTTCTGTACAAAAAAACAGAGCCATGGTATGCAACTCAATATGTTACAAGATGTTTATTTTCATCAGCGTGGTCCAATAAAGTACATAGCTCAAATATTAACATTGGAGTATGTTAAGATTTCATTACTATTTGATCTATATATTTTACTGACATAAATGGATAAAAATAAACAGCTTGTAACATATAGAGTTACAGACTATGCTTTTATGGATTTAGAGAATTCTGTGGTGGATTTGGGTTTTGCAGCAGATTTATTTTCTCTAATTTAGTTAAAATAACTACGTAATCATTATTTGTGCTGAGTATGGTTCTAGCTTCATTTTCATAATTCACCGTGGGATTTGTCTGCAAAACTTCTGATGGTTAATGACCCCGTATTGATTGAGATTCTCTTTTGTGAGACGGGATTGCTTGTGACTTGATAATGAATCAGTCAGATCACTCCATTTTAGAGAGAGAGAAAATAGGCATAGTGTTAACTTACAAAAAAAAAAAAAAAAGACACCCAAAGCTCTGCGCGCTCTATATGTTCTGTAGGGGCTTTTATAATGCTTGTAGTACATGCTGTTCTGAAAGCGTCACACATGCATTTGTTGTTGTGAACTCAAACGCTGTAGAATCTGTAAAGATGCAAGATTAAATTTTCCATTGCCATTTTTACAGATAACAGCCCGTCGACAATGGAAACATATTTATGATGAATTAGGTGGTAACCCTGGAAGCACAAGTGCTGCTACATGTACTCGCAGACATTATGAAAGGTAAGATAACAAATCTGAAATGCTTGTTTAATAATGAAAAAATTAATTTGGAGAGCCTTCAAAGCGATTTATAAAGAATTAGAGAAAGAGAGAGAGAGGATTCTTAAAGATATAGTAAATATTCCCCCCACAGTTTAGTCAGATAATCCATTGTAATTTAAACCAGAGTATGTGTCTTCGGTGACTAAACAAACAAAACAAGAATCTGATTTTTCTTTGGTACATATCTTAATTTTTACAACAGTTTTCTGAGTAAAGAAGCCAAAAAATAGAGCAAAGCATACTCAAGGAAAAATGAGGAACGACAGCTAATTGATGCAAACACTTGTCTTTTGTCGTTTTTTAGGAATACCAATTAAGCAAATTGTGGTTGCGATCAAAATAACGGGGCGGCCCACAATGCAGGGTGCTGTTAATGTTGTAGGTCATGCAGAGCATTGCATTCCTCTTCTTCACTGCATTCCTTCCCTCCTCCCTGCCTGCAAGCTGCTGCCAAGCACTCGTTCTCTGCAGCCATTGTTGCTGGTCAGAACTGTTGATTTCTTATTCTTCGCATGTAGATAATAACTTCCAGGGCTTGTGAAGCCAACACGCATTGAAGAAAATACTGGGGCTGGAATGTTGTTTTGGTTTGCTTTGGTTTTTAGAAACTACTCTCTTTTTTTTTTCTTTTTCTTTTTCTTTTTTTTTTTTTTTGTAAGACAAGCAAATGTTAATAAAAGCTCTGCAATTTCAGGCTCAGATAAGGAAAGTCCAATCTCTTGTTTCTGGGCATAAGCAAGTTACTGTACTGAGCTCAGGAAGAGGTTGCATTTGCCTGTGCAGAAGGTGGCACAGCAGAGCTCTGCACGTTGGGCAGTTTTTCACCCTCTTTTTGTGCATTACTTGTTGGCCACCACGAGGGAGACACTGCCCTCATCGTGGAGGGGAGGTTAAACACCCTTATTTACAGGAGGCATCTCCACCACAAGGGCTTGGGTGAACAAAGAAATTGCATCTAATGCACCATAACAGTGAGAGTTAGAAGCTTTCCAGAGATGGAGCCAAGCAGCAGAGCAAACTGTGCACGTTGCTGTACACGTCAGACGGGGTTTTCCCTGCCGTTGCATTGCTGACAAATGTTACAGATTGCTGTAATTGACTCATCAGATTGTGGGTATTCGGCTCTTCCCCTCCGTTATTACAGCCCCGATAGGCTCAAGGCTTCCTCTTGCACCCAAGCCAGCTGATTGGTTTGAAGCTGGTAGTCTGGGTCTTCCCTCGCCAGATGCGCTGAGCAAAATCCTGTGTGCGTCTCAGAGGAGACACAGGCACACACGAGAGTTAGGGCTCTGCGGGTTTGGGTCGCGACTGTTGCTGGGCTCTGTGATGAAATCCGAGATTCACTGAGAGAGCAACTCTCTTGTAGCGGTGGAAAAATAAATGAGCCATTCACAAATACTCCATGAACCCTTCTCTCTTTCTTCTGCTTTCATGCTAGTGGTTTATTATTTTACATGCAAAACCCTGGAATTGCACTCTTCTTTGATGCACAGAGACTCCTCCATGTGACTTCGTTACTTAGGGATGTACTACAAAGTCCATTACGCTCACTAGAAAAACTGAGAAGACTCACCATGCCTCGAGAATTCAACAGCCTTTCCCAGCTTTTGGGGGCAATTCTGCTTGCCCCAAGCCAGTCTGAGGGAGGACGCAACTGTAGTCGTTGGTTAGGATGGGTCGTAAGACACCAAAGAGCTCAAATGTGAGCCGTTGGGTTCCAGAGCCACTGTGTAATTCTGGGTTCAGTCTGATACAAGGCAGGACCTATTTTTCAGGTCTCTGTGGCAGGCTGTCAGAAGACAGCATTTGGAGAAAAAGTCTTGTAGGATTTTTAGATCAGCCCTGAGCTAACCTAAAATATGCTTACCAAATCTGGTCTGAAAAGCGAAAACACATACAGAAAGAAAAAACTCAGTGACTGGCCCAATCTCTAGATTTCTAGCGTTAGACACTTTTTTCCACCATGGGAAAGCTGTATTAAGCCTCAGACTTGGAAAAAAGTAAATTAAATTGTCATGGTTTGTTTCAGCTGGTAATTCTAACTACAGCACCTGTAAATGTAATGTTCATTTATAGCTGAAGTGCTCAGATGACATTTAATCTAAAACTAGAACTGCAGCACAGGAATACACATTCATGATTCAGGACACACGTACGTTTTCTAACTTGAAGGTGAGCTGTAAAGCTAAACTGGAAATTGAATTAAGCTGGGAAGTAAATGCTGAATAAACCTCATGATTTTTCCTTTCTGAATCCCACGGGCCTTTCCTTGCTTACTGGAGGCAGAACACGAAGTTCCCTGGCGTCACCGGTACCGCTGCTGTTTGGCATAGCCTTGCCATTTGTCTCTACAACTAGATGTCAGGGGCAGCCATGTTGAGATAACTAGCTTCTTTCCAACATGATGGAGAAGCTACCAGCTGTTTACACTGGCTTGAGCATACCATGGCTGCTTAGATGGCGCGACCTTTCAGTGACATCGTTAGGATGCTGCGGAGCGAAATGGCGCGTGCCCTCCGCTGCTCATAACTTCTAAAAAGGCAGGATATGGCTGCAAGCCCCCGGTACCGAGGTGGCAAACGCTAAAGCAAAGCCAGAAGCAGAGGAGTCAGGGCATGGCCAAATCTGTAGGGGCTGCTCTGCTCCCCCTCCTGCAGCCAGGCGGGGAGGAGAGGCTGGGTGCTGCAGGTGGGCAGAGCGCCTGGGTCAGCGAGGTGACGGCTTTGTTTCTCTCCTAAAGGGGAAAGGGAGATTTTGAGTGCACTGTCAGCTGATTCATTTCATGAAGTGCAGTTTGGGTTTCCAGTAAGTGGTTTCATTTTAAAACAAGGCGAGGTTGCCAGTTTTTCAGTAAGTGTTGTTTGTATATTAGTTAGACAACTTTTGTTTTATTAATGAGTATAATAATGAAAGTGCAGGTTGCTGAGTGGAAGCAATGGGTGTTTTTATTTAAAGCATAGCAGGAATCACATAATGCCAATGAATGCGTTATTGTCACTGTGGGCATGGCTGGTCTGAACCTGCCTCCGATTGGGTTATTTCACTTAGGCCCAAGCACTTCATAAAAATGTCTTTGTCAGCCTAGTTTCCCTTCCAAACCTATTCATCTCTGTCAGTTTTTAATATTAGTACCAGGCTCTTGGCTATAGTCCATTAGTACTGTACTTAATTGCTCATGTTACAGATGATTACCAATATAAAAAGCATTAATGTTTTCCCATCGTGGGGCTGTTGCTCTCTACATGATTCAGACCGTACGGAGCTTGTGAGTTGTTGTTGTTTTGGTCATTAACTTTCTTTGTTTGTGCTCCTCTCCGTGCAGTTACCTTGCCCAGTCGTGCAGCGTAGGGGCGTGAGCGAATGGTGGTGGCTGGCTCAGGCCGAGCCTTTCCTGGGAAACAGAGAGGTCCCTGTCGGTGCCCCGCATCTCTCGGTTGTCAGGAAACCCTCAGAAACGGCTACTTTTCTGCGAAGCACCCTTCTCCCCGCTGCCTTCCCCTAATAATGCAGATGTGGTTTTCACATGCAGGGGCTGAGGTTTCTTTCGCTTTTACACAGAACACATGATCAGCAGCTTTACTTACCCTGCGTAAACTATAGGCTGTGTTTCTGCAATGCTGGTGACGTTGTCGTTAGGGATTTTTCATAAATATCACACCTCCACCCGCCAAAAAAAAAAACAACAACAAAAATCCACCACCGACTTGCTATTTCGCAAGGTATAAGAAGTTCCAAATAAAGCTCACTGAACAAAATAAAAATGTGAGCAGTGGCCTTTTGGGGCCTTTTCTGCCTCAAAGCCTGGCCGCGTTTCGTCTCTGCTTCCTCCGAAGCAAGCCCTGCTCGCTCAGCAGCCCCAGGCGGCCCGGCCGGGACTGGGGACGCGCGGTGTACAGCAGCATGTGGTTCTGCCCTGCAGCCGCCCGGCGGGCAGGCGTGTCGCCTTGGAAGGGGCCACGCGCTCCCAGGGTTTGGAAACGAGGAGGTACGGTGTCTTGCGCAGCTCAGAGCCCCTTCTGCCATTTTTCTGTCGTAACCGCTCACATAAATATTACACATTATCAGAAACACAAGGCGGGTCAAAGTCAGTCCCTTACATGGTTTCCTTGTAACAACCGTAAAGTTTCTCTACCCTAAGGATATTGTGAAGTAATTCAATATGCAAGAGAGTCCTGCGTTCCACACAAACGCTGCTTGGTTTTGTTAAAGTGTTTGGATAACTTTGGTGGAGTGTAAGCATTTTGGTGGAGTTTTGTAGGAAACAGCAGCCAGTCTTATAGAGGGGGAAAAAAAATAAGAGTCTGTTATAACGTATACATGCAAATGCTTATGGTTGTCTTTTAATACACATTATAATTAATAGAAGGTTTTGGTTTACAGTGTTAAGTGTGAAAACATCCTCAGGCAAAAATTAATCAAGTGTTATGTCATCCTGTAAACTACAGCTAGCTCTTTGTTTGACCCAAAAAATTATGCCAAGCGGCAGTTTTTTCATGTCGTACTAACTTGATTATTTTATTTTTGTCTTCACCCCACTTTCCTGCCCCCCTCCCACTTCAGCTAGTCACAGACTCCCAGAAAACTTTGCAAGTTTCAAATTATCTCAATAGTTTTCCATCAAGCATGAATTGAAGCCTGAAGATAGATGAGGTGCCTGTCCTCTTTTCCTTCTTTTTCTTTTCCTGATTTTTTTTTTTTTTTTGATAAATAACAAGAGGTTTCTACTTATGATTTTCTGCCCTCAGGGCTTTATCATTAAGATTAAATAACTGTACTCTCAAGCATACCACTGAACAAACATCTTTTCAATTATGTGAGTAACAGATGCTGTAACAAAGGAACTATTGAAAATTCAGAAAGCTTCCCCCCTCCCCAAAATTTAAAAAGTATCAGATGACAGAGGAATGTAATTGTTTACCATTAAAACAGATCCTTAACTGTCCATTCAAAACATCTGAGAACACGCTGTTTTTTCAGAGTTTCGTCAGGGCTGGGTTTACAACCCAGGAGACTCACTGGCCGGCACTGGAGTCGCTAGGTGAGCGTGCTGGGCGACCAGGCGTTCCTTCCAGGGACCGCACACCGATGGTCCCTCTCCGTTGTCGGAATTGTTTCCCAGCCTTCTTTCCACCCAGGATTTTGTCCCAGCAGGACTGGAGCATGCAGTGTGCTACCCAGGGCCCTGGGGTGGGTGTCAGCCAGGCAGAGAAGAGCTTCCCAGCTGTGCACGTGGGGTCCCGGCACTCCTAGCGCCTGAGCTGGGTGTACATCTTTGGTCAGCATCAGGCCAAGTGTGCTGGTCTTGCTTGGTGACTCCACTTCATGACATCTAGGAGCAGGGACAGGCTCTGCTCACGGGGACGCAGCCGTTTCCTTGCTGGGAGCTGAGCTGTCCCAGGAGGGTGCTGCACAGTGGGAGATGTGCTGCTCTCCTTTGCAAGAGCAGCACCAGGGCTGGGGAGTAAGTTGTTCCCTCTCACATTCCCCATGTCTGCTGGGAATCTCCACCTTGTATTTTACTGCAGGGCTTTGCTAACATGGCGGGGCTGGGTTAGCCCAGCTTTGTGCAGTGGAGATGTGGCCCCAAGCTCCCAGGCAGGGTCAGCAGGATTTCCCTCTAGGAGACCTGCACCCTGTCAGCAGTGCAAAATGATGTCTGTAAGCTTGCTTGAGCACGGGGCTGGGTGTTGCAGGGCCTGTGCAGACCATTTTGCACTATTGGGCAAAATGCATGGCTGCCTGTAGGTGGAAAATGGTGGCTGTGGCTAAAACAGAGGTTTGTAGTGATTCTGGTAGGTGACTTGGGGAAGCTTCTCGG
Source organism: Nettapus auritus (assembly GCA_011076525.1). Lineage (NCBI taxonomy): Eukaryota > Metazoa > Chordata > Aves > Anseriformes > Anatidae > Nettapus > Nettapus auritus. The sequence goes on along the minus strand of CM021770.1, from coordinate 6,075,175 downwards.
TGCCCATCACCCTTCCTTTGAATCTTTCCCATGCAGTAAATCTGGGATGGTTGTTCATTTCCCCCTGCTGAGCCATAGGATGGCGAGTGTCTGAGCTTCCATCACCTGGCTGTGCAGCTAAATCAACAGCTGTGTTTGTAATGTCACTAATTTCCAGTTTACTTAAAACAAAGTGTCTTTGAATTCTCTTACAGCAATGCAGTTCCCACCTTTCAGCAGCGAGCCATTCTCATTACCCACCAGCACTCCCAGTGGGCTGTGAGGAAAGTTGTTGATGAAAGGATGAAAGAGCCATTTCTTTAAGGAAGGAAAGTTCTTTGGGAACAAAATTGAACTCAGACATATTTTGCCTTTGCTGATAAAATACATGCCAGTTTTGTACTTCAGACAAATGCAAATAATCCAATTGCTATTATATTCTGCACAAAAGCATGCAAGGCTTGCTTTCGTAACCCTGGATTGTACAATGCAGCACGGGGAAATCAGGCTGGAGGAACACACTGCTTGATTTCCTCATTGTGTTTTGTATTCCCATTTCAGAAAATAGGCTGAGATCTTAGAGCTTGGGTTATTCCTCCCCCCTCTTCTCTGTGGGGAGTTGGTCGCTGGTGCCCAGGAGAGCTGCCTGACGCTCCCGTCCAATTCCCACCAGCTGATTGCTGTTGAAGGTGACTTGTTTCCTATGCTGGCACCAGCAGCATTGCCCCAAGATTTGTCCTTTTTAAAGAGCATCACTGCAAAATGATAAGCCTTTTCTCGGGATCAGAGCTAGGGCGTTCCTGCTGGTCCCTTAAACAACTGAATATTTTGCCACCGAATTTCTAGGGAAAGAGAATGGGGCTTCTGCGACCGAGGTTATCGACTGGGGGCCCTCTGCTCCGGGGGCAGCGTGGGGCTGTCCGTGGAGCTGCCCCGTCTCGGTGGCCACTCGTCCTGGGCAGTGCTCAGACCCAGGGCTGCAGGCAGCTCTGCCCCGCTGCTCTCGAGGACCTAACAGACGGTTCCCGATCCAACTGGGCCGGCTCCAGCAGTGCCTTCAGAGGAAGGAAGGAGCAAGACCTGCGGTGGCATAACTTGCCCAGGAAGGAGGTGATCTCTGAACTCCTACCAGTAAGGTGATTTGTTGCCTGTCCCTTCTGAGTGTTCCTGAAACTCCAAGCATTTAGTGTTCTCATGATTTACATTAGCATCTGATCCTTGCGTAATCTCGCTAATCCCTTGGCCCCGAGATACCCACTGGCGGTGAGTTCCACGGGTTAACTGGTGGCTGTATTCATTTGGTGGAGCAGATTTAAGTCTTTTTCCATTCCCATTGCAAACAGCTTCCTTAACCTTCTTGCCAAGAATGGAAACGGGGCAGCGTCTCCCGAGTAATGGGCTTTGGTATTTTACGTCCTTCCAAGATTATTCTTGTGGCTGAGAGGCTCCCTTGCGCACTGTTTTGTGTTGGGCTTGGAGCCCTTGAGAAAGCAAGATGATGTCAATGGGAGACATGCTGGAATATTTTATTCTGCCAGAAAGCAAGCAAAAATAACCACTGAAACAAACAGTATAAAAATACTGCAGGGGTTGTGCTGAACTGCCTCCTGCCCTCCTTCCCCCTGCGCAGCCCATGGAGAGAGCGCTGCGTCCTGGGCATATGGTTCCTCCCTGGCCCGAGCGCCCCGCAATATCCACGCACAGTGGGGAGAATTAGAGAGGAAACTGGCAGCCTTAACATTTAATTTCCTTCCTCTTTCTGGGTTGGTCAGATCCTTTGCATTATTGTAACTACTTTTTTTTATCATGTCTATAAATAGATGTGCTCTCATGTGTCCTGTGAAGCAGAGTTGGGCCAAAAAAGTCATTCATTCTGCATAATCAATACATGAAAATGTAGTGGTTACTGGCTCGGATTAGACTTTGTATTGTTATTTCTCTAGCTGGGAAAAAAATGTTGACTAATAAGGATTAAGGGCTTTTTTTTTTTTTTCTTTTTATGAAATGCTAATGATGAAGACATGTTTGATATACTGTGAAATACATTTCTCTAATGTGAAGTTTCTGCTTTTTGTTGGGAAGGAGATTCAGTCCCTGGAGGATTTTAGAATTTGTAAATACAAAATTATCTGCTTCAGTGTTTTTTAAAAAAAGGTTGGCAGAAAGCCAGATTACTTACATTACTGTAATAGATTTGCTGACCTCTGACATCTGCTGCAGAGAAGTACATTGAATTTTTCATAATATCAGATGATGCAGATCTAAAAACTGAGTACACTCTGCGCCATTATTTAATTCAGGACTTAGTAAAGCAAAATCTTTTTTTGAGTAGCAGTTTATACGTGATTAAACTTAATATTGCCGATTGTTATAAATCAGGATTAGTATAGTACTGATTTGTTAATCTAACTTGTATTGATTTTAAGTTGTCTTTATTTAAAAAAAAAAAAAAGGACTCGCTTTTCACAGTGACTGAATTTAATAAGAAGCTCTGTGATAGCAAAGACTCCCCTACTGTTTCTGCTCTTGGCTGGAAAATGTTATTCTTGTATTATTCCAGGAAAAAAAAAAAAAAAAAAACGCTGCTAAAAATCTGCTGCCTGTGGAAAGATTTTTTAATACACTAGTGCTTACATATTCTATTTATGTTAATTGACTTATAAATAATACATTTTATTAATCTTAATATTGGAATCTTGATCATGATAAAGACCCTTTTATTCGGTCTCCTCGCAGGCTTTACAAGTAAATATTCCGCAGCCCACGAAGTACTCCCCCCCTTTCCTTCTTTACGGGCGCTTTGATGCCCCCGCGGGAGGCGGCCGCGGCTGAGGGCGGCGCGGGCGTTGTGCCGAGCGGGGCACGTCCGAGGCGCTGGGGCACATGGTTGCGAGCGCCGTCTCTGCCCTTCCTTGCGCAAAGATTGATTAAATCTTACCTGCGCTGCACATATTTGACGAAACCCTTGTGTTCATTTCAGACATGTCACATTCTGCTAAACTATTTGGATAATAGCGAATCGCATTCTTCCTGCGTTGGGCAATATTGACCTTAACTTGGCTGTGCAGCGAGCGGTAATGGCATGTGAGCCGGGGCTTTAACTGTTCCGAGAGCTGCGTTAGCTTTATTACCCTTGTGCTATAAAAACTTCTAATAATCAAATGATAAGATCATATCCTGTGGGTAATTGTGTTGTACCGTGACAGGATAACCGAAAAAACATTCAGTGAAAATTGTAACCAGCGGAAGTCTCGACGCGAAGCAGCAGTTGCTCGTGTGGTTGGCCTTCGCGCGCACCTTCGGCGGGATTCCCCCGCCGCCCCCAGCAGCCCCCCAAAACGGTCTCTGTGGCGCGCAGGCCTGGCTGGAAGCGAGGAGGGAGAGCTCCTAGAACAAGCCATCCTTGTGTTTTGATTCCGTTTTACCTTAGTCATGCCTCCTTCCAGATACAAGAAACATTTAATTCCAGATTTCCTGCTGCTGGCTCCAGGCCTTTGACCGGCGATGTGAAATGTATTTTTACTGCTGTCGTACTGCCAACTGCTGAGCTCAGTGAAAAATAGCTAAAATGAAAATGTTGTACTCCCACGTGAACTCTTCGGATCAGAAAAGGAAATCTAAGGCACGGTCGCTAATTAGCGCCGAAGCTAATGAGTCCTGGTGAGGTGCACCACAAGGAGGAGGAGCCGCCGTGCCGCGGCACCCCGCGAGGCTGGGCGGGAGGCCCGCCAGCCGCCTGCCACCCATCGCCACGGCCGAGGGGCTCGGCACGCGGCCTCCGCACAGCGAGGGCCACCGCTGGGCCGTGGGCCTGGGCGGCCTACTCGCCTGCGTTCGTAACGGCGGCGCGTTCCCATGGAAACAAAACAGAGTCAAACAGTCCCCTCGCAGCGCTCGCAGCGATTGTCGTAAAACGTGCTTTTATTAAAAGAGGTTTTAAATACGGAACACGTGGCAGGGCGACGTCGATGTAGCCCGGTGTGAAACCCGGCCTCGCCTCCGGCAAAGTCCGGAGCGCTGTGTGCAGCGCGGGGAGGTATCCGGTGCTTTTACGAGTATTTGTGCTTTGAGAGTGAAATTTAGCAGCCTCAAGTATGAACAAGATTGTTTTTTTTCTGATTCTGCTTAGTTATGCTTTTTATTATATAAACATTAACTGTAATATTACAGTGGGAAGCAGGTATTTGGCAACTACATATTATTTTGCTAAGTTTGCATAGAGGGAGCAGTTTCCAGTTTTAGCAGCTGTAACATGTTTAAACTCAGTTTGTAATGGGATCTGAAGATGAATATTCCCTGTGGGCTCTGCTTAGCTTCATTACTGGAGCCCTGCCAAATTCAGGGCTAGAAAGTATTATTCACGCCTCTTTGCACATACCATGTCAGAGCATGCTCAGTTAATGAATTTTGTTTCTAATATAGCATAAATTAGGTTTATATTTTAACATAATTTATGTTGTATTTTATTAAAATGTAAAATATTATGATCACGAGCAATCTAATTTCTTCTCTCTTAAGCCCAAACTGTGTTTGAACATCTAAGTATGTAAATCAAAATTGCATGCTTAGGAACTGATTCTAGGATAACAAACGAATATCTGAACCAAAGAGGTTTCTGCCTTGGAGTCTTAGATTAAAGATAATTACGGATTCCTGGTATTTGAACAGATTTATGTTGTTTATAAGCAAAGTACATTTTCTTCATAGAGTCAACTTGTCTTTTTTTTTTTTTAAAACAAATTATGTTTGCTGTATTAAAGTTCATATTTTTAAAGTCTCGGTCTTGTATTAATCCCACAGTGAGTCATTAATCATACCAAATGCATTATAAAAACTTTAATCACTGAAGTTGAAACTGGGATTGTAATGCAATCCATCCCTTTTAATTATATCAGTTATTTTTCCTTTCAGATCAAGAATTGCAAAGGGAAAACAGATAGATTAAAACTCAAAGTGTTTGATGCTTTCGGGGGAGGATATTTTTTCTGTTTGTGTCTCTTTCTTTTTTAAAGCGATTTGGTATGCTTTGTGGAGGCAAGTTCCACGGCTCAAAATTCCTTCACTTTTAACTCTTTTCCTCCGTCGCTCTTTCCTGTGAAAGACGAGACTCATTTGATAAGGCAGGGACCATGGTGACTGTCGCTGTGCGGGTGTTTGGAAGGGTCCGGGTGGGCTGGTGCTGCACCCCGCTGCGTGCTGTGCCTGCCGTTGCAGGCTTTGCACTCTGATGTCTTCTACCCAGTTTCTGGCATCTACCCTTGCACTCAGGGGAACCTCCAGCCTGGGAACTGTGTAGCTGTTATCAGGTTGGCTGTGGCTTTGGAGGTGTTTTCCTGGGGTTTGCTGCATGCTTTTAAGGGTAGCGAGGGGAAATAAAAGTAAATGGTTGCTTTTTTTTTTTTTTTTTTTTTTTTTAATCAGACTAAAACATAGTGGCTCATATCCTCATCTTTACAAATTGGTGTAGCCGCATAAACCACTGCAGCCTTACTGACAACTGAGACATACCAACTCCGTGGAATTTACGCCACATGATAATCTTGCCAAATAAATTGATTTATCATACTTGGATTTGTAGATGTAGAGTTTATAGTGTTGCTTTTATGCCGTGGAAGAAAATAGATTTATTAAGTAAACTGCTCATAGTAGACACATTTTGTTCTTTGCTAGAATGGCAAAACCTGATCAATTATTTGTTCCTTAATCCCCTAGATTAATCCTGCCGTATGAAAGATTTATTAAAGGAGAGGAAGATAAGCCACTGCCTCCAGTGAAACCTCGAAAACAGGATAACAGTTCCCAGGAGGGTGAAGTGAAAACAAAAGTGTCTGGAACAAAACGCATCAAAAATGAAAACCAAAAGAGCAAGAAGGAAAAAGATAATGCACAGAAACCCCAAGATGCGTCTGAGGTTGGTTGCTTTCCTGCTTTTCAACTTTTCAATTAAAAATGTGCAGCTTTAATCACTCAAAATACAATGAGAAAATACGTAATTTAAACTGGAGGATTCCAACCAGTTGGCCTTTGAGTTTGTTCAGCAATGGAAATTCATTTCTTGTGGTACTGTTTGTGTTGTTATTTTGCTGGGCTACAAACAGCAACCAGTTAGTTTCTTATTGCCTGAGAGTGATGGCAGAAGACCAAGCTCTGGATGTAACAAGTATCATTTCTGCTCATTGTATTATGCAGTGGTCACCACGAAAAGATCAGCAGCTGCCAAAAGGAAACCACACAACTACCACAGTTATTTCCTAATCTAAGTATAGGGTACAGGAACCCTAATACTGCTGATAATGCTGTGGTAACTGTTGGATACAGCTGTTTTTTCTAGTGGTAACTCCTGGATCAGCGTTTCCGTGCTTACAGATGTATGTACATGTCCACCAAAAGGATATCACTCCCCAGGATTTTTATCGTGTTATACTGCATCTCGCTTTAGACTCAAAGGTTGGATTTTGAGGGAAGCCTAAACTGAGACCGATGTCTCTCTCACATAGCACAGCTGGTTTCCAGCAGAGATAGGTTCCTATGCTGTCACCTGCTTCACATGGGCAGGCCCTGGTTTCCAGATAGAGCCACGTTGTGTGCACCCATAGGACAGCTCTCATAAAATAGTATTAGTGTTCACAGCCCATGATTAGATAGATCAGTGGGATTCGTATTTGTCTGCAGCTAAGGGCAAGTTTCATATTTTGTTCAGTGATATAAAACCACGGTGGTTTTGCTGCCATGTTTCTTAAGCACTTCTTTTGCCCATCCGAGCCACTCTGTCCCGTGCCCTCCATGCACCCATGTGTGAGCGAGGCGGTGAAGCTCCTTGCACACAACCCGTGCACAAGATTCTGCTTCTCCTGTCTCAGTCTGCCAGGTCACAGCAGCCTTCAAGGTGTTGCAGTGGAAGTATTTAAAGAATGTCTAGACACACGATGTGCCCGGCAGACTACAGCTGCTCCTTTGCCTTCATTGTCATCTGGCAGGTACATAATCCTGTTTCTAAACCAGTTTGGAAATTAGTATTGAGTCAGCTACCAACAACCATCCTCCTTGTTGTTGAAAAAACATCACAACCAGTAAACACAAATGCATCTGAGATTTGTGTTTTGAGAACAAAGAATTCTGATTTGCATGTCCCACTACCTCTTTAAGTTGTGCTTACAATGACAGATGTCATCTCCTGTCCAAACCAGAATTTGTTTTAAATTGCCTTGATCAGCAGCAGCTTTAATACTGAATATAAGAGCACTCCCCAGAGAGGGGAGGGTTTTTTGCTTTACTCTTGCACAGTAATTGTACATCAGGGAAACCTGTTGGGGGAGAAGGTCACAATACAAATCGCCCAAAGCAAGGAAATGTGGAGCTAAGGCTTGTGCTCCCTTCCCCTGTCACTCCTTTGTGTCTGGTTGTTTACTGCGGGGTCTTGGATCAGCAATATACCTCACATACTGTTGGTACTGCCACAGCTAAGCACAGCATAACAAGCCAGCAACAGAGCGTCAGACTTAACTTTGAATTTCCTTGCTTTTGTTGTTCCCTATCTCAAACTTCCTGCTGCTTAAACTGCAGTTATTTTTGTATGTGGATCGCAGGAAGAGTTCTTACGCTGCGTTTATCGGAAGCGTAAGGAGCCTAGGCGAGACAATGAAAATGTACAATTGTGGCAGTTTCCCATTGTAAATTGGTACCTTTTACAGCAGAATTAATCTCTTCTCTCTGACTGGGATGAGAGATGGCGTCCTGCCCCCCCCCCATTTAATCAGGGTGGGCAATTAAGGACCTCATCCTTCAATCGGGTCACAGTATGGGTGGCTACATGAAGACCGAGCAGGGAAGGGGCCCTCAGGGGTGGGAGCTTCCCCCTGGGGTGGGAACAGAGCTGCAGCGCCCACCGGTGCTGCTCCACAGGGAGGGCTCCGTGACCAGGGTCTCGCGTCCAGCCCCGCTGCCTGGAGCGAACTCCCGTGTAGGTGCGTAGGCATCGCCCCACCGAGGCACCGCTTAAACAGCTCCTGCACGCGGCCTCGGAGCTGGCCGTAGCAGTGGGCTGCAGAAGCATACCACGCTACGGATGTGCGGTCCTCTCCATTGCATGTTCAACTCACACAGCATAAGAAGTATGCGGGGAGATACTATAACTTTAATTTATTAGGGCATTTGCTTTTGTGCTCTTCCCTGTTTTCCTGCCGTCACAATGACATTGTCGGTGTAACAAGATACCAGACAAAATGCTATTAGCCTTAGACTGCACATTTCCTCACAATAGCTGAGACTTCAATCAAAATGTTGCTTAACAGAAACAAAGAGCAGAATGTACAGTTATTAAATATGATTTCTCTCTTTTTTTCCGCCTTGCTTTGCTCATCTGTCTGGTATTTTCCTGTAATTTTATAAGCTCAAGAGACTAGTGATATTACTTTGTGAAGGACCTAATGATGGTATTTGGACTGCAAAAGGCTGCTATTAGTTTAAAAAGCAGAAGTTACGATGACTAACAGACACTGTAACTAATAGGCCAACCAAACACACAGGAATATTTAAAAGCAGCTGCAAAGAAATAAATCTCTGAGATGGTTAGGTTTGTTAGGACCTTCTCCAGCCCCTCGGCCCTATGACAGACCGTAGAGCAGCATTTAGATAATAACTTTCTCGATGCGTCTTATCTTTACAACTAAGAAAGAAAGAAAACAATAATAATAAAGGGCTCGCACAATGCCGCTGTTTTATGATTGTCCTATACCACGACATGTCAGAGGAGAATGACAGCAGTTTTGAAAAGGGCTGTCAGTCAGCTGGATTGCAGATGGGACGCTCCGATGACCTTTGCGGGTCACAGTTCAGCCAGCGACATAATGGGATGAATGGTGTGAATTGTGCACACAAGCTGTATTAATGGGGGAGCAGAAAGAGCTGCAGTCCCATTGACGATAACGTATAAAAGCTATGTTTGTAATAGCGTGCACACACACTTACTGAATGTTGACAACTTCATTTTAATCCGTTAATAAAAAAATGTGTGTCCTAGTTAAGCTGCGGCAGTGATTTGCTGCCTACAATAGGGATTCCTAGTATGCCATTTCTATCATTTTCACACTTTAATGCAGAACTGGGTGTGAATGATCTCCTCTGTGATCACTGAATTTTAAGATAGCTGTTCTGGAGAGACTGCATTTTCGTCTTTATGTAAGAAAAAACATAGGATCTCTGTGCAGTTTTCATAGGTGAAGTTGGCTAGCGAGAGAAATTTCTATAGCCTTATTGTTTGTGCTATGAAATCTGCTCTTCTGCGTTTGCCTAATTAATTTCAAAAGAATATAACCTCAGTGTTTAGCTATCTGGTGAAGCCAGTGGTGCCTCTAGTCAGGTTACAAACATCTGCTGTTTTGAAATGCCTTATTATGACACTGGCAGGGATGTTGTATTTCTTAATATTTCCAGGAGGTACGTTTCTTTGTTTGACTCTGATACCTGGTATTAGAGCGCTCACATTCCAACAAGGTGATTGACAAGTACATCTCTAGGAGTAGCAAATAGTGTACTGTGTATGATCTTATTAACAGCCTGCCAAAATGCACAGCATTCTTATTACTGCCTATTGTATCCTTTTATTAGGTTTCATCGGAACAAGAGAAGGATCAAGAATCAGCAGACCAGAAAAATTTCCCGGAACATCCTACAGCGGGAGAGATGAAACAGCCCGTGCAAGGCCCTCCATCTCTTTTACCAGAGGCAGCTCGGCCTCTACCTCTGGAAAAGACAGATTTGACAGAAAACAGCTCGAACAGTGAGAAAGCCAAGGAGGATGTTCCTCACTCGTCCTCTTTCTCAAGTATATCTGTGCCCCCAGAAGAAGATACTATGCTGGATGCCACTGTCACGAAACGAATGCACCCCTCAGCAGATGCCCTGGAAGACCCAAAGCTGGAACAAAGAATACACAAAGCTTTTAATGAGAGCTTGGAAAGCGAACCTTCAGAAATGCCCTTCACAGCTTTTCCAGTCCAGCTGCCCACTCAAAGTGACATGGAAGATGACAAATTGCCAGAGATGGCTGATTACATTGCAAACTGCACGGTGAAAGTGGATCAGCTGGGAAATGAAGATATCCACAACGCACTGAAGCAAACGCCCAAAGTACTGGTGGTCCAGAACTTCGACATGTTCAAAGAAAAGGAGCTGCCTGGGTCCATGAATGAAGACTCCACTTTTGGTTACACACCACTGCTCTACTCAAAGGGTAATCCAGGCATCATGTCACCCCTAGCAAAGAAAAAGCTGCTGTCGCAGGTCAGCGGGGCAGCCTTGTCATGTAGTTATCCTTACGGTTCTCCTCCACCTTTGATTAGCAAAAAGAAATTGAGCAGCAGAGATGAACTGTCCTCAAGCATATCACAGGGTCCCCACATCCCGAATTCTGATCCCATAGCAATTAATAGGCCATCAGTCATACAACATGTACAGAGTTTTAAAACCAAGGAAGAAAGGAAATCAATTAATGATGTTTTTAAACATGACATGCTAAGTAAACCGGATCCTCAGCGCTGTGATTTTTCAAAACATCACCTCAGTTCTCTTGCTGAGTCGTACGTACCGAAGACAGATATCCAGGACTGCAAAGACAAAATGAGTGAGAAAAGGGCGCTGCAGCACTCCCATGTGCCCACTTTCTTGGCAGATTTTTATTCATCACCTCATCTGCACAGCCTCTATAGGCACACAGAACACCACCTTAATAATGAACAGACATCAAAGTACCTCCCCCGGGACATGTTCAGAGAGTCTGAAAATATTTCTACTTTTATTCAACACAAACACCAAGAAAAACTAAATTTAAATTATCACCCATCTTTGCATCAGCAAGAAAAAAAGGCGTCAGTGGAAGCCTCTTCAGATGATCAGCCAACAGATTTGAGTCTTCCAAAGAGCATACACAAACAGACTGCAAAGGCTCCCGGCTCCGGCCTCTCTCATTCATCTATGGCCCAGCAAGAAGGCAAAGGGATCTCCCCGTTCCAGGCTGCGAGCAGCCAGGCAGTGAGCCTAGACTGTAACCCCAAAGCTTGCCGCGTGTCCCCCATGGCCATGACAGCCCCTAAAAAACACAGTGAGTTGCTCCACAGGTCTGGGAAGCAGCAGGCGCAGAGACTGGAGAATCTGAGGAAGATGGAGGGGATGGTGCATCCTATCATCAGCCGCAGAACGAGCCCTCAAACCATCGGGGCTGCCCGGCCTTTGAAGCGGAGCCTGGAGGACTTGGACAAAGTCATTTCCGAAAAAAAAATCCGAGCTGTCTCTCCTCTGCACTTATCAAAGGAGACCTCGGCGAAAGAAAAAGTTCCCGATGCGGAGGGGGAAGGCAGCAAGCCGCTGCACGGCCTGCATTCAGGCAGCGTGCTGGAGAGCCACAAATTTCCCCTCTCGGCCCCGATCTTCCCAGGCTTGTATCCAGGAACCCTGTGCACAGGGCTGAACAATCGCCTCCCGCCTGGGTATTCCCATCCTTTACAGTACTTGAAAAATCAGACCGTGCTCTCCCCACTAATGCAGCCCTTGGCTCTTCATTCCTTCATGGTGCAGAGACAGTTCCTCACGTCCCCTACAAATTCTCAGCAACTGTATAGACACTTAGCCGCAGCAACACCTGTAGGAAGTTCGTACGGTGACCTTTTGCATAACAGCATTTATCCTTTAGCTGCTATAAACCCTCAAGCTGCATTTCCACCTTCCCAGCTGTCCTCTGTACATCCCAGCACAAAACTGTAAATCCCCTCACTCGCAAAAAAAGTCTGAGAAAAAAAAGTTCAGTTAGCGACATTCCTTCCCCTGTGACGATGTCTCGCAGATTTAGCGATCTGTATTTTTGTCAAGCAGGACGCAGTCGTATCCCGCGTAGCGGAAAGCTTCAGAGTGTGATCAAGACGGGACTGCTTCTTTAATTCTGGCTCCACATCAGCCCCCTCTCCCCTCACCCCTGCCCTGGCAAAGCAACAACAACAACACCACACAAACACACAAAAAAAGCCTTGGGATTTTGCGTATGTGTTTTCTGAAAGGACTTGTGTATGGTAAGAGCAAATGTTCAAAGGGAGCCGTGGAAATGCAGGCCCAGTCCTGAGCTCACTGAAATGAGAGGTGAGGTTTGCATTTGCTTGTCATTGAGCCAGGGACCAGAGGCTGAGCATGTTGCAAATGAGTCAAGGACTCGAGACGAACCTGGCAAGGAGAAGAGGGCCAAGAATCCACACAATCATTGGATGTGCTTTTTTGGGTAACTTTTCCTGACTTTTAAAGATTCAATCAATGCAATGTATAGTAAAACGGCAATAGATTTTTCATTTTAACACTATTAGAACAGAAGGGTAAACACTGTTTAATTTGACTGTACATATCCACGTCGTAAACTACCAGTGTCACATTTGGTCACAATAATTTATATAGTTTTGTTTGTCCAGTATATTCTGTGCTCTTTATGTTCGTTTCTTGTTTTGTTTTTGTTTTTCTTTTTTTTAAATTAAACAGTATCATTTTATCTGCAACTTTTTTTAAAGGCTGTGGCTGTCCTAATTTTTTTATGTGTTTGTAATTTTTCCAGTTTCTTCATACTTGGAGCAGCGTTTTATTTTTGTGGTAACGTTTACTGTTTACAAACTGAAGCAACTGGTTCAGATTCATTTTAACAGATATAAACATACTGTAGGTAATATTATGGTGCAAGGACGCAAGCAAGGTTCCTTTCCCTACGGTCCCGTCCTGCAGGGTGCTGAGCACCTCCCGCTCTCCTTGTGCTGTTGCGGTGGCTCACGTGCTGCTTTCCCCATCCCACCGAGCTTTGCTTTTCCGTATCGTGGTCCGTGAATTTGTCAAGAGTCGCACTTACCTTACCTAGGCTGTGAAACCCTCCTGTGTACCAGATCTAGAAAACAAAACCTCCCTGACACGAGCTGCTGGATGGCAGAGGACCCTAGAAAATGGAGGTTTGTGAGAACGTCAAGAAGTTCAGGAATTAGGACAGGAGCCCGTGCTGGTTTGAACCAGAGGTGGCCAGGTCCCGTGCTGCAGGCCAAGCTCGGTGGGATGGGTTGGGGTTGTGTGTAGTGGTTGCCCCGCCAGCCCCGGCCTCCCCACTGACGAGCGCAGCCGGCGCCCGTGGGCTGGGTCTCTGCTGGTGACATCCAGCCCCTGAGGTGGCAACGGAGCTGGCGCCTGCTGGGAAGGTCCTTCCTCACCCCGCGGGCATCCTCCGCGGAGCAGAGGGGCTGGGTTTTGATAACGAAAGAGCTTTCCTGTGGATGCATGTTCACGTTGAAGGACATCACCGCCATGCAGCTGAGCGTAGACATCGATAAAGAGAAGTGTGGCTTGGAGGCTTTTTACAATGTGAAAATTGGTTGTGATTCAAACCATCTCAGTTACTGTTCACAGACAGCATAATCGATACGAAACAAAAATGGAAACTACTAAGAAACACTTTGCATGCTAGGCATGTCATTAAATTTTCCCGTGATATGAAGCCAAATACAATATATAATGTATCATAGTTAATATCCAAAGGTGGAAACCAGAATAATATACTCGTCTACTGTTAAAGATCCAGCTTCTTCAATTAAGTACTTTATATTCCTGTGGTAAAACTATATTTAAGTGATCGATAAACAGACTAGTAGAACTTAGAACATGGGTGTGCCAATGCAGAGCATCCTGCTGCTCCACAGATCATACAGGAACAAAACCGCAGGCTCAGCTGGGCAGAGGCCATAATGTCGACGACATCTCTAGTAAAGTTGCACTAGATCTGAATCATGTGAGAATCAGGGGTTTGGGGAAGGGGGGGGGGGAGGAGGGTGGGGGGACAGAGAGAGAATATGAGAATCTACAGCAAACACAACTAGGAGCTTGTGTGTTTGGCAAAGCGAGCGTTTCTCTTTCTTGTTTAGGTTAAAACACGTGTCCTGGATTCGTGCATTTGTTTACGCAAAGTGTCCGCTTTCCCTTTTGATTGTGTCGCGTTGGAGTTTGGTCGTAGCCTTTGTGAAGCAGAGTTAACGCCGTGCGGGGCAGGGGGAAGGTGAGCGGGGAGGGAGGCTCCTCGCTTGCCCCAGGAGGGCGCTGGCCCCTTCAGTCTGGGGAGGCTCATCATACGCTGGGCAAAACCTCAGGACAAATAAAAAGAAATGGTAGTGTAAACCCCCAACAGAAGTGGTGTGTTATTTGTTTAAAAACTCTTAAGAGAAATCTTGGAAATCTTTTGAAAGGCTATTGAATTCTCCATTGGCTGAAAAGTCTTTTTTTTTTTTTTTAATGTCTTAAATGGGGCTTTGTTTGCATTGTTTGAGTTCAAGGGGCCTTATTATTGAATGAAATTGCACAAGCCTTTCTTTGTGCAATCAAACCATTGTTATTGCTAGGTTTGTAAAGGAAACTGTGGAATCTAATTGGCAATAGAGTCATAAATCTATTTACCAAGAACCAGTTCCAAGAAATGTTGCAAGCTGAACGCACTATGTCCAGGATTCATTAGGGATGCTAAAGGTTGTAACGGCCCAGCAGCAACGGCTCACGCGTGCCTTCTGGCTGCAGGCTGAGCCTGGCTTCGCGAAGCACATCAGCAGTAGGACCTGTCAGTGCAGCGCCCTCCTAGCAAGGGCCGAGGTGTGCGTGGACGGCGTTTTGCAAGTCTGTCTTGGCAACGTGAAGCGTTTGCCTGGTGTACCTGTGCATGGGAAGTAGTTTGTCCCAGTCTGGGACGAGGCGGCAGCACGTGGCAGCGGTGTCGGGGGCACGAGGGCTGCGCGCACTGCACTGCCGCGCTTCTGGGGCACACCGGGATGCTCCTTCGTGCACTCTCCTCCGCAGTGGTCAACCAGGTGGCATCAGGGCCGATCGGACGGTTGTCACATTTTAGTGAGAATTCCTGGGAATTCCCGCGCTGGTGCGAGGCCCACGGCATTGGAACTGTTTCCATGAGCACTTACTCTGGTGTTTGCTGTAAACGTGGTCGATGCTTCACTTGTTCTCTTCCTCCTCCTCCCCTCCTTCCCTGGCCCCATAGTTTTAAATATGTTCTAATAATGGCAGCATAATCTACTAGCTGTTTATACTTTTTTAACTTTCTTTTGTTGTAAATATTGTATACTTTTTGTGATTCAAGTTATGTAGCCTATATGCTCTGTAAGGTGATGATTTGTATATATAAAAATGGCCCAGTAATATTATATAGTTTCCCATTTAAAAGGTTATTGAGTAACCTTTGCGTTAGTTTAAACACTACCAGAAATAAAGCTGAGCCAACTATAAACACTCAATTTTTGTATGTTTTCCAAATTGTACTTATTAATGCTTTTGATACTGTATTATGTGCCAATAGTTTCCCAATCACATAGCAGGCAAAAGATATTTTGTACTTTTTGATCCACTGTAATATTTAATAAAAAATGTTACTATCTGTTCCCTTTTGTGTTTGATTAATAATTCTGTAAACAGCCCTTATCGCAGTGGGTTACATATTATCCCATCCGACCTTTCAGCCCTCTTCTATTGGCTTTTCGAGAGAAAATATCCCCTCCTGCAAATGATTAGATTAAAGAAATGGAAGTTTGCAATTTCCTAGAGGAGGAAGAGACAAGATCTTCAGTGCCCCTCTATTTTCGCGGTGTGCTCACATTAAAGTGTGTCGTGGTTATGCCGACTGCAGTCACAGCTTTGGATGGGATGACATTCATGTTTAGCCAGCGGCTTTGCTAGCAAATTTGCTCCATTTGCATCTTAGAGCAGGACTTCTTCCCGCTGGTGCGGCAGGCTCAAACTGGGGCCTGAAAATGACCTTCTGTTCTTCCCACTGCCACCAAGAGCAAGATTTTGGAGTCGGACGCTAACTGGTGATTTTGTTGATGACAGTAAGCAGCCATCAAGTAAAATATTTTGCATTCTGTTGCTCCCTTAACTTGGTGGCCCTTTGAGAAAGCTGTGGTTCAGCAAGCGTGGTGGTGGATGCTCCCCTGACTGTGCTTCAGGCGGGTGAGCAGAGAGGCTGATGTCACCATTAGATGAGGCTTCCAGATACGTGCTGTGGTTGAGGGAAAGTCACAAAAAAAGCAATGCTTGTGCATGTGGGGAAATGAGGGGAAATACCAGCTGGGGGGAAAGGCAGACTTTGGGCACACGTGAAGCACCGTGGTGCCGTTGGGCGCTGTGGAGCTATGTCAAGCACCGTCTGGGTTTGCCCAGGGGACACCTGGGTGACAACCACCCAGAGCCCTGCACCGCTGCAGTGGGCAGCCCTGCTCCACAAGGGACTGACCAGGCACCCATGGCCTGGCCCAGCTGCAGCGTCCCAGCGAGGTGCTGCCCGGGCCAGTGAGCAGTCAGCCCGTGCTTAATGGCCCTTGGCAGATCTCCTCTCTCTTTTGATGTCTGACTCCTTGTTCAATCATTCTCTCTTCAGTGCAGGCTGTGCAGTGATGGCCACGGTTTCAGTATGCAGCGTGTGTGAGCCAGCAGAACAAACCTTTCTCTGGTTTAACCGATAATTTTCTAAGTTACTTGTTTTTTCACATTTTGTAGCCGTATCCTATGTGCCATCCCCACACCAACTGTGAAACTGTGGGAGAAGATGGGACCTCCCCTAGCAAATATCTTCTCCCCTCCACTTCTGTCTTTTCCGAGGTTAAACATTTTATTTTTCTCTACCCATGCCTGACTGAAGAACACAGGCACGAAGTCCATCATTTGCTGTAGCTTCAGAGGCACGTTCGTGGTGGAAGCAGCCCTGTCCCCAGAGGGTAACAAGTCACACAGGTGATGTAGCTGAGGAAGAGGTCTGTGCTAACATCACCTGCGGGGCTGGCAGGGGACATGGCATCTCCTTGTTTTGTGCACCTGGAGCTGGGGCCGCTTGAGTTTGGCACCAGCAAGGCTGGGCAGTGCAGGGGGCAGCTGTGCGGGGCCGAGGGCCTCTCCCAGCGCCGCTGCCCATGCAGGGGCTGTCTCCGGGACACGAGGCCTGCTGGCGGTGGCTTCCGCTGTGTTTGCAGTTAGCTTTTTCAATTTGTCCTTTACAGTATTATTTAATAAAATAAAAATAAAAATAAAAAAAAAAAAAAAAGTAATAAAAATGTTACATGCTCCATCTAGTGTCTTACCTGAGGCATGAGCCAGAGCTGTCACGGGATGGGACAGCCTCTGTCGGGGCACTGGGACCCGGGTGGGCCTCTCCCAGCCCCAGTCAGCCCCAGCCCTGTCTCTCCGGGGCAGCAGCAGCCCCACGAGCCGGGGGAGCCGGGAGCCTGCGGCCGCAGGCGCCGTGTGGCAGCTGGGGAGGGCAGGGATGGCCCTGACAGGGACACCAAAGGCAAACGCCAATGTTTAGTTTGAGAATTTACCACACAAAAAATCTTCCTCCTCCTCCTGAGGAGACGGAGCTGCTCCACAGCTGCCTTTTTTCTGTGATCAGCCACAAAACCCCTGGCGGGCTCCCGGTGACCGGCGGCCACCTCACGGCGACGCCCCTCCCCCCCTCCCCTCAGGGAGGCGGCCGGCGGCTGAGGTGCGGCGGGGGCAAAAACGGAGGTAATGGAGGAAAAAAAACCTGCAATTTTCACTCATTTCACTCTGAAATTGAACTGCGGAAATAAAATCAACCCTCAGCGAGGTGTCAGGATGTCCCTCAGAGCAGGTACGTGGCGGGGGCTGTCCCGAAACCCCTCTGCGGCACCCTCAGTGCGGCTCCCTGGCTGAGGCGGTGGACGTGCCCCAGGCCACCCTGTGCCACCAGCCTATGCCGTGAGGTGACACCATGCCATGAGGTGGTGCTCTGAGGTGAAATGATGCTGCAAGGCCGTGCCAGGCAGTAGAGCCATGCTGTGAGGTGACACAATGCCATGAGGTGACACCATGAGGTGACAATGCCACGAGGTGACACCATGAGGTAACACAATGCTTTGAGGTGACACCATGAGGTGGCACAATGCTGTGAGGCGACACCATGAGGTGATAATGCCATGAGGTGATGCCATGAGGTAACAAAATGCCTTGAGGTGACACCATGAGGTGACAATGCTGTGAGGTGACGCCATGAGGTGACACAATGCTGTGAGGTGACAGCATGAGGTGACAATGCTGTGAGGTGATGCCATGAGATGATAATGCCATGAGGTGATGCCATGAGGTGACACAATGCCGTGAGGTGATGCCATGAGGTGATAATGCCATGAGGTGATGCCATGTGATGACACAATGCCGTGAGGTGATGCCATGAGGTGACACAATGCCGTGAGGTGACACCACGAGGTGACAATGCCGTGAGGTGACACCATGAGGTGACACAATGCCGTGAGGTGACAGCATGAGGTGACAATGCTGTGAGGTGATGCCATGAGGTGACACAATGCTGTGAGGTGACACCATGAGGTGACAATGCTGTGAGGTGATGCCATGAGGTGATAATGCCATGAGGTGATGCCATGTGATGACACAATGCCGTGAGGTGATGCCATGAGGTGACACAATGCCGTGAGGTGACAGCATGAGGTGACAATGCTGTGAGGTGACGCCATGAGGTGACACAATGCCGTGAGGTGATGCCATGTGGTGACAATGCTGTGAGGTGACGCCATGAGGTGACACCATGAGGTGACAATGCTGTGAGGTGACGCCATGCTCTGAGGTGCTGCTGCAAAAAATTTCATCTTGCATGAACCAGCAAGAGATGCTCTTTCATCATTTTTGGCGCCCAAACTGTTTACTGTTTAAAACCTGCAGCCTGGTTGTCCCTTCCAAATATTTGCATATGCAGCAAACCTCCTCAGACTTGGAGGCAGCAGAGGGGTGAACAGTGGCCCCTGCCTATTTAGGGTTGACCACTTTGGGGCTCAGGAGCTGCAGGCTGTGTCCCCAGGGTTGGACACCTTGTTCCTCACACAAGGACAGCCAGAGCCAGACGCCATGGCAGGAGCTGAGCTCTGACAACACCACAGGGAAGAAGCAGCTGCCAAGGGAGGAGCAGAAGGCAAAGGCAAAGGGAAACCCTCAACTACAAGGTAAGTCTTTGGGGAAAGGTTGCAATATTAAAGGCGGTCTGACAGACTGTGTCTCATGCTAAGGAAACAGCATGGTGGGGAGTTGGGTGGGCAGGTGAAAGGGTTGCTTAATTAACATGTAACAATATCAGAAGCTTTGCAGTGTGAAGCTTGAGCAAAAAACCTCTCACCACGACAAACTGCAGTAGGGACTTAATACCTGCCAGGCTTCCTGCAGAGCAGGAAGCTCGTGGTGCTTGTGAGCTTTGGTTCGGATGGTTGCACCCATGGATCAAACTTAGGCCCCTTAACAAAGGGGAATACGCTTTCTGGAAACTGCTCTAGGTGCAAAATACTCTCATTTGAGAGGCTATTGCACTTTCATCAGGCTGTGGATGGTTCAAGGGACAACTAGATGTGCTGTAACTGAATCTGCAGGCAGTCTAAGTGTGTTTCAGCCGAGGTGAAGGGAATATCTGCGGTGAGTGGTGCTAACTGGTGTTGCTTAGAACAAAGTCGGAGTTTTTAATTTATAAATTACCTGTGCAGCTAGCTGGGGCTTACCTACTGGAGGTCTGATATCCTGAAAGTGTCTGTGATGCTGTGTGTGTAAAAAAAGTCTGAAATTCAATAGCAAGTATCTAAGCCGCCATGTCAAGTGTGCATGCTATCAAAATCATGTCCTGCTGTCCCCAGTGTGTTCTGTGCCCCCTGTAACACTGCTCCTGCTGCGTGACACTGCCATGCCCTGGGGGAGGCCATTAGTGAGGAGCAGCCCACGAAGCCTCCTCAGTGAATGTTGCCCCTGTAGGGTGGCCCCGCTGCTCCCCCCCCGGAACTTGCAGCCCAGCACACGTTTTGAGGTTCCCAAACCCTGCCAGGTCTTTGCCCCCATGGCCTCCCGCTGCCATCGCACGCTTCCCTGATGGCTGGGCTCCGCCAGCTCAACGCCTCTGAGCAGAGCATGCCCCTCTTACCAAGTCTTTCCATGGCGGTGTTTGTGTTTGCAAGCTCCCCAAAACACAGCCGGGCAAAGAAAGCTCCCCCCTCCCCTCCAGTGTCTGTGGAGCTCTCAAATGAGGAATAAAGCCATTTGTTTCTAATTATATTTGGCAGCCACTCAGAGAATTTAGGACTAAAGCACGCGAATTTTTTGCTCCTGATTAAAGCACTTGACCTCGTAAGCAAAAGGCAAAGATTTCAACACACACCCACAAGTAGGCTAGGAACAAACTGCAGAGAAAAGACCAAAAAAAATGCTTTGCTTAGATACACAAAATAATTCATTATGAAACAAAAGGCAGAATATTTAGTGCATAGCTTGAGCTTGCCTAGGGCTCATCTAACCACCCAATTACTGCTTTTAAAGCTGAGAGCATTTACTCTGATCTAACACAAACACAACGAGGACCCACATGCTCCATTGAGTCTGCAGCGCACACGTGACTGAGACCCAGCCGCTGCCTGCAGGAAGAAAGCAGCTTTCATGGGACGATGTGGGCTCCTGCCGCCTCAGAGCCAAGCCGGTGGGAGAGCTGGGGTGGGACCCAGTGGCAGAGGGTGCAGGAACTGCCTTAATGGTTGTATATTTTGCCCTGTTTCTTGGCTGAAAGAGTTCATGCCCATCAGAACACGGGGGGGGAAATGGTGGGGTATTTTTTGTATTTTAGTTAACTGCATAGCTGTTTTGCAATTATTTGGGCCTCCTGAGCTCAGGCACTCATGAAAAGTGTCAGATTTCCCCAAGACCCTCCCTGAAACCCTGTGTTTTGCTGTCCAGCATCACAACACTGAGGCACAGGGTTGCTCGTCCCAGTGGGTGAAGGCTTCTTCCCTTCCCTGCTGCCAGGTGCTGTGCCTCCAGCTCTGCTTTCAGCTCCCGTGTTTACTATTCGCCCGCTTTACTAACAGCACAAGGATGTGTCGCAACTGCCGAATAGTCAGCTGGCACCCAACCAAGAGAAATAGCGATGATCTTGATGGCACTTTTTAAAATAGCAGAGAAACCAGCTCAAACAGAAATTAACTACCCTGCGAGGTTCTGTGGTCCATAAAATTCTTCCCCAGGCTCCACGGTTTTAAAATAACATGAAAGAAATACTTTCCATAAAAAGTAGTTAACTAGCATACAGATTTTTTTTAAAGTCGTAATTCTGAGAGTCATACCCAAACAAAATAGTTATACAGGCATTAAATTATACATTAAAGAAGGCCGATAAAGACAGTGAATTACAGAGTTACCGTATTAGATTTCAGATATACAGATAGCAAGCGTTATTAACATTTTTATTGAAGGTGACCTACAAAAGAGGTACAAAAAATCCGTGCCATTTCTGATTTCTTGTAATGGGGGAAAACATGAATCTGAAACAGCTCCAGCCCAACCGCCAGCCAGCCCCAGTCAGGTCTCCTTCCCTCCCCATCCTCTCCCCCAGAAAATTAATGAAGGAGAGCAGAGGACTGCTTTCTGCTGGGTCTGCAAACCCATTGTTTTGGCTGGGAAACTCCTTTGAAGAACATAAAGTAGATGTTTTTCTCAGTGCTCACCTGGAACTGTGAGACAGTGAGGTTTTGGTGGGGAAAGGCTTTTCCCCGTGCTTGTGGAGTTGTGAACACGCAGGGCAGATTGCAGCAGGGCTCTGTGGTCACTTTCTGGTGGGCTGGCTTCTCATGGCGGGTTCGTGCTGCCACTTCAGAAGGAGCAAGCTCCTCACCACCACCCTGAGCTGAGCTCTGGGGTCTTCCTCCGAGGGCTCGCTGGTGCCCGTAAGGGCTGCTCTTGCACGTCACCTCTCTCAGTGGGTACAAGCCGTCCCCCTCTCTGGCAGCCTGGCCATTTTCCTAATGCCCATATGGGAACATGCTTACCTCTGAGCAGCTGCTCCCCTGCCCTGGGGCTGGGGTCGTTTACCCAGGTGTTTCGGTATTGCTAGTTTTAAAATTTCTTTGGAAGAAACTGATGGGCAAATCGAAATGCACAGGCACACACAGGAACGCAGCATGACTGCATAAGCAGCGTTTCCTGAGGAAACCAAGCTTAGAAAATTCGGATGGCCAAGTGCTGCAGCATATTTGCTTCGTCCTGCAGCTGCTGGGCTTTGCTGCCAGGGCCCTGCCACCCTCCCAGCCACGTCCCCCAGCTGCCTGTGGCATTCGAGGAACTGTAGCTAGATGAGGGCTGAATTTCTGATGGAGAAAGAAATCGATAGGAAGTGAAAAATATTGATTTATATACAGCACTAACATACAGAGAGAGTGTACGTGTGCTCAGCGCCACAGCTGCACGTGTGAAAGGGGTCCTGCACCTTGGCTCGTGCCAGATGGATGACGGGAAAAATCATTTTCTAAATGTCTCATAAGCAAGAAAGTGAGAGCAATAAAAATAATGCAGAAAAGAGAATATCTGTTAACCTCTCAAACACTGAGAACCCAGCATCTGCCATGAGGGAGATGAGGTACAGGGCCCATCGGTGTTTCTGCAGGCGTGGCTTTCCATGAGGAGCTGGTGATGTTTTCTTGTGGTGCCTGTGATTCAGAAATGAAGAATTCACCTTTGTGCTTCCTGACTGAGTACAGTTTTAGTGGGGCTGCGGTTGGGGAAAAAGCCATCGGTGCTGTAGGCTGGGCAGTGAGAAGCTGAGGACAGGGGCAGGCGGCAGCGGCGTGCCGGCACAGCCGTGGGCAGGATGAGTCCTTCCCGTCCGCTGCTACAAACCGAGCACCTCTGTCCCACCAGAGGGAGGGGTGTTGGCTTTATTCCAGTTCCTTCGTGCAGTGCCAAGTAGTTGGACTTGGCGTTGTTAACACACAGGGACTCCAGGCTTCCAGGTGCAGGCTGTCGTTCTGTACCGCCAGTATCTGCTTGGTGGTGAGCAGCACATCGCACATATCAGAATCGTTAGTGTTTGCTTTCATCAGAATTTCCCAAATTCCTTCATTCCCACACTGTCATTGTAATCTCCCAAATGCTTCTAGAACCTAGATGGGCTCCTACAAGGATGGGCTCGACTATGGCTCATGAAGGGTACTTTCCTCTTCCCCGGGTTGTTCTAAAAGGTGGTTTTTGCACCATGTGTGAAGGCTGCTGTCTACGGGCAGTCAGACAGCCCACAGTCTGCACCAGGCAGCGTCCAGGCCGAAGCTTTCAGCTGTGTCCCCATGCCTTGCAAAGGCTGCCCGTGGCTGCTTCCTGAGTTTTGTCTCAGCTGTAGACTGGAGACGATCATTTTCATAAGGAAACATCGGGTATTGCCATTCCTAGGAGCCCACTTAGGTGTGTGTAGTGTGCTCGTGTGTTCTTTTATCTTGCAGCATTTACTACTAAAACAAAGCTTAAAAGAGATTAAACAAAAAATCTCTACTGGGTTTTGAGTCAAGTAAGGTATCTGCAGAGGGGCAAACCTCTGTCTGGGTGCAGTTCTGATGAATGCAAATGCAACATGTGCCTGAAGCAGCCGTGGGTTGAGGTAACCCGTGCCGAAAGTGAAACCTGAAGGGAAAGACTTTGTGTCTCTCAAACACTTTGTCTCTTGATACTTGCAAGAAGTATCACCTGTAAGCAGAAACCGGAATGTGCTGCTGAATCACGCAGGGGCTGAGCCTCCACCTGCTTCTTCATTACGAACTTCTTGTCTCAGGACTTTATCTCACAATAAAATTCTGTGCCCTGCTGAAGGGTGAGAGAGGGGTGTATGGAAAAAGTGCTGCACGTTGCTTTTCCCTTTATGGTAGGTTTTGAAGTAGGCAAAGCAGATCGCTCATTCAGCTACAGTTCTGTCTGACACGAAAGCAAGGGATGGAGATGGTGGATTACATTTTCCCACCTGCAGCTATATTGCAACCCAACCAAATATTAACCAATAACCGATGTAAAATGAATTTGAAATAAATAAAGCCTGACAATAAACCACCACATTATGAGTCCACCTCATGCCAGTGGGAACAGGCTTCAGAGCCGAACCAGACCTCTTACAAGGCTGCTATTGATGCTACTCCTTTCCAAACTTGTACAAAACAGCTATAAAAGGCAAAAGAGAAGGGTCTGAACCACAGCAGCAAAGATACAGGGGAAGGCAGGGACACTAAGTCAGAAAGGAGTTATATACGCCCATGGGAAGGGGATTTTTGTTTCCAGTAATGTAAAGTGTGGCATGAAATGCGTCCAGGTTTCAGCCCTCTGCATACCGCCAGCACGTGCAGAGGCAGACACTGACTCCCCTGCTTTCTGTTGTGCTTTTCGCTGGCTGCCTTTGAACGTGTGTTTGTTTGTTTATCCCACCCCCCTTGTAACAGAGGCAGGGTAGCTCCGCTCAGGAGGAGCAGCTGTTCCTCACTGAGAGCCAGCATTAAGCTACTTTTGCAACAGGATTGATGGAGGCAGAAGGAGGTCAATGATTTATCCAAGTTCAGGCGGAGGGCCACTAAATAGCCTGCCTATAGCACCTATTGATTATCCATCCTGCTTGCTTCAGGGGTGCTTTTTGCAGGAAATGTGTGAATCAAAAGGCTGAAATTGGCAAGACAGAGCCCAGCGGTGCCCAACAGCGTCCAGCTGTAGCTTTTTGGATGGGCCCCTCTAAGGCTGTGTAATAAACATCCCGAGGAGGGCAGCAGGAGGTGCGAGCTATTAGAATTAGGCTGGATCTCCATATGGATCAGATGCAAAGGAATTACAGCTGCACACTGAATACTTCAAATAAAGAAACAAGGTGACTTGGAGCCTCTCCAACTCCCCCGTGCCAGCTGGAGGAGCTGCGTTCCTGCTCTGCCCTCCTGCTACCAAGGCTTGTACTGTGCCAGGGCTGTGCTGGCCCTGCTCTTCCAAGCCGCTCCTCAGCCTGAAGTAGCTGGCTTTGGATACATTATTGATTTTATTGCCTCTTATTCTTTCCCAAAACAACGTGTTTTTTTAATTACACAGCATTGCTGAATGCTCTGTTGCTTTGCTGCCTCATTGCACAGTGCCTCAGACAAGCTGATAGAGCTGCGTGTGAGCTCTAGAGGAACACGGGAAGATCAGCAGCTTCCCCAAAGTTACTAGCAATCTGCGTGGGCACAACAAGCTGCTGGTAGTCTCTGGATGCTGAGAAAGAGCGGGGAAACCAAGAGTACAGACAGCAAGGTCAAAGTAATAAATTGTGGTGAAATACTTCAACAATGGAAAATAACTTGGCCTGGCTCCGCCAGCAGTGACGATTTCTCAGTAACGTCCACGACTTCCCCACACAGACACACACTTGTGAAGTTTATGGCCAATAAATGGGAAGTGTCTGCTGCTTTCGTAGCTAGAGTGTCTCTTCCTCCATTCTTTTTTTGAGCGATCAGTGGCTGATCTTTCTGTCCACCAAAATGCGTGCTCTGCAGTCTTTCCTGTTCTGACGGCTTCCTTTTTCTCTCAGGAAGCCCTCTTCTGTGTGGTTGGCAGGGCAAGGCTGCCCCAGGACCTTGACGTCTTTCTGAGCTCAGTGCCACCAGTGGCCCATCGTCCCCTAGCACAGCAGGGCCACGACAACACTTTTCTTCAGCTGCATTTAAGTGTGGCAGTGTGCTGCCCTCCGGTACAGCCAGCACCATGTGTAGGTGCTTCCACAGCCCTGAACCAGCTGCATGAACCAGGGAAGCTCCTGCCTGGGCTAATTGGAGCTCCCGAAAGCAGGCCGTACTTGTCAGAGCAGAGCACCATACAGAGCAGAGCACCCAGTGCTGTGGTGGCCATAAAGGGCCCATTTGGAGCCCAGCAGGGACCTCTGTGGGGCACCCTGCTGCAGCACATATAGCAGGGCCCTCAGGTCGACCAGTGCAGAGCATTTGGCAAATGAGCAAGCCCCTGGCTGGGTGAGCGTCCCTTCACCAGCACGGCTGTCCTGAGATGCAGTGTTGGCACAGCATCTCACTGACCAGCAGCATCAACGCTGTGAAGAGAACAGGAGGAAAGCAACAGCCTGACAAAGCTCTTCTGGGCTACAGCAAACACTGCTGAATGTGGGCTATTCCGCTCTTCCAGGGAAACTTTGATTTATCCACCTTCAGTGTGGTAAGAAAAGAGAATTTCTACTGAGCCATGGCTTTGGTTGTGCCTTCATTTCACTTCATTCACACTTCATTCATTCACTACATTCATACTCTTCAGATTCTCATTTGGAGAATTTTTCATTTGGATGACTAGTCAGTTCTTTCTCACCCAGACTCAACACTCCAGTTCAAGAATGCACACACCTTGTTCTCACATGTATGTATGAGGTGGCTGTGTGTCTAGCTATCTGCACTTAAGCTGATAAAAAGTTTGACCAGAGCAGACTTCATTGGCTTGGCTTCTTTGCAAATGAGAGGCAGCTACGTGCATGGAGGAGACCTCACTTCCCTGGCGTACTTCTCTATGGCTAATTTGTTGTGCAGCTGAAAAAAATAAATAAGTAAATAAATAAATAAAATAAAATAAATCAACAAACAAGCAGCGAACTTACCTGTGTGGTGAGCATCTTCCCTCTCGTTTCCACCACCTGCAGCAGGCCCAGAGGGTCTCTTCATGCAGAATGGTGAAAAAAACAGTTATGCTTGTGGTGCCTTACTGCACGCTCCGGCTCTGCTCGGTGGTCCCGAGCTTCTGGGCCTGGGGCTGCTTGTCCTGGTGCACAGGCCTCCTGCACCGAGCACCCGGCACACAGGCGGTGTCAGAGAACGCACAAACATGGCTGTTTTCATTAACAGGCATGCAGTGTGCTGCAATTTACGTAGTCCTGGCTTGAATGAATGTGAGGAATTCATAGAAATCCTCATAAATCTTCATCATTTCACTTTCACTGAGGTTTGTTATTATTCCTCTTTTAATTTTGTTTGCTTTTTTTTTTCATTAACCATGCTCTTGTTTAGAAGTTTCTCCAGCGAGGGAGAATTAAAACGCTCTGTTTGGCAGAGCTGGTGAACCGCACCAGCTGCATACTAACCAGCACGAGTGGGGCTTGCAAGCAGCGCGCAGGCACAGACGGAGACCGGGCCTTTGCTTCAGCAACTGGCCTTCAAGGAAAACCCTGGCACACACTCCTCGTGAACAGCTACCTGGGGGAGCGACCTGGTGCTGATCTTGGTCGCGCTGGCTTTGGGGATGTTATTGCAAGCCTTGTGACATTTGGCCACCTGCCTCATCTAACACCAGCTGCTGGAGTCCTGCAGTTAGTATTTTTATGCATGTGATCAGATGAAGGTATGATTTTATGCATTTATGCATGTTTATGCATACGATTATGTGATGATTTGGCTAATCTGTACACTTTTTAAAGGATCAGTACCTTGAAACACTCCCTGAGGTAACTAGTGTCCTTAGATACCACAGCTGACACAGAAGGAGGCACCAAGGTGGGGCTGAGAGGAATGAGGAACTCGAGGCTCTGCGGAGGGTGGCTGAGCATCAGGGACCTGAGGAAACAAGGCTAACAGTGGCTAATGTGCCCACTGTTGGCATCTTCCCTCCCCTGAGGTAAAGCTGGGCCACAAGCTGTGATACGAGGCCACCAAACCACCCATGTCCCTGGGAAGGTGGCTGCGTTTCATCCTGGCAGCTCCTGGGGAGGTGTTCGCTGCTGAGCTCATGACAGCTTTGCCTCCCCCCCGGGGGTCCAAAAAGCAAACAAAAAAAGAGGAGGTTTTGGTCTACGAGAAGCAATGATCCCCACAGCCTCTGACTGTGCGTGCGTGTCACTGGTGAGGTGGCCTTGGCATCTCCCTTGCCCACGTTATGTGCCCTGGTACCCATTTTCCACTAGGAGGTAGGTGGCTAACTACTTGAAGGTTGCAAGCTGAAGTCTGATTTTTCATATGTGACTTAGTAATTAAATTCCCCAGTTGCTATTACATCATGCAAGCAACAGCTAAATAATGTTAAAAGAATAGTCCAATCTGACAGACAGTTTAGGGTAATTTCGCTTTATATCGGAGTCTAATGCTGAGAGAGTGCACAGAAAGCAGAAGGCAGCTGCCTTGAATGGTTTGAAATTAGCGTGTGGTAACCAACAGCTATTATTATTGTATTACTGCCTGTAATTCCCAAATGGAGAATTAAATTTCTATAATAGATACAGCTTTTAACCAAAAAGGAAAAAAAAAAAAAAAAAAGTGTTTTCTTTTTTCTGGCAAGGAACTCTCTTTTAAGAAACGACATGGTTGAATGTACATTTCCCACATGAGGTGGGGAAAAAAATAAAGACTTTGCAAGGTTTCTTGTCATGGGGCTTCAGTTTTCAGCAGATGCCACTGTAGGTTTGCTTGAGGTTTCTTCTAAAGGACTGGCAGCAAGGTAAATTCCATGTTGAGAGATGAGAACAAGCAACTTAATTAGCTTTTTGAGCTTTAATGCACATTCACTGTAACTGTATTTAGCTTGGAATTTAGCATTTGCTTGCCAAAAATAAGAGGTTCCCTTTCTGCCACGAAATACCAGGCTGGAGGTCTCTGTTGTGCTGTGTCTTGCTTCTCAGCATGCATCTTACCAAGAATGATACGGAGAATTACCAGGCTGATGACTAGCAACACAGGATCAAATTCCAGGCTCTTGGAGCTTAAGACTGGCCAGTAAATCTTGGCCTTATTTTTAACAGGCTTTTACTTCTGCGTATCGGTTTACATGGGAAGGCCAGCTCAGGCACGGGGACCCGTGTGCTAACCTGACCTCCCAGCTCGACCTAAAAGTAACTCAAACAATCAATGCATCTTTAATTTGAAATGCTTGATGACTAATCTCTTGTTTTCTTTAATTAATGATCTATAGTTAATCATTATGAATGGTAAATAGTCTATTTCAGCATTGATAGCAAGATTTCCTATGGGAAAATCTTCTCCTATAGCTTTAATTTAAATATGCATTTTCACATAGCACTTACCAAATCCTTACCTTTAAGCTACTGCGTGATTACAGGTCCATTAACTAATCACATTTGACAAGTTGTTTATTGAGGAGAGCAACTATTTTACATCTCTTGCCTGGGAAAGAAAATACTCTAACAAACAATTATTCAGCAGCTGCAATCATGGAACACTGAATTAATTGCTTTGAAGATCACAGTCAAGAAGGTCTTGATAAAATCAAAGGAAATGCTGTTTGACAGAACGCATGAATGGGAATGCCAGAAGGGAATCTGGCTTTGTCAGCCGTGGTCCTGTTCCAGAGAGCACAAAATGAGCATCGCACCTTGAGATGCTGGGCCGGGACAGAGACAGAGGGTGTGGAAAAGCTCGTTTGCTTGGATGTTCTTCTCAGCTTTCGTTTGTCAAAACCAGAACTTGTATCTAATTTGATGTAGATAGTACAGGGACTAAACAAGCTCGTTTCTGGATATTGTCACTACAGAAAGCTGAAGAAGTTGCTCAGTGAGTTGTAAGTCAGGGAAAATGGCAAATAGCTTTTCTTAAAGCGTCCTAATCAGGTTCCGGGGGCTGCATGCAACTCCTCATATAGTCAGAATTCCAAAACTGCCATGTTCTTACATTAAAAATATTTGTCTTCGATTAATATGTGTAGAAATGAGGAGAACTTCAATTCATTTTCCTTTTAAAGCTTTCCTCCACCTTTGGATCCCTTTTAAAATCTAAAGAGAGGCAGGGAAGAAAGTCAGAGGAAGCTTAACGTGAGCTGCAAGTGGAGCCTGGAGCTGCAACACATGGCAGCAGCCCCAGCATGGAAGCAGCGGTGGTAACAGCAGTCACATTACACTTAACCAACACAACATCCCTCTGCCACAGACTGCTTTGTGCTACCATTTGCTCTTTTTCGAAGACAGCATAAATTCACCTTTATTTATTTATTTATTTATTTATTTTGGTTGAAGCTAGTAAAAAACTCAGGCCTGTTGAGGAAATGTGTGCATGACCAGTGCCTGTGGGAGGTGACCAAGCACAGGAGGTGACTGTGGCATCAGCTGAACACAGCAGCACGATGAAGGTGTCCCAGGCCATGAGGGCTGAAGCTCCCAAACGCTGGGCAAGTGCTGCAGCAGGGAGCACTGGCATTCCAGCTGTGACCTTGTTAACTGCAGGGTCTCCAGGGAAAAAGCAGCAGTGACAATGACGGTCCCGCCACAAGCCCCTCAGTCAGACTGCTGCTGCACACGTCCAGTTCAGGAGAGTCCCTGTGGACAGCAGTATTTTGGTCATGGTCACGAAGCATCACATTGTTGTGCCAAATCTAGCACCACTTAGGAATAATACCTCAAAAAGTGTGATGGAAACTACCATCACTATCATCCCCATTTAAAAGGTGAGGAGCTAAGAAGCCATGGCCTTGCATTGGCTTTTGTATGATATGAGCAAGGGCCTGAACTGAATGTATACACTTGTAACTGTACCGAGTAAGTAGTGATGTATCAAACATACAAATGAACTCTTCTTAAAAATAATAAAAATTACTGACCTATCCAAGGCATGGCATAGTAAATCCAGTTTGAGCTGGAGCACTGTGTGAAGCAATATTATTAGGATTTGTCCTTAATAAAAAGCTTTTCAGTTGTTCAATGCAATTTAAGTGTCTTCTAACATTGCGTGAAGCTTCTTGCACGTTTGAAGCACCTGCCTGCCCTATGCCCATTCCAATTACCCATGCCATGAGGAAAAGCTGTGCTGATGAGAAGAGCAGACATCCTCTGCATTCAGTCAGTAGGTCTGGATCCAGGAGAAAGAATTGGAAAGCTGCCATAGGCCCAACAACTAACTTTAAGTGAGAAGTGAGTGTATGAACGTTATCTCAGCTGTGTCAGCAGGAACAAGATTGCACACATACCAAAAAGCTGGAGTCCAACTCTGCCCCATCGTGTCAATGCAGCCTACTTCTGCCTGCTCTCGGGGCGAAGGTAAGGAGACCCACGCCTGGCATCCCCCTGCCTCAAAACATCCTCGGTGGCTGAGGCTTCCCCAGGAAGGCGGCCCACGGGCACACTCGGCTGGTGTGCGAAGCTGCTCTACCTCTTCAGCGGCCAAAGGGGCGCAGAGGCTCCTGCTGCAATGCTAACGGAGTGCATGGTGCTGCAGCCCGTGGCAGCTGCATTGCAACATGACTGATTTACAGCAGGAATTATCATAGCCCCAGCAAATGGCTCAACGGAAAAAATATCAAAATATAACTTCATACAAAGGGTTCAATGCTCTCTTACTGTGTTATTCCTGTTTGAATTGCCCCTCCTGACTCCCTAGGGAAATCTGCTGTGATTAGATTCGGAGCAATGGGAGAAAAGATGTTAAGACCACGCTCATTCTCATGCCTTTCTTCTCCACGCGTTATGTACTTCCTTGGAGCAGTCAGGAGAAAACGCATTCCCACAGTATCATCAAAGGAGCTGCATCCAGCACCAGATTTTCCTACCAGCCAGCTAAACGGGCTACAAGTCTGGCAGCACTGTACTCCAGCTCTCGTGACTCCAGCTGATACATTCCCATCATGAGAAGGTCCATTACATTGCTTTCAGTTTATTTTAAAAACTCTCAACCCTTGCATACAGACACCAGGGACTAAAGAGTAATGATTGCTCAAAAACAAAGGAAGCATAGCAGCTGCTACCATCTGAAAAACAAATGTTGTGTGGACAAAGCATCTTACTTGTGCCAGCTTCACATCCACATTTTTCCCACTATTGAGAAATTTGTAAGTCAGATGTTAAGTTCACTACAGCAGCGCTAGGATCCCTTTTCCTTTTCTTTCCTAAGGTCTTTATTTAAGAACAAATGCTTCCAACCACAGATCAATGGAAACATTTGTTTTTCACTAATGCAGAATGAGCAGCTAAAATGTAGACAATATTGTTTAAAATATTATGTTCTTGTAATCCAAGAGTACCCCTGAGCTAGAACTGTCTGTTCAGCTCTGGGCACCAATCTCAAGAAAGATATCATCAAAATACATGTGGGATTTTGAAACAGACACTAATTAGAAAATAGAAAATATAATCCAAAGAAAGACTAGGGCCATTTGCCTTCAGAAAGGCAAAGATAGAAAAAAAGAAAAGAAAAGGAAAAAAAAAAAAAAGTTATTGATATATTGGTCCTACCGTTACAGCCAGTGACAAAAAAATAAAAATAATAATAATTAAAAAAAAAAAAAAAAAAAAGGCAATGAACTATTACTGACTTTTCCCCTCTTAGTGAAAGAAAATGTACAAATTTTAAAATTCAGAAAGAAAAAAATCATGGCATGTCACCAAACTGCAAGTTTAACAAGGCAAAAATTATGCCAAGATTTAATTTAAAAAATAGACATTTTAATTTTTTTCTGCTTCTACACATTTATGCAGACACATATATGCCATGAAATTTTGACGGGACGTAAGGCTTCCTGTGAATGCCTTTAAGATGCTGGAGTTACTAAGCTCTAGGGAGAACCTATCTGTGTCTGAACGGCGACTACAACTTCCCTGTTCGGTTATTCCTGTGCCACCTTTTGGCATGGGTGATGTTGGATAATATCACTAAAAACCTCAAGTGAGACAGGCCATCATTTCCAAATTATTGTGTCACCACTGGGTAAGTTTATAGAAAGCTGATGAAAAGCGCTAACAGAGTAAAATGCACTTCACTAGTTATTATATTTTTTTTCCCTTTGGGGAGGTACATAAAGAACATTTAGAAAGCTATCTTGATATAAAAATGTTGAAAGATTGCTTTTTCCCCATGAAAAGCAATTTATTTTGATGTCTCACAAACAGATTTTTCTCTGAATATATAATACATGCACGGAAAGATTAAAATATAACCATTTGGCAATGGCTGTGTGAAGAGATCATCGCATCTTACTTTGCTAGGATCGCTTAAAGCAAACTACGACATTAGCTGTACCATGATCTTCATTAAAACGCTCAACTGCATTGGCTTGCCTTGCAATTATCAATCATACTTTGTTTCTTTCATGGACTCATAAATCAGTCAAATATTCTAAAATTAAAACGTCTAACAACTCCCTCTATGTTTATTACAGTTCTTTTATGATAATTGGTGGTAATTGGGCCCAAATTATACTTCACTTGAGTGGTACAGTTAGCTTTAAACAAGCAGTTACACTGAGCTCTGTCCTGGGGGAACAGGAGTCACAAGACTGCCCTATGCAAGACCCTATGCAAGAAAGGAGAAAAAAAAGGGGGGGAGGATGGTATAAGTAGTGTCAGGGGCTCAATTTCTGCAAACACCTTACAAACCCAGCAACCTGGGACCAGAAGCCGACTGAATGATGCAAAAGATGCTTCATCACTCTTTGTTATGTGACTAGGAGAGAAGCGAGACAGCAGCTAAAAGCAAACAGGCGCATTTGTGCAAACGAAGTGCACCTCAGATAATGTTCCTCACTTCAGATGTCTGCACACAAATCTACTGGATACACTGGACTACTAGTTGAGTAATTAATGCTCACTGCCAAGTGTTTTTTTCCTCCCTTCCTCCTGCTTACAAACCCAATGGCAAGGTTGTTTGCTGCTCTCAGAAATAGCCTAGGGGCCAAGTGGGATGTGAGCTCTTCAGAAGGTAGCAATAGGTTCTCTGATTTTACAACAGCCATCACCCATGGTTTATAAACAGTAGCAAAGCTTGATGTATTCTAGAAGTGAAGAAAATTATACCAAACACCTTTTAATATTTTTAAAAGAAATATTTTTAATTCCACTTGCACATTTTAATTGAAATACATTATGTTAGCAGCAAAAAAAAAATTAGGACTCCTAACATTTCACAATACATTAGTTTCCAAATCTGCACTTTTCTATTAACAGCAATCAACACTAATTACAGATCAACTCTGAATACTAGGACAGTATTTCTAGATATGTATAAAGCACCGTAAAATGACTATTAATACGATTACCATAGGCAAAAAGTCACAAAACTAGTAAAAATGTAAACATTTCAAGGTAATGTCTTCAAAATCACAAAAGGTACCGCCTACCATTGCAGGACCAAGTGAATAGCAAATGACACAAGGTACAACCTAAAAAGTTGCTAAACCACATCTTGTTCAGTGTTTTAGAAGTTGTTCTTGTTCTGTGAAATTTACATTCAAGTTCAGACTAGCAATTGCTTTTAAGTTGTGCTTCCTAACAGAAAAGTTCAGGTTGACTACTTTCTCCACCCTACTTCAAAACTGCAGTCCCACTGCTTAATTGCTTTTAAGCAGAAATTAATTCATTCCAGCAGAGAACAAACAGGTACAATTTTCAGAGCGGGCTTGACGTGTTCCTTAGAAAAGCACCTCTTCACATGTTGCTCAGCCGCAGCAGATGAACAAGATGCACAAATCTACTGATGTCTCCTCTGTGCTATAACCTTGGTAGTTGGAGCTGCTCACGAGCGGTGCAATGTCTCTGAACACACACTGGTTTTCCACAGACTGCTGCAAGGCAGCAGCGTGCTGACTTGCTTGCACAAATGTGAATGTTGGGTAATGGGGCTGCAAGGGCTGGGAGAAGCCCCAGGCCTCTGCTGCCTTATAAGCCTCATGGCAGCAGGAGGCTGGCTAGTATCACTTGTTCCTTTGTGACTTATTTCTGCATTGTTTAGAGATGTTAATCAAGTGATTTTTGGTTACTGAATTCCTGTTTTGAACATTCATCCTTATTACAGTCTGTAAAACTTGAGGAAAAACAAAGGAGGAGGTCAAATTTCTGAACAAGTCTATGTGATAAGAAAGGAACCAGTAGCAGTAATGAAATACTTGTAATTTGTCACTATAGAGAAAGGACAAAAAAAAATATTAAAGTTTCCTCACAGGTACATCTTGTAATTATACTTCTAAAATTTGCTGGGTTTATTGCATTTGTGTTCTTTTGTGTAGACAAAAGCTGAGTACAACCGTATTCCCTCAAACTGACTTTACTGCATTGCTAAGATCAACATTTGCTGGGAGCATGCAGTTTGTATCAGTGAAACCAGCTGCACAGAAGATTCGAAGGCGGTAAGAAAAGGCAACACGTCAGGAGGAAAAAAAAAAAAATTAAGTCAGTACAATAAATATTGAAACCTGAAGTCAACTGATGCTTCGTAACAGGCATTGCATAGTGAGCGGTTGCTTAAAATAACAGCAACTACATTCGGTAGCAGAAGCCTTTCCAGCAGTAGGAGCCTAAACATGTAATTAGTTTAACAAGTCTCAACACAGTCATGACATTTCACAGGACTGCAAGAACATGGTTGTGCTGAAGAAAGATGAGCAGGGTAATTAATGGCCTCATCTGCTTAGTGGTGATCTGGGCAATACAGTGAAATGGATATGAGACTAATTAAAGGATAGATGTGTAACGTCAATCAGCACAGCTTCATGAAGAATAGCTCTTGAACAACATGCTGCATTTTTCCCTTTGATACAGTAAGCTTGCAGAGATACCTGTACTGAGGTGTTATCCTCAGGAACCCTTAGGCACCTAGTGGAAAGCAGATGAACTTGTCATTTTCCTTAAGATACCCATGCTAGATAAAAATCAGTATAGACTGTTGTATTGAAGACAGAGGGGTAACTTCAAATGCAGCATTAATAGGGAATCAGTATGAAGCACAGAGGTTTGTCCTGGAATTTCCATCTTACTCAATTTTTTAAAGACTCTGAGAAAAAGAGAGACATTAATTCAGTGGTGTGTCTGTTTGCTTTTCTCTGTCCCCCTCATCCACGTCACCAATCTAGTAGGTTCTTATCAGCTCTCTCTACAAACCTTGTCTTGCATTCAATTTTAAAAATCAATGATGTGGAAGAAACTGTAAAAATCACTTGCAATAAATTTGCAAAGGACTTGCAGACCATTGGAGTAGTAAAGAATGAGGACAGGTCACTCACACAGAGCAATCTGGATCACTTCATAAGCAGTATTTTAATGCTGGTAAAATACAGTGCACGCTTATAAGAAAAAATAAGGTAGGCTAATAAGAGGACGATGTACCGCAGTCTCAAAAAAGACGCTGAAGAGGACTTGAGCCATAAAAGCCAGCATCCCAGGTAATGCTTCCGCAGAAAAAAAGGATAATATGATTTTTGAGGAAACAGGGTAGGGAGGCATTAATAAGAGTAAGAGGATCACATTATGTCGCTGTATAGTCCTGATGAATCGCTATTGACACGTTGCATCTACTTCAGAGGTCACAAAAATATTTCAATACATGAGAAGTACAGAGAAGAACGTGAAGACTAATTAGTCTTGAATATCATTCACTGCTGTAAGAAAGTTACGGAATTCAGTACGTCTCATCAGAGAAAAGGTTAAAAGGGACATAATCACAATTTATAGCTACACACAAGCAATTAGAAAAGCTGATACTACAGAGATCAATATAAGCAATCAAAGGCATAAAAAGACCAAAATAACTTAAGGTGGAGCTAGAAATGCAAACTGAAAAATCAAGTAAAAAATGTACCTGGGGTAATTAACTATTGCAACAGGAGGTATGGGTAAATTCTCATCACTTGAAGACTTTAATATTAAATGTTTTTTTAAAATATGTATGTTGTAGTTCAAAACAAAGCTCCTGAATTTAACAGAGGGACTGCTTGTTGAAATTCAATAGCCTGTTGAATTTAAAAATGAATCCTCATTACGGTGCCTTCTTGCCTTGTATTTCAAAATAAATCTCTTAAATATAGGACAACTAAGCAGAAGGAGGTTACCAAGAAAAAGGTATTCTTTCTTTCCATAGCACAGTAACGTTTGAGGCTAGATTTGAAGTTAAATAAACTGCTGCTGCATCTTGGAAAATATGCACCACTCCCCCCGTGTTTATTTTTCCTCTTTCTTGTTCAGAGTTGCACAGTCCACCTAGTTGACTCCGTCTAATTTACATAATCATGTAGTTGTTCTTCAGTTTTTCTGTTCCTATTTATAAACCATTCACAAACCATCCACTTAAGTAACAGCATGATTTGTTGCAAGAATTATTATGGTTGTTCCAGAGGGAAAATTCAATGTGATTAAATGAAGAAGGAACAAGGGCATTCTAGAAACAGAGGCTCTAATCCTGCAAAGGGATTTGTAAATGAAACCTGCCCATCAAGTCCTACCCCAAATAGCCAATGAAATAAGGAGGAAATCCAGCAGATACCTTTACAACGGTATAGCCAAGAGCTTAGCAAAGACAAAAAATAGATAAACCAACCAACCATGCACACAATATCTTCTGGAGAAATGGTAAAGCTCCCAAAGCCATCTGTACTTTAGAAAAAATATTAATGAACTGGATGTATACGGTTGCTGATATGACTCAATTCAGGTCTGAATACAAAGGCTCTAGAGGGAAATCTGCGAATAGACCTTTGCTCCTGGATAAGTTCCAGCTTCTCATGGAAATGCATCAAGCAGGGAAAGGGCCAGATATTTAAACTGTGAATCCAGCAGAGAAGCCTTTTCTGTATGCAAGAGATGTTTTGCAGGTGCCATAGGAACTGTAATAGCTCATGCTTCTAACAAAAATGGCAGTCTGATGTAAGAACATCAAAGTTCAGCATTTTCACCTGAAGTACTTATTCTGTTATTTCAGAAATGATGAGTGGGAGAACAAAAAAACAGACATGTGTACTAGTAACGGTCATGTTTACAAACCAGCTATCTACCAGGAGCAGCCGAGAGGGTCCATGAAGGAGAAGCAATGCTACAGAGCCCCATTCATCAGAAAAATTACACCATAAAAATGAAATCCCAAATGAGTGTTCATATGCAGTACTGCTTTCACATGTTTGCGTCTGTCCAAAATAAGCCAAAGTGATGGATTTCATTTTTGCTCGTACAGATAATCCTGGTCCATTCAGACACTGCATGCACCAGGAAGCACCGAAGAGATCCCACGTTAAATTGATAGAACTGCTTCAGAAATTCATATACAGCTATTCAGAAGCGTGCAGTAACTGTTCACAGTACATTATCTTATAAGCAGCGGTTCCCAAACAGTGAGGGAGATAGGAGAATATTTCAGGTGAAGCCAAGCATGGAGCCCAATAAAATCTTTTTTGAGAGCCTGGCGCTGAATGTGTGAAATTCCCAACTGAACTAGTTTGAGGAGCTGCAGATGGGATAAGCCAAGGGACTGGTAGAAGGCAACAGTAAAATCCCTGGTGCAGGGACACTGAGATACCCTGAATACTGCCAACTTTTCAAGGCAAAAGTACCAAACCACTGTTTCAGAAGTGGCATCATTATTTCATATGAACCGTTCCCCATTACTAGTGCAGTTATTTAGATGTTAGCAATAATGAGTACAGCTGAGAATGCAGTTAGTAGTAACGTCCTGGCTAAAAGACAGAAAACTAAACCAAAAAGACTTTAAACTCAGTACTTACAAGCTGTATGGTAAAATCTATTTTCACTCAGAAGTTATAGTATTAAGACTGAGGAACTTAAGATTCCAGGGACTTTCTTAAGCTAATAATTATGTCTGTGGCTACAACCACGACCTAGGGTCTAGCATTTCTGTGATGCATTTCTGCCTAGGGGTTGGTACTGGTTTGGTTTCAGACTCTGTCTTGGCAACCAAAGAAATGGGATTTCCATGGTCAGATAAACTGTTTTTTCTACAAGGACCAATTTTGCGAGGAGCAGCAACAGGTGTCTGCAAGTGCGTTACCATAGATAACTTTGAATCCAAAGAACTACTACAAGGTGCGCTGCCAGGCTTCTCCCAGTTTTCCTTGCCAAGCTGCAAGGCAGGTTGCTGTGTGTCCACCTGTGCTTTTGCGCTGTATGGTGACTTATCAGAGGGTGGTAGTGGAGCTCTTCTTTTCTTCCCTCTGCCATCGCTGGGACTTGCAGTATCTCTTTTGGGGGCTGGATGCATGTTTTTCTGAACAACCATCTCATGAGATCCGTCAAAGAGTGAAGCCCATAAGGAAGATGCAGACTCTTTTTGCTGGCAAAGCAGGAACTCGCCATCGCTCTCTTCAATTTTCCTTTGTATGATATCAGCTAAGCCCTCATGTTTCACTGGAGAATCAATGCCTGTAATTTTAAGGGGCAACAATTACCTCAGATTAAAATGCTACCAGTGATTTTACTCCTCCCTATTTCATTATTACTGTTCAGAAGAGAAAACTTAACTACATCTCATGAAGCCTGGACTACTACTAAGAGTATTAATGGAAAAAAATGGAAATGATTACATATGCTCTCCTAGAGAAGGCTGAGGTGACATGAGGGAACTGTTTGTGTGACAGCTGGAATTGAGAGAACAGGGTAGGCATTGGTATTTCTTACCAAATAAAAAGTAGAAAAAACAAGGTACTATATACATATATACACACACACTACAAATTAGATATATTTTGCTGTATAGTATTTGTAAAATTTTGTGTCACAGAAGGCCCATGGAAACATCTACGATTAGATATTCTTGTGTCTCCAGCCTGCAGAAAATGGGACATCTTCACTTTTACTGTTTTTCTTTATGTGCTTTAAGACTGTCTTGCCCCATTTCTGATCTCTCATATTGAGTTTCGTTTGTTTGTTTTATGTACACTGCAGTAATGCTAGCCTCTAAAACAACAGCAATATCTTTTCTATTTCAGGTCACACATTAAGGATTTTTAACACAATTTTAAACACAGGGTTTTACATACGAATACTACAAATAAGCACAAAAACACTGGCATACAAAGAATGAAACAGAGCTTGTATTCTGCTCCACAGCAATATATTTGAGTATGAGCAGAATTATGCTACAGCATTACCTTTGTAGAACTTCAATATATTTGATTTACTCCCTTACTGTTCTGCGTTCATAGCCCAGAGAGGACTTTTTTTTGACTGTTCAGTGCTCTGATGCACAGTAACTCAGTGACCCACATGGCATTTTGAGCATCTTCACAATTCCAATCTCAAGCAGCAAGCAGTCAGGCATTTAAAGTTGTACAGTGTTTTTTAGCCAATACTGCAATGCATTCATTAAAATAAAGTGACCTACTTTTTCTAGTCTGTAAATATTATTTCTGTAATGAAACTATTAAAGTAATCCTGCTGTGTACCATTTTGCTCTGCAAAAATAGTAGTTTCAAATACATGCTAGATAGATTTTCTGAGTGTGTTTCTCAACATTGTTATGACAGACCAAATACCTAGGTAAGTTAAGTTAGCTAAGCTTTTAAATAGCTTTAGGAACAGCAAATTAATTTCATGAAACTAAAGACATTATTGTTTGGGAGACTATTTTATCTTTACATTCTCTGAGCTTTACACTATTATCATGGTGAGCATTTACTTCTAGCGATGGCTTTTTTGAATGTGTTCAGTGCTCCCTAGTTACGGTTCAGATTGCACATTTTTTGAGTCAAGGTAAAAAAAAAAACATTATTTGTGCTATTACAAATTCAGATTTAATGTGAGCTCCTTGGCATGCAATTATGTTGCTCTTTCATTGTCTGAATTACCCTTGAAATACTCAGTGTTTCAACATCGACACCAGAAGCCATCTGAATACAGACAGTGTTGTTTCTGTTACCCTGCAACTTGAAAAGACAAATCCCACTTACTCATATCATGGTAGACGGAGGTCGCTTCTTTTGTCAGGAACAAAGATGGTTTCCGTGGTGACATAATCTCAATTTTCATAAGTTCTTCACAACAATGTTTCCACTGGCCTGAGAGAGAAAAGAGAACAATGATTGGAACTTAAACAATTCAGCTTGAAAAAACTGAAGTAGTTAGGTTATGTTAGGAAACTATCTCCAAAGAAATGCTAAACAGTAAGTATTTACTTTTGCTTAGCAGGAATGCTCAGGATGCATTTTCAGTCTTTTCAACTCTGATCTTAAACCAACTCTTAGCATACTAAGCAATACTATATATAGTATCGTAGCTTATATGTAAGGTACTACCTTTAATTGAAGCATCTCAGCAGTAGTTATACTGTAAACATTAAATATCATCATTTGCCTTCAAATCTCCAACCCCAGTATAAATTCACTTTTTTTTTTTTTTTAAAATCACCCTTAAGGAAGCTTATAAAGTTATCAGGGAATGAACACCAGCATACTGCAAGCTGGATGTTATACAACTGTTAAAGTAAAGGAACTGCTCTGTCTTTAACAGAGAATAACTTCCCTTTTATCTGTTAGCAGACAAGGAAACCTCTTTTTCTATTAATAGATTTTGACCTTAAGGAAAACAAGACGTAGTAAAATTACTTTGTTCATACCAATCATTCTAAGTTTTCTGAGCACATTAAGAGATTTTTAAAACCAGTGAAGAAAAAACGCATTTAAATGCCAAGTGACCCATTTTCTCTGAACCCAAGGAAAACGTCTTAAAAAAATCCATGGGTATTCTATCTATAATGAATAAGTACTAGTTCTTTTTACCCCACTCCACAGCTAATTTAAAGAGGATGCCCTAGTTCTTGCTTGGTGTGTTTCTTTAATTGATAGAGCCTCTTCTCATTGTAACCCAGAGCTAAAAAGAAGTAGAAATACAAAATAAAATACCAAGGTCCCACAGCCTCAATTCACTGATTTCATTGGTGTCGCCTCTGATTAAACACTGGTATTTCATTACTCTACCTCATTCTGTGTTCTGCCCCGATGAAAAGGGCTATAAGGAACCAACTGTACTTTTTCAATGACAGCGTAATACCTGACTGTTGTTCTCTGCTCTTAAGAAAACTGAGTCAAACTACTAAAGCAGAGGAAAAAGATGAAGACGAGTTAATGTATATAGTTCCTTTAATTAATATTTAGTGTTAAAGAAGCAACACGATATACCACCTCAATAGCATTTCACTGTCATACCAAGAAGCAAATTTCTTCTCATGTAAGAACAGTGTTGGTCCAGAGGTTAGCCAAAGTCAGTAAGACAGCTTCCTAAAAAAAAAAAACTAACTAACCAGTGAAGATCCCTAAACATTGTAGCATTGAATAGGGAAAAAAAAGACAAGGGATTGGAGTATTTACTTCATTTATATCATTTTACAGAGCCTCAAGTGCAGCTGTTACCAGTTTCAAGTAAGCAGTACGTATTTGCATACTGTTCTGCTAGGTGTGCATACTCCCCTGTGGCAAGGGGTACCAAAACCTTAGAATTACCAACAGAATCAAGTAATCCCTAAAGCAGCAGACAGCAATTTAATTAATCCATAATGCTGCTGGGCAAGGAACGTACATGCTCCTACTTACAACGGCTGGCTGAATCTGCATCCTATCCAAAGCCCCAGATGAATCCTACACCCTCACCACTTCCCACTAAGACTTCCAGGCCTCATACATGCTGAATCTCACAAAACCAACACACCACACCACTGACAGGATGCGCAGGTAGAGGTGGACCATCCCAGCTACAGTGGAGGAAGAGATGGCAAGAATTTAGCAGTTCTTAAAAATATCCAGAATGTTGCTAAAAGAGGCCAAGTTCATCTGAGACTGGTGGACATGTTCTACTACTTTTTTCCTGTAAAAAGCTAGGCTGAACATGTGGACACTGGTTCAGTTAAATATTTGTCTTCCAGTGGCTTAGACCACCACCCAATATTATTCCAAAGAACATTTTTCTTCTCAACGTTGCAAACAAAGGATTATGAGGCAATTCCAATTCAAATTGTTCAAAGATTCCTTTGATGTTACATAACATCCCTCTGGAAGGGCACAGTGCCAGCGCTGCCTGCTTACTCACTCAGATCATAGAAGTGCTGCCAGAAAGCCTCCATCCAGTTATGAAGTTCTTCCCTACTGTCAGTAGCAAAAAGTTGAGTCACAGCCTCTCCAGGCACAGGGTTGATAACAGAAAAGTTATTAGTTCTTCTCTTCAAGTCCTTATCCACAGCTCGAATTCTGGTTTCCTACAAACAACAAACTGCGGTAATGAGTTATTGCTCGGCTCACTCATGTCAACTTACAGCCAATGACAGTGTAATGGGGGTATAAGTTGGGTTTTTACTTAAAAAAAAAAAAAAAAAAAAAAAGGAACTAAGTAAGGGCAGTAATTGCTTATAAAATATTTCCTCATAAAACAATTCAAATGGCACAATATATGAAAATAAGAGAATGGAGCAGAAATATTGCAGTCTAGGTCTACATTACAGAATGTATGCTCTGCTTCTCCTCCCTCTGCCTTTACAAGCTCACCTCACTCACACAGCTCATCTTTCTTCATAGCAATTCGGTGAATAACTTAAAACAGCAATAACCAGCTCCTTTTCTCCAAAATCTTCATCTGGACAATCGTATTTTTACAGTTAGGTCTCCTAGCATACTCCTGTGGGTCATTTTTTATGCAATGGATTCTAAACATACATCTATTTTACTCGCATTTCAGTGAATCAGGACGTTCAGGGCTAATGCTACAGTGACAGGTAATTTAAAAAGAAACATACCTTGTCCACATTTAAAGTAGCATTTGTGGAAGTAATTCATAAAGTTCCACTGAACAGATTTCCAATGAGAAAAACTTTTGGTCTAGTATCAAAAAAAAAAAATCCTATTTGTCATTTCAAAATTTAGTTTTGCTTTATTTAGAGAGCTAGATAGAAACAATTAAAAACATAAAATAAGTCATTCAGAACTAGCAAATCATTAGTTCTAACATTCAACTAATATCACAAACATCATGCAGCAGCACTGTTAGAGGTGTTCCCTTCTGTTCAGGGACAGAGTTCAACTGATTTTTATCATCTAGACTAGCTGCAGTGGTATTTTCATAGTATCTAGTTTCTTTGTTATGGCATTACTACAGTAAAAAATAGCACTTACCACTAACTCAGTGAAAAAACTGTTTATGTATTTTTCATGTGTAAGATACGGAAATATTTTAATAGAAGTCTCACAAAGCACAACTGAAATTTTTTCCAGAAAACACTGCTGCTCATCACAACGTGATGAACAACTGAAAATAATTAACACCACTTTATTTACAAAAGTAAAACCAGACCCCCGACATATCTTTGCACATACATTTCAACCAGACCAAACGAGCAATGGGCTATTGTAACACTAGCATAGCCCAAGAGAGCAGCATGATCCCAAATCCCACTAGGATGACGCATTTTGGCGCCCTAGAGCCAGCCAGCCCCAGAGCCTCCTGCATGGTAGGGACGTGCAGCAGCCGGGTGCTACACAAGGGTGGCACGCAGAGCGCCCTGTGTGTCAAAGGAAGCCAACCACTACAGCCAGGAGTGCATTCAGTGTCTGGGTAGACAGCAAAACTGACCTCCAAGTGGCCTCGGGGCACTCCTCAAGGTACAGCGGGGACAGATCAGCCATGTTCCTTCTTACACAATTTAATCAAGCATCAAAAGTCTGCTACAGATGTCAAATATACACCTACAGAAATTAAGTTTACACACTGGATCCCATGGGGATATGCCTAGTTCCGATACTCAGAAAACCCCAAATTATTCTATAGAATATTCCCCAGATTTTCAACGCATTGCTGAAGTAAACGTTTGAAATAACTAACAGCTGCTTGTAGCATATCTGATGGATAT
The DNA here is from genome assembly GCA_011076525.1 of Nettapus auritus. Lineage (NCBI taxonomy): Eukaryota > Metazoa > Chordata > Aves > Anseriformes > Anatidae > Nettapus > Nettapus auritus. The sequence goes on along the minus strand of CM021770.1, from coordinate 6,030,797 downwards.
GCTCATTTAAATTCTTCTGTCTAAAAATAGGAGATGAAGTAATTCATCCATAAGTGCTCTATATCCCATTAACTCAGGTAACCATAGATACCAGCAAAAAAATTAAATCAAATAGATTAACATTTGACAGGTAAGAACTTCAAGCATACCATACACACAAGTTTATTTAATGGTGTTTGCTGCAGTTTTTATTCCACAACTATGTTATTATTCAAAGGAGATAAATCCTCATGCAACAATCTATACCTGATGCTTGAATATTTAAAGAGTGATACAAGATGCCATTACAGTAATGGGCTGATGAATTGGGTGAATTATACCATTAGCCCAGTTTCACTTAAAAAAATAAAGTGACTTGAGGTACCATGTTATAAAACTGCCCAACCTTCACAGTCTTATAGACAACTGAAGCAAGTCTGCTAACCAGCTGAGCTCTCTTGCTCTTGTAAAGACCAGAACAACCAGCTGATTGCAGTAGGAAAACTGAGTCGAATCTTGAACTCAAATGACTCCTTTGGGGAGGCTGAGGCTAGTCTTACATTCTATGTTTTTTTTTTTGTTTTTTTTTTTTTGAAGGTGGGGAAAATGATGGTTTTTGTTTTGTTTTGAAGCATAATGTAAATAACAAGCTTTTGTCTATACCTTTCCCCTGCAAATAAAAAAGTTCTTTGCCTGACAACACTTCTCTGGAAAGCTCATTGGTTAAGAGAAGTTAAACAAAAACAAAAGAAAGAAGCTTTTTATTGCTAAGGGGCAGCCATTTCCTGCTAAGCTAATCCTGAAACACTGACAAGCAGAGTTTATAAAGATCACTTCAAGACATCAAAACAAATTACAGTTCTTCAGAAAAATATTGAATAGTCTAAAATCCAGTTCTGTGCATCTGCTCTGAGGTTAAACAAACCAAAACGCATATAGCAAATTTATTCTATGATTTTAATACCGAAAACAAAATCAAGAAATAAAAACACAACATTGGAAACAAAAAATAATCTGTTCATGTGTTGGTTTCTGCTGTAATGTTAACTTTAAAATTATGGTTTTCAAAAATTATAATGCGTAAGACCAAATCTACCAGATTAGCTTTATTCCCTCCTTTCATCTTCATTGTTTTGTGAACTTGTATTAATGTAACATCCACGTTTCCACTGGATGGTAAGTACTGTGGGGTAAGTATAAAATGGAAGAGCAATATTATGATATATTGCTATATCATTTTACCTATTGTCAGTGCAATGCAGCAGCCAGATACCAGGAAGAGGAGACATCATTATATGACCAGCCAGCACTCCATGGAGCACCAGGGAACCATAAAGCATAGTTTCCTAACCACTTAATTTGAGCATGTGTGTTACAAGGTCCACTGTGTGGTATCTGGCTATTGTATCTGCTTCCCCTGCCACATCCAGTCATTTTCAAGCAATTGCAGAACTAAACTGAGTAATACAACATGAGGTATTTGGGGTCATTTAACTAATTTGTGCTATATTTTCACATCTACAAAGGCTCATCTAAGCCAGACAGTGGGACAGCAACGTTACTACACACAACACTGATAGTTTCAGGGATGCTCTTAGTGCACCAGTGCTGGAATTGCCTGACATTCATAGTAAATATTGTCCTGGCTCCCGAAATGCTCACATTGTTAAGAACTTGTACCAATACCTTTCAGTTCCAGTCCCATGGTGTACTTCTTGGTTTCTTAAAAACACTGCACGGTCCCCTTGAAGGTATACTGCTACAGCCATCACTACATTTTCCAACTAATTTCTCCACCTGTCCTAACCCAGAACAGATGCTCCAACAAGAACTGTCACTCGCAGTAAGTCTACAGAAGCAGCAGGTTGATTTTCTCCTTTCACTCCTACTACGCTGTTCAGCAATCTACCTGTGAAACCTGAACCAAAGGCTGAAAATGTTTGTTCTTCACCCTGCTCATCTCAACAGCTAGTACAAGCATGGAGATAGCTCTAGGCCTGCTGAACTGCACGGCACCAGATCAGAGAGGGCACTTGCGAAACACACCAAGGAGGAAATCATGGGCCTGCGTTAATTTGAAGTGATGTCCTAGAATTCTTGAAGCTTTCACATCCGTGTCACAAAAGTTTTATATTATATGAAGGAGCCACAACAGGATACTGAGAAACAAATGTGAACTGTTGGTACATGCACCTATTTGCTAAACTATCATGTGTAGGCAAAGCCTGTATTATTCATCTAAAACTAAAGAAAGCTACAAAATTTTAGGAACTGGACCATAAGGAACATTTCTTGTTCAACTTGGACTCCAGCAAATTTTCTTCACTACAGAAAATATCATTTCTCTTTTCCTACATAGTTGTGCAATATAAGATATTATAATTACATTTGGCTGGAACAATAATAGTAACACTTGCATAATAGGAACTGCAGAACCATTCTTGCTCAACAGCGGTAGCAGTGAAGTCATCTGAAGCTGAAGTAATGACTTTGGTGGTCTTAATGGCTTCTTCAAGTCTCAATTCAAAGGGATGGGAAATAAGCTTATCAGTGTGAATATTTTCCAGAGAGTTTCTCAGAAATCCAGATGACTTCATTGCTTTTCAGAAAGTATCTTGCGGTTTCATGTAAAGGACCAGCTTCACATTACAAATGACAGTACAACATATGCAAATAGAAGGCGTTTAGTTAGGACATCTAGAGCTGATTTGGTTTTGAAATTGCTGTTTCAACAACAACATGTAGCAGACAAGCCCATATGATTAGCTTGTGTTCATTTAATCTGTACGACGGTTTCATAATAAAAGAATCAAAAGTCTACAGCCATTGCATTATTTTCAAGAGAAACTGTTTAAATACTTAAGTATCCAAATGCATTAAATTGCATTTTTTTTTCTGGCTTTAATATCAATAAGGATTCATACTCTCCTTCTTCAGCAGCCTGACATTTTTGCAAAATGGTAAGAGATACACGATTTATGTACCTCGTACATGTTAGCTGTAAGGATACTCTGCCAACATACAAACAGTCTCCCAGCAAAAGCTTATTAAGCTGGATTTTAGATTCTAACTGTATTGGTAACTCAAAGGAGTAAAATGCCTTAGGAGAATATGGTTAGTTTAAAAGGAAAAGCAAAACAAGGATATAGACCAACGCAGCAAACCCTAAGGAAAGATGAGATATCCTGACAGATAATTTAAAAAAATATTCCTCTTACATTTTAAACTATGGACTTGGTCACTCCATATTTTACTAAAGTTTACCAATTCCTAACTGATATTGTGAACAACATAGAGTTATAACAAAGGTTGACTAGCATAATTAAAAGTGACTGAAGAAGTATGCAGCTGAAACTGCTTGAATATGTACCGTGGTATAAACATTGTTTTAATGAACTGGAAGAGAAAGATGGCTTTGTTAAAATATAAAGCACTAGCAGAAAGGTGTTTTTAATTAAGGAATCAATTTAAAACACAGCACATTAAAAAATCCTAACAAAAGCAGTTCATATCGTTATCCCTAGTTTAAATGTTTGGTATGTATAAAGATTTTACTCTACGTGAGAATGCAATCACAGTTTCCAGGAACTTTAAAGCCACCAAGAGCTGATATTACTGTTGTAAGAAGCAGTTCTTTGTTACTTTATGTCCCTACACATTGCCAATCCTGCCCCAGCTCCTTCCGCGTACAAATGCTTGTGTGGTCATGTAGAGATCTGGATAAAAGAATGCATTAAAGAGAACCACGGTTGAAGCCAACCCTTCCCCCCCAGCTGAGCTAATTTTAACCCACATCAGTTCCCTACTCCAATTCATCAGTCAGCTGCCCTACTGCCTGCCCAGCATACAGCAACACAGCAGCCAGAACAACACTGGGAAGGGGGAGAGCTTCTTTCAGAGTTACCGTTGGCATCAAGTAGTCACACAAGTACAGCACCAGAATCCAGATCAACCCATGCCTAACAGTTCCCAAATGTTTCTGTCTACTTATGCAAGATGGATCCAGCTAAGCCAATTGCAATTAACATTAAATTCCTCTGCTCATCCTTATGTGATAGTAACTCTTGATGACTGCACCAAAAACAGTTTTTGAAAGCATCTGTTCACTGTAATGCTCTCCATTCTAAAAGGCCCTTACAGTAACATTCCTAAATTGAATATGTAAATAGTTATTTAAAATTAAATGCTTAACATTTTTAGCCACATAGAAACTTTTTAAATTTTAAATGCAGAGTTTGCCTATCAGGGTACAAAACCCAGTAATAATGCTGTAAAGAACGTCCCAAGTTATTGTGCTCGGTACAAAAACAGTATTAAGAAAAGCAGCTTATTTTAAAGCACTAAAATATTTTGAACTATTTTCCAGTTCTCCCTCTAATTAAGACTGTGGCCAAATAACACAAAACAACAAAAAAGCTTTTGTTAAAATTCCACCTTGCTGAGGACAAAAGCCTCCCAGAACATTGCTAAGTGACTGCGGACAATGGAACAGTCATAAAGCAAGTTATCACTTTTCCTAAAGAAAAACATCCTCCTTTTCACCTTTATGTTCAACAGTTTAGTGCAACAGAATGAACTTAAATCCACAACTAAGACATTTAATGCCCTTGCAAAAAAAAACTCAGCGACTGCAAATTTCACTGAAGCATACCCCCCTGACATCCTACCTATAAAGCTTTCTGCATACCAGCAGCTTAAAGCCAAAATGACTGTAGGTGTATGTCTTAAAACAAAAAACAACCTCTTCCAAAATAATAATTATAAAAAAAACACAGTCAAAGAAAAAAAGGCCCACATAAAAGCACTTTTACCTTGTTGATGGAAACTGTCAATGCTGGCTCCAGTTTAGCCTCAATTTCTTCTGGTGAGTAATAACAAAAGAGCTTTCCACCTCTCAGTACGCAGTACAGCCTCCTCCAGCTAGTTAAACTTCCTATCATTTGCTAAAGAGAAGAAGCAGAGAATTGCCAGCCATAAACTACAAATTAAGAGCATAGTATGAGGTACACACAGATTAGCCTGTGTGATCAAAAGTACTTCTCTACACTGAATTAATTCTTTCTTAAAACAAAGGCCTTCTGTTGTGGAACACTTCAGAATCACCATTTTTTTAAAATGCTAGCAATAGCTTAAATGTCTTTTGGTATTTTACAGTTTTCCCAGATTTATTGTCTTATGACACTCACAATACAGAATCTACTGGTTCACACAGACTGAAGCCTAGACTTGGTGTCTACAGTAAGAAAAAGATCACCTTTATTAGCTACATTATTAAGCAATAGAAGAAATAAAAAGTGTTTCACTTTGGAAGTATGCAGTATATTCAAAGATATTTGTCTAGGATCTCCACACTCTCAAATGATTTTTGAACAGCTTTCATAGATGCATTAGAGTTCCATTACCAGTTTAGACCATATAATTTAGTACTCCTGACAGATGAACCAGCCCCTCCGCTTATCACCATCTTGTTTGCCTAGTTGTGCAATGAACCGAAACAGAGAAGTAAACCGAGTTCACATGAATTGTTTTTTGAGGGATGAGTTTAAATATTGTTCCCCGGTTGGATTCACCATTCTAGCACAAGAGGTACATACAAGGGCAGGAGCAACAGGACTATTAGGACTGCTGCTGTCAAGTGCTAGCCTAAAGGGATTCTGAAACAACTATACTTGATCTGCATTTAATAGCCTAAATAGTTTTATTGATAAGCACATGAAGTAAACATTTATTTCTTGACTATTAGCCACTGTTTGTGAACAGTGAACAAAGAGATGCTGTTTATAAACAGTTACTGTCAGGTAGAATCTCCCCCCTTGCTAGAGGCAGGACAGGTAGAAAAATAAGCTTCTCAAGAAACCACTCCAGGAAAAAACAAATGTTTTAACAGAGGAGCGTAAGTGACAGCTATTAACAGAAGAGGATATAAACACAAGCAAGATCTTATTACCTGCTGATTCAGAAATCCTGCCATCATGTCCCTAGTCATACAGGAAGGCTGAGCAACTAAACGGCAGCACACGTTTCCGTACAGGGGGAGCCAAAAAGAAGATTCCTCTGGGAGAAAAGACCAGACCAAAAAAAAAAAAAAACAACCCACAAAACCAAAACAGACACACACACAAACAGTTGTGAATATTTCCCATAAACATATAGCTTAACTTTTTACGTTCATTTTTATGTAAATAAGCACTTTACATTCAAATAGACTTCATCCCTTAAGATTAGATTAAGACTGATCTTTACTAAGTTTTGTTTTTTTTTTAAATCATCAGTAGTTCTAAAAGAATTTCAAGTAAAAATGGAGATAGTGTTCTGCAAGAACAAGTTATTCTTACAAAAGAAATCTAGCTCTAAATCTAATTTCACAGCTAGAAACACTTCGAAAGATAGAACACACTGGCCACCTCATCCAAGTAGGATCCCTGAGCCCACCCAAATGGGGCACGGCTTTTTATGTGAGCACTTTGCTCCAGATTGTTTATTAAGACTTGAATTTGTATCTACTTCTGTCTTCTGCACTAGAAAAGAATTCAGGATTCCAAGGAATTACCAATAAATTGCAGCCTCTCTCCTCACTCAGTTCTGCTATGCCAAAGGCATTCTCTTCTGTAATTAGAAGCAAGTAAAGCAACGTTCCATTGACATGACACTGTCTTTAGTCATGTTTTAGAAATGCTTGTAATAAACCAAAATACCCAGGTATGTCATTTCTCACCAGAATAAGTTATGTAAATTAATGATAGAAAAAGAAATTTGAAGAAGAAAAAGTAGAAGAGTAATAAAGAAAGGCTTACAAATTAATATCAAAGATACATAGAATTTTTCATCTAAACCTTCAGGAAACAAATGTCCCATAAATCTTCAAATCTGTACTTACTCAGAATGAATCAAGTATAAAGAATTAAATTCTCTTTTGGATAAAATCTACCCATGTAAAAGATAGGTAGTTCCCACAAGTGACAGCTACAAAGGCCCGTGTCTTAGTTTAACAATTAGAGGGTGGATTACTGAACGGGCTATACTTTAAGAAAATAACGGATGAAGTATGAAAAACTGTACTCTTGCTACCTAAGATATCACCTTCAGTTGCAGCATAATCACAGTACCTAAGTTAGCATCTTGCCTGACTGCTGCCACCAGCGATTTGTACTGTCACAGAAGAGAAAGATGGCGACCAAGCCACATGTGCTTATGTCCTGTGCTAAATCTAGGCCTGAAACAGCCTAGCTCAACTGAAGCTTATTTTATTTTATTTTAAAAAATTCATTCTGATGAGGAAAAAACTGTTCTTCACTCTGATATCCTTCCCTAGCTGTGAGGAAGGGGGAAATAATTTGTATATGGCTACATAGCCATATAAGATCAAGATGCAAATAACAGAAGAAACTCCCAAATAAAGTTTTCATCTGGACTTCAAATTTTATCAACTTATAGTTTATTCAGCTGTGTATAGATGCCTGTTTTAGAACAGTTAAATATTTTATTTAAAGTTGTTCTATATTAAATATCAAGAAAAATAGCCTCTTTAAACTCTTTAGTTTACAAAATAGAGAAACACAGAATGTTTCTGTTATTTCCTTAAATTGGTACCATATGTACTTACCATTTCCTGTAATGGTAAGGTTGTGGGTCCTGAAACCATCCTCAGCACTCTCCAGCCCCAAAGTGGTATATGCTAGCAAGTTGTACTTTGCTCCACTGTATGTGAAAGAAAAGGCACAATTAAGTCATTCCTGCTTTGCATGGCTCAGGCAGAAATTAAAGGGAGTCTAGAGGTGCCCAAGAACACAGCTGATAACAGGGGCATGCTGAGATACAAGGCAGCACCTGCCGGTGACCACAGGTTGCCATCCCCAAGCCTCTTCCCACAGAAATCCCACATCTCCAGTTTTCCTTGTAAATGAAAACCGTCCCACAGTCTGGTCAACTGATTCCTGTACCCTTGTCTCTGACCTTGCCTCCACCCCGTGGTGGTGTTCTCCCCCTTTCCCTTTCTGGAGGGGGGAGTGAGAGAGCAGTTGTGGTGGAGCTCAGCTGCCCACCTGAGCAAAACCACCACACCCATGTGGTCGCCCGTTCCCTCCCACCCCATAACTTCTATGCCAACGCCACGAGGCCTCCCCTCAGCAATTCCCATGCCCACCTCCCTCGGACCCACCACCCAGGAGGAGATGGCTCATGTAGCCACTGCCTCCGGCTGGCTCAGGTGTACTGGTGCACCAGTCGCTGCCAAACCCAGGCACAAGGGCTGTGCTTTCCATGCCTCCGGCACCTTGAGGATGCTAAAAGCATCTCTTCTCTGATCACCAAACAACTTTTAATAGGTTTGCAGATTTTACTCCTAGGCTTAAACCAACCAGACTTGGTAATAGGTTCAAAAAGGAATATAACCAACAGAACAACTGATGACAAGCTTTTTAAAAAAACAGGTTTAAAAATTAAGAAGTTTTATACTGCTTTTCCAAGTTACTCTGCTCTTTCAATTTGACTGTAGATTAAATTTAAACAACTTTTATAAGCATATACACATACACACACTTAACAGTATCCAATAGTTTGAATCTTTGCATGCAGAAATCTGTGTAGAAATCCTACGGCCAGTTTTGTAGCATGAAGGACTCTTTCACTTATTGTGCTTACAGGTTTCAGAATGCTATGTCTTTGTTTTAGATTTTGCCTAGGGGGAAAAAAAATTGTAAAAAAAATAACACATTTGCAATTCAGTGCAGTATGTGGAATGCAGTTCTTGGAATAAACCAGTATAAATTTGGTATATGTTTAACCTTTTTCCCCAAATACTCTTTAGACAGAGTAACAGATTCACAGTCTAGCAATGCAGTAAGAATTCCACCTGGCTAATAGCAGTTTAAACAAAGTTCACAAGAAAACAAACAACTTAAAATCACTAACTACGCCCCCTAACAGGATCCAGCATTAAATCCCTAAAAATATCTTCTGTATAGCATAAGATAGCTTAGAGCAAAAGGTGAGAACAGACTACTGAACTGACATCACTAAAAAAAAAAAATGTGTTTTCCAAATGTTATCTTTCCTAATAGCAGAGTGAGCACATACTGTTTTAAAATCTTTGGCTCTGCAGAGGAACAAGGCAGATGCCTACCTAGCCCTAACCCCTGTGAAAGAAGAGGCAAAAATAGTAAGACCGTTAGCAGGGAGGTCTGTTACACATCTAATTCAAGGCAATAAATAGAAAATTAAATACATTTTATCATTCTGGGCAAAGAACCACTGCTATGAAACATGTCAAGAGGGCAATCTGAACAAAAACTCATCACCATTTGAATATATTCCTTCCTAGACTGCTCCCTAACAAAAGATTCTCCGCTTGTTATGTTTTGCCATCCAGTTAAGCTATACACTACCATCCTATTACTTAAGTAGTACAAAAAGGTTCAGTTTCTTCTCACAGATAAAACTTCTGTGCTGATTTTAGTTATTTTTTCTAAAGCATGACTAATTACCACAACAACCTTGCCAAAAAAAATCAGCTACTTCACTTTTAAAATATGCTTCACAGTAACATTTTCTTTCTAAAACACAACAGTCATTCCTTTCAGCCAACTTCAATATAATTTAGAAGTTTTTATCTGCAACTGTTTTTCAAATTTAACAGGCTAATCAGGATTATTAAGTGTGTTTTGCCTATACTTTCCACAGAAGTAGCTAACTGCCTTAAATGGCAGCTTCTTTGTACAGCAAAGAACAATCTGCCTGCTGCAGCTCATGGAGTACTTTGCATATCTGTAACATTTTTCCATTTAATAACTTTCAAAAAAAATATCCCCAGCCTGCCTATGGCAAAGGCTCATTGTTAAACCTGTTTACTGATCAAGAGGCACAGGCACTGATGTTGCTAAGCAGACACTGGCACAAGGTATATCTATATCACCCTATTACAATGCATATTAATTAATACAGCTCAGATTCCAGAACCTGTTCCGGAATATTAATGTTACTGTTAAAAATCCCAGTCTTATTTTACTCATCCAGATATACACAGTGGAAGATCTGCAGGTCAGAAAAACGCCTAGGATGTTCACCTTCCAATCACATCTTAAATAATAAAAGGTGTAAGTAAATATAATCTTCGGGTTATAAAAAGCACACAAATAAAAAAATGTTGCAATTAGATCAGTCTATGTTCTTCCAGCAAAATATCAGCTTGAATTTTCCATCTCAAAGACATGACGCTGAAGCTGTGCCCCCAGCCCAAAGGCTGACAATACGTAATGGGCAGTAGCAACAAGCCCACGTGGAGACGAGTTCTGCAAGCAAATAAATGTGCTGCAAGGAGTCTCTCTGATGACTTCGTCCAAGCGCAACATCTAGAATTCAGTAGTATAGCTGCACTAAGCATTTTTCTTCTACAACAAATGTAAATAATAATAAAAAATAATAGAAAAATGAAGCAGGCAAAACCACATAAAAATGAGAAGATAAATAATTAAAACCAGAGAGAATAATAATATAACTGATATTAACAAGCTGAAGCAACCATTCAAGGCATTTTGTCACCAAGCTTTTCCAAGAAGTAACAAGTCCAACAGTCTCCTCACTGAACAGGGAGCCTTCAAAGCCAAGGAGTTTGACACAGAGGGATCACAGAGTTTCTGGAAAAGGGACCACCTCATCTCACATGCGCTCTGAGAAGAAAAGGCCCATACAAATGGAATCCACAGAGAAAAGGTGCTCTTAAAATACAGAAATTTCCGTTTTTTGTTGCTGTGATTTAATTTCACCTGCTGGACCAGTAAAATTCTCTGGGAACACTTGAAAGATGCAATCTCTCATACTCTTTTAAGTGCTACATACCAAGGTCTTAATAATAAAAAACCCAAGAGGAGGCTATCAAAAAAAAAATGACAACTTATTTTCTGCATTTACACTTTGCTTTCCAAGAATCTTTTTTAATCAGCTAGCAAAGCCATTATTAAACACATCATTACTCATTCAATTCTGTTAAGAAATAACAGTCACTGTGAGATGATGATTTACAGTAGAAAAATCAAACTTAAAGATGGAGGAAAGCAAAATATAATAAATTACAGTTGAGAAACCCAAAGCAAAACCCAAGGGAGGAGACAGCTGTTCAGACTCTCTACTGATGCTTCTTCCTCAACAGAAGGATGATCTATAGTCAAGCAAGTATGGCCAGCAAATAAGCTTGCGGTTAGATCTGAAGCAAACTGTACCTAACGTCATCACCCAGCTGGAGTCTGTGGAAAGCACATCCACCTAAGATGATGCACGTTGAAATACACATCGTCATTAGGTGGAACACACAGGAAAGTTTGTGATAAAATTTAACTTGCTCTATGGCTAAGATCTCTTGGATGTGTGTTTTTCACTAGAACTCTAATATCAGTACACAGTAGTATCAGTTGGACAAAGACTATGCTTTAATGTTTCCTTTTATAATCCAGGCAAACAGATATATATATATATAAAGCAAGCCTAAGACTTTTCTCAACACCTGGTAAGAATTAGACATTGACTCCCTGCTGTTCAGCCATGAAAGTGGAAGAAGAAAGAAAGGTAATACCTTGTAACAATTACCTTCTTAAAAACTAAAATAATAATAATAAAAAAAACAATATTAGCAGTACTTACAATTTAGGTACTTGGCCTGCTTAAATCACAATGAAATTAAAGTAGCCTGGAAATACTAGTAGGCAGTTAACCTCATTAAAAATGCATGGAAGACTTAAGATTTTTTTTTAAAGGAAACATAGGTGAATTACTGGGAAAAGCACGTATTTCTATGAACATGAGAAACCAGTAAGCGTTTTTTAAAGTGTTCAATGCTAAAGTCAATTAAGGACATTTCTGTTAAGCAGCTAGCAACTGTAAAACACCCTAGCCAGTCCACAGTTTCAATGAAAAGCCAGCAAATGGAAAGGCCCCCACGTGCTCAGCAGCAGCCCAGGCACAGCAAACAGCCGTCAGCTTCATTAGGGGAAAGGGTGCAAGAAAGGTTTCTCCTGCCTACACACCACACTTTGACATTTCACAGAACCTGAAATTTCAGATATGTCTACCATGCTGTAAAGAATGAGCAAAATTGCCTAGGTGCAAGAATGATATGAGGGAAGGAGTGAAGGGGAAAGGGCAGGAATACAATGGGTAGACACACAGAGGGACACAGGCAGACAGATCACACAATTTTGATTTCTTCCAAAGATCAAAATATTACTGAGTTTGCAAATAATAGCGGATTTACCAGGTGTACAGAAGAAAGGTGAAGTCTACTTGCATGGTTAAAGATCAGAACCAGGCCCCAAGGCTGAGCTACATAGTTAGGATTCACACTTACTTTCTCATTTCCTATTTATTTTTTTTCCCACCTGGTTAAGTACAGAAATAATCACTTTCTTGGCAATTTTCCAGATATAGACAAAATATTTAGCCCATTCCTATTTGAATAATATGATAAAAAGAAGAATACCCATATGTAGGTCTTACCGTATGGCTGGGTCAGTGAGCAAAAGGGACTCAGTGCTGTCTTCTTCCAGTGCAGCTTTGAGTTTCTTCCCTGTAGCTTTGCTGAGGGATGTTTTAAGCTTTTTTGCTAGTTTCTTAGGAGTGTTTGTCACATGTAGAGACTCCTCTGTACAGCAGCTATACACTTCAACCTTCACCTGGAAATCTGGTCCTGCTTCATCACTGAAGGGGGTGAGGAGAAAGTTTCAGAGTATTTGTTAATTAACTTAGTATTACACAGCCAAGGAATGCTGCTGCTACAATACATACATTAAATAACATATATTACTAATCAAGGGAAGGATTTATATCAGATTCAGACAAAGATATTCATTAAAATATAATTCAAGACTAGAGTACACATCGGTAACTTTGTGCTGAAGTCATGAGATGGATGTTTTAATTAAACCATAAACAATTACAAACAGGAAATTCAATGTTTAGGTTAAAAACTGGAATAAAAAACACAAAAATCATGTTATGGAAATACACAGGCAAGACACGCAAACACACTTCAATCTGCCCTCTACTGTTATGCAAAACTCACATGGCTGAAAACCTGTCCTGCCTCTGATCCCAAATCAGATTGAACTGTTTTAGCGATATCATAGTCACAGCCTCTCCCCTTCACAGGATTTTTATTTTATTGCTGCTGCAATCTGCTCACACCCTGTTGTCTGTTTTCAATTCTACCAATTCTCATATTCTCATGCTTAGTCAAACCAGAAGCCTAACCTCATCTTTCAGGTACAAATCATTCATTACGTATCCATAAGGAAATTATCCTAAAAGCTTTTGTAAGTGTTCCTTTATCTCTGGGCATACAAGGGAAGTTTGAATGACTTTTCCCACTGTATTTCATGGAAAATCATAGCGATCATTTCTCCAAGAACAGTTGTATCTTTCAAGAATCAAATTTTAATCTTTGCCCCAGCTCTTAACTTGAACAAGTATTAAAGAGCAAGTCTGATTTATGGATCTGTGCTCTCTCAACTATTCAGTTTTCAAGATCTTGATTTAAGGTTTTCAGTAGTTCTAGAATTCCAGTCAGTCCCCCTCAGGAGACTGAATCTAAATTGCTAATATAAAAAATAAAGCAGCACACAAGAAAAAGTAGAAAAAGCGAAATAGTTAAGTGTCTCTCAAGACCCTTTAAAATGAATAAAGTAACATAAAAGTAAATAAGAACACCTTTCTATTCCTTTCCAGGTTACCTTTAAAGATCAGTGAGTAATTTCCTGTCTAGTATTCTTCCACTATGAGGGCTGTAGATATAACACATGCTCAAATAGGTATAACAGAACATGAGGTGTGGAAAGTAACATCCGATTTAAGAAAAGTGACTTGGGGGAACATCAAAAGAGACCATAGCCTGCTGCCCAGAATACCTAAAACACTGGGTGCAACATTCATGCCTACGGAAGTGTATTTTTATAGTGCTTTCCATTTTTCATGTTGATATGATTTTGTCCATGAGTTACAAGTTTGTTTTATCTTTAAATAAAATGCCTCAGCATGGAGAAAAAAATAAATAAAAGAAACACAGTTCAAGTGGCATATCTACAACCGGGATCATTCTCTACGTAAAAAAAAAAAGCTTCCAGAGGCGGGGATCCACCACCCACTGAAATTAACAGAAACTCTACTGATTCCTTTGCTCACAGGAAAACTTAGTGGACCTCAGCCAACCATATTCAGTCATATCCACTTTCAAAAATAAACAGGAATATTCGTATTTTATTTAACACAGATAAATTATACTCACAATATGGTTACATTTTCAAAACAGATATCTGTTATTGCTTTATCCACAATAGCCACCTCTGTATCAAAAACCTCAGCTCCCATTCGGAACAAACAAAACACCGCATAGCGCTGTGATCCTGGAAAGAGTCAAATAAATGTTTTATTACACCTATAACACATCGCAATACTCAATGCTTCCAGTAAACAACAAAGAAGAAATGGCAATTTGAACATCTAAGAAATTGCCCTCAAATTATTCCCACCCTAAGTTTTATATCACAGGATTTTATGATAATTGAACTTACAAAGCTACTGTATAGGTACAACATTCACATATCTACCTCTGCTCAACTTTTTTTTGTCTGATATCTAGTGGCAGTTTGTGCGAATAACATCAGAAATGTTGGCAGAAATTCCATTTTGTTTAATAAAATTCATTTAAGAAAAAAAAAATTGTTAACAGAGTCAGTATCATTTTATGAACGTACTATATAGGATTAGACTATTTTGCTATGCTTAGCCCCTCTGACCCTATTGAAAATCAAACTGAAATCAATGCCACGTGACAGCTGGAACGGATTTGGGGTTAATCTCCATGACACAGCAAAATGCATGTACTTGAAGACTATCTAATAATCCATTCAAAATTAACAGACACCTTTCATTTAAATTTCTCACTGGAAACAACCGCCAATACACACTTTCAAGTGCAGACAATGCATAGAACAATATGTTTAATTGGGAGCTTATAAGCTATCCAGTTAATAACATCACTATGCTTTGATTCCTCTGGCAAGTCTCCTCTGCAGGACTATTTAAAAAACTAGGGTTTAAATATACAGAACCATAGGACTGTGAACTACCTCAGCTTGCTACAATCAACAACTTCAAGTTAAGAGCTACTACGCAACAAGCAGAGTAAAATAGGGACCTACTGAAAGATCAAATAACAGGGCTGAGATCAGTATGGACTTCCCCACGCGGCTTTAAGCAATTGCTTATGCCTGTAAATTTATCACAGCAGTTCATTGTATCTTACATACTTTCTTTATTGCTGAAGTGATCAGAATCTTTCCACATTAATGGTATTCGGATATCTAAAGAGAGGAAAGAGACAGGGAAATTAAGGTCTAGGCAATACTGCAAAACTGTGTTCAAAATAAAATACAGAAAGTTTATTTCTTCTTTTCGTAGTGTTATGGAGGTAAAAGGACCTTTTACCTAATGAACAGAACTATTTCAATTTTATTATCAACATTAAAAAAAGGATTAGTTCAATCTGAAGTGACATTTTCTTTCATAAATCATGCTAGCGTAAAGACTATTTTAAATCTAATTTAAAAGTACCCCAAATAACATTTCAAAGTTGCTGTGTAACATAGTTTTGAGGGGTATTTTAGTCCATTATTATGCAAAGATGTAAACTGAAACTCTGCTTGCCTCCAACTGCAAGAGGAAAAACTTGCAGTTTTAATGGAAACATCAGGATATTGATATTGCAAGCATTTAAGTCTTGTTTTGATAACCACAGAGAAAATACCACTTGTAATCACATACCCAGTTAGAATTGGATTAGTTGGCATAAAAAGACTATTAAAAGTTTTTTTTTTTTAAATAGAAAATATCCTTCTATACCAGGACTGTAGCAGAGAGGCAATTACAGAAGCTATTTTTTAAATCATGCCCGTCATTTTAATATTAAGAAAGTATCTTCTTCAACAAGCTTTATAGTTTATCTATCCAATCCGATACAGCACCAAGTTATATTTTTCTCCAGTTCTGAGGGCACAAGTTTATATCCAAAGTTTCTTACTCGTCCCTTCTTACAAGCTAAATGCAGTGGGGGCTCAACAAATCCAAAGCTGGTTTCTTAAGTACAACATCATGTTGTTTGAAAGTATATGCAATATATTAAGTGACACAGGATGGCAGCAGTGAACAGCAATACCTCAGCTGTCTTTTGATAGAAAATATCATTATGCAGGAGCACTGCTGACTCCACTGTTCATATGAGGATAATGGAAAAATCCACATACAGTATGCTAGGATGCCAAACAGTAACACTATTTTTCCAACAGATTATTTGTCATGTATTCCCACAGGGAGTTACACGCTCAACTTCTTGTTGATTTAAGTAAAGCTACATAAACATAGTCACTGATTCAGAAGTTAAAGGAAAAAAATATTAATTTAAGCTAATTTTGATTATGTTACTATGGGACATCTCACTAAAGATGACGTTTCCATTTTGAAGCTTGCTAAGTCATCTAATTTTAAAAGCGTTCATGAAATCTAATGAACTTTTACAGCAAACTATCAGTATCCAGCTTTAGACCACCACAACTTCCTAAAAATCAAAGCATCACCCTTTTCTGAAACTGCCTTTCACTTCTAAAGATGTATTTGCATAGTAAACATTTTTTAAAGCCTTTAATTATTTTCAGAGTAAGGAAACAGATAAAAACAGGTTCCTTAAAACAGTTGCAGAAGTCTCTCTTAAACGCTACATATACATATAAATGTTTATTTCTGTCAGAGACAAAGCACAGAACACTTCTTCCCTAAAAGGCAAATGTCGTAAATGTGTATAAATATGTGAAAATAAAGAAATACAATAAAAGCCTTTTAGCATCTTTATCCATAGCATGGCTTGAATGACAATTTTAATGCGAAATAATGATATTTCTTGTTAACAGTTACAGTAATTGATTAAAGATTGGTTTTGTATGCCACTTTCAATAGCACACTAGCTGAAAAATTTACACCTTAGTCAGAAAATCATCAGGATATAGATTGTCAATTGCATGAACAAGTTTAACATGTTGCTTAAAAATCAGTTTTCATCTCACTCATGGATTGAAAAAGCTGCCATTTATCAAAAACAAAGAGCTATTTTCACACATCTTAATTTCAGTTACAATTAGCTGTAAACCCATGTGGATTCAAATTTGATATATTCAAGCACTACAGTTTATCAGGTTTTAATCTAATGATTTCTTCTGACATTTATTAGAACTTCATAGAATAACTTCAAATTATGATTATGCTTTTTGATCAACATTTAATGTGTTGTCTTTTGACAAAATAATTGATTGGTAAGACACAAACTACATAATTTACACAAATGTGGGGATAAAAGGACTATGAAAATTTATGTATTAAGGAAGGCACTCCCCACTCAGTATCTGACATACAGTTGCATTCCGTAGGAGTGCATTCCTCAGTACTCTTAAAAAGCTGTTTCTGAACTTTCAGTGTTGGCCTCATGATCACATTTTAAAATTATCTAAGCTTCTGATGCATACTAATCATGTGAGACTAGTATATTTGTAAGTAGATGGATTAGTTTTCCCTAAAAAATCCATTCTCTGTTCTCAATTCTTAAATTACATGCCCTTTCATATTACATGATTTATCATTGACTCCTCATCTCCAGCCTCTCCCAGCCAATTCAGTCCTCGTATCTCCTGATTCCTGCTGCTTGTATTCACAACTGCATTCTCAGCAAGGCAGGCGCGTGCATATGCATGTCTGCCTTCCAAACACGCAGAGCAACCCCAGCTGCAAATCCACTGAGGGTTGGCATACAAGAAACGTAGCATGATCAATTTTCTACACAAGGAATGGAAAAGACAGGGAATGATGTATAATGGGACATCACAGATGTGAACGGGGCCTGATCCGGCATGCTAAATGGGCACAGGATGATGGGTGACAGGACGACGCAAGAAGGAACTTTGGGGGCATGTATCAGCATCATGCCAGGATTCCCAATCAGGAATAGCACAGAGAGGCTCCTGCCCTCGCAAAGCATACATAATTACTTCCCATGTAACAGTTCTCTGCTTCTCAGACACATGCAGGGGAAAATAAGGAGTTAACAGATGATCTCTAAAAGGCATAAAATCTCTAAGCAGAGGCCAGTTAGGCTTTCCTGCTGTAAGCGGGACCTGGCCAGGCTCCCTGACATCTGAAGAGGCATGGCAGCATCCCAGCACGTACAGGCTTGAGCTCAGAATGAAGTAGCTGATACCCCTTCTCCATGATCTACACCACATTTCTGAGGATCACAGCCTCCAGTGTGAGAAACAACAAAATCATTAGAAGATTGCACATAAACGGTAATATTCCACCCTCACATCCTCTTGTCCCATCAAAACTAGCTTAGTATTTCACATCCTACACAACTTGATTTTTTTTTAAACTAAAAAACCCTTATGCAGTTCTGATGTTCTGAAGATAACAGAAGTATATATGATCTTCACAGCAGATAACTCTATAAATCCAATGACAGGTACAACCATAGCACAGACAGGCAAACAGATGCTTTCATCTGACTACCATAAGGAGGAAAGACAGATATACATTCTGCAAACAGCTGTGCTGGCAGAAAACATTACTGTACCATGTGATCACCACTCTTCTTCCACTAGAAGTTACCTTTCTTAAAGATATGTCAAAATATGCAGAATGAACTTAAACAGTTTAAGTTGTGAGCCCTTCTACATTATTTTTTCAGTGCAGCAGCTCAGGGAGCACAAACAGATCTGTTAGAAAAGCTAGCAGCGCAGCCATAATAAGCAACTACAGGCATGCTGAACATAGCACAGATAAATTGATAAATTAATAGTGTTGAAATTTGAGACCAGGCAAGGAAACTCTTTATCAGCATACTGGAAATCACTAGTAAATATTCTTGTGCTGATTTGCATTGAAGCCATACCACTATACCTTTGCTCTAGTAGTTCCCTGCACTAGCTAAAGAACATTTATATTTGCATACTAGTTACAATTCTGCCTGCAGTTTGTTAGATCGTATCAAACGCAAGTTGGGGGGGGGGGGGGGTGAGAGGGGGAGGAGGAAGAGGATGTTTCCAGCACATTCAGCACATATACGCTTACTTAGTTTTGAAAGGTATTTAGTGTTTAGTGACAAACAAGAAAAGCACTTCCCACTGTGAAAGTCCCTGAAAGGAAAATGTAAATGCTAGGTGGGATCTTTAAAACCAAGTGTGTGACTTAAAAGCACAAATCACCTTAAAGCACAAGAGGATTTATACCCCTAAACCACAAAAGCACTTCAAAAGTATTATCTTGTTTGTATAATTTTGTATTACAAGCTACTGCCCTGCCAATTGGCTGCTACAGTTGAGCTGACAACCCAGCCACTTACCTGATATAGCAACTTTTGCTCTGCATGCCACCCGTTTTTTTGTCCCAGTGCTTGACAACCTGTCAAAAAGAAGGAAAAAAAATATGAGGTCTCAGATCCACACATTTATGTTTCTGTAACTCAACCCTTTAAACATTTAAAAAAACATCAGGGGATCCATATTATAGCTCTTTTCAAAGGCTTTTCTTTAAAGTCAAGTTTGGTCTCTCTGCCTTAAGATACAAGTCATTAGATTCCTGAGGATAATACGGAAGGAAGGTACACCATCAATTTTCTTAATTCCCTAGAAGATCTTACTCCAAAGCTTATTTAACCTGAGCATTAAAAGAAAAGTAGATTCATCTTTGTCTTTTCCAGCTCCAACAGAATCAAATACGTTATCAACTTCACTCCTTCTGTACACATCAATGAACAACTTAATTTATCGATTCTGTTGTTGGTTACAGAGAAATGCCTCCTCCTCTATTAACAGAAACCAATTAATAAGGCGTTTTGTTAATATTGTGAAGCAGACCGTTTACTATGTAGCTAGAGTGTAAATCATAAGCTGAACCTTAAATGGCATCAAAACAATCTATAGAGAAAAATTTTTGTTACTCACTATATCTGCCACTGCTCCCAACACCTAACTAAATAGGGTAAAATGAAACTTTCTAATCACTACCAATATCTTGACTTCTATAGGCAGTTGGAATATCTTCAGACTGCAGACATATATAACAATAAAGAAGAACAAACTTCATTTGAAAACCTGAGTCACTTCTAGAAATTATTCTCAGCCATCATCATCGTACCTGGGTTAAGCCTTAACAAAATTCCACTACCTACCATATGTGAAAAAATAAACTCTAAATGCACTATTAACAATTAAAGATAAGATCTAAATGGTAGATAAATCCCCCTAGGGCATGAATCTCTTTTCCGATGACCTTTGTGACAATTCAAAGGACCCCTCAAGACAGAGCTTTAAGCTGAGACCAGTCAAGTGAACACCACAGCTGACCGTGACTTTAAGACAACAATGCAGCTGTTCAGATACATCTCCAAGTATCTCTGCCCTGTTCTTGACATGTGCCATCACCATCCTGTGGTCACTGGCATCAAGGACTGAGAGTTGTGCAAACTTCATGTGTAAATGTGTATTTCATATTATTCCACTATTAAAAATATAAAAGATTAATCACTATAAAGATCAACACTTGGTAGGAAAAAAGCAATACAGTTGCAATAGTTATGCAATAACTCAAGTTACAAGTGTTAGTTTTCAAAAATAAGCTTTCACAATAACTGTTGATGTAGTCAGAAAATACAATTCTCTCCTTCAATAAATTTCTTCTGTAAGACTGCATTTCTGAAAGCAAACAATAGCAGGATACAATTCACTGGAGCTAAGCACATATACTTGAAGAGTTTCTATGCTTAATTGCAACGTAGTATTTCATTAAATAACACCTCTGCACCGAAATTCTTAACATTGCATCCCAAATCTATTCCATTAGGCAAAAAATAAAGTTATTCGAATAAATCATGTATACATTAGCTCATTCAAGAAATATAATGTAAAAACATTATCAATTAAACTGCCTTTTCCTCATACTTAAGAAGTTGTACTCTATCACTTTGATGTAGTTAACAAAGTGACCAGCAGAGGGTACCAATTAACCACGATCATTCCATCATTAAAGAGACCTTATCAACGGTAGAAAGACAGAGAAGTAGAAATACATGTATTTTGACTTGGATAATTTTGTTTTGTTCCCTCAGACTAGGTTAGACACTTTTTTGTGTGTATTTAATTTTCTAAAATAAGAAGGATTATATTGGACTGATCTTATAAGGTAATGATTTAAAGCAACAGTAAGGAATGCATGCACCGGGAAAGACAGAAAGAAGGGTTTAAATCCAGTTTCCTAGACAGGCTGCCTAACAATGCACAAACACAAAAGGCCTCTTCATAATGCTCCATTAGAATTAGAGCTTTTACTCACCGTCCCTCAGTTCCGATTGAGACTGGCTCTCCAGGTTGGCTCTGGAGCTCTGCCCGGTATGCAAGTATACGAGCATTGCAAACCATTAGGTTTTTAACCGCTTGCAAAAGTTGGTCTTTCTGAGTGCTCACGGCAAGTAGTTTACAGATGCCTTCTCGCATGCGGATTTCAAAGTTAATCTTCTCTTGGATGTCATATTCCTAGATGCACAAAAAAAAAAAAAAGACTAAATAAAAATCCAACTGACATTACTCTGAATTTTAAGGAGCTCTATTTATTACACAGCTGGGATAGAAAGCCCTAGGCTTAATTATATGCAACCATTAAAGTTGTTACTAAATGTAAAATGATTATTCTCTCTTCAGACACAGACAAGAATACTGTCAAAGGAAATAACAGATTTGTTATACATATTATGCATGCAAATTCCAAACCAGGTGCTAAAAGTAACTCACTATAGCATCTGAAATTTACTAAAAATGCATGTGCCTCAATGTGTCATTCATAGGATAACAGAATATGGTCCTCTCATATGGTTGTTGTGAGTCCTAACTGAACAAAGCTTATAAAATAACACCCCACTTTTTATAGCAATCCTTAGTTAAATAATCTCTAACCTCAGGACAATATCTGAAATATTTTAAATCCGAAATTAAATCTTTTTATGTCTTTGGCCATCTTGAAAAGGGTTGAAAAACGTATTTTTTCACTTCTAGTTGAGATACAATTCAGGGAACAGCTAGAAGTGAAACAAGGATACCTCAATACCTGATTACTTCAGGCCATGAACCAGAAGTCAGACAGTTGTGGTACCTTCAGCAACATTACAGAAGAACCATGCCTTGCCTCATTGCACAGTCACGCAACCAATGTTTTTTTCATTCCAAAGTATGAAGTAAGACAAACTTGCCTGTCAGTCACTAGAATTCTGCATCAGGGTTTTTCTGAAGGAAATATATTTTTAATGTATTGTAAAATCTTATGGAAAATCAACTTTTTCCTATTTATTCTCAGAGAAATGGGGTATTTCTAAATGGCATTTTTCCTCACTTGCCATTTCAAACTGGTCTATCCACACCCAGCCAGAAGATAATTAAGGTGAAGGATCACAGACTGTTTGCTGTCTCCCAAAGGTGTGCTAGATGCCACAGACGACCATGATAACCATTTCCTCATTATGTGGCCATCCCTGACCAACCCCAATACTTCTGACATGTACAAACCAGCACACTATCACTACATCACTAGGTTGCACTGCAAACACATTGCAAACCAGCGTTGAGGCTTTTTCAACGCTGAGGAAGAGTGCCCCAGCAACCTCTGGAACTGTAAGCACTGTCAGCTTCATTTGTGTAGTACATCTGAAGTCAAAGCAAGCGCTCTGTGGATGGATCTATAAGCAATTACTTGAAACCAGTACAATAAACTGAATTTACAAGTTCAGTATTTCAGCTCGTAGAAGAGTACCAGCAACTCCTTTGAGCCTCAAAACAGGGTAGAAATAGAAGGGAACTAATTTCTCCACAATTCAAATACCAGAGCACACCAGAGCCCATGAATGGGACAAGGCAGATGGTTTTCTTCTTTCCTGCGGACTCTCTCTGTATGTAGCTGCCTTTGACACGAGAAAGTGACCCTTTATAGCAGTCACAACAGGCAGGTGGAAACTCACTGCACAGTCACCAACCATTCCTTCCTATCTTTGCAGGAGGGGGTTTTGTTGTTTTTGAAGGCCTGATGCCATCATCTAAAGATATTTAATGTTTCAGCTGCTCCTCCATCTGCTCACAGAGCATTTCTCCTTCCAAACCACCCCCACTTGCTACCCCTAAAGAAAAAGCAGCTCCAGTCCATAAGCCACATTCAGCACAGCACAGCTCAGGCTGTAATGCTCTGCACTTCCAGCCACCTCAGAACCCTTCTGCAGGTTAAGGCTCTTGTTTTATTTATTTAGCTCTGCCGTTACAGATAGCATCTCATTCTTGTCAAAAATAGGGCCCAGCGCCACACAGAAGCTTCTGCCCCACATCAAAAGCCAGCAAGTCACTAAGCCCACATACACAGTTTCCCATTTTCCTCAGGCAACATATGAAGTGTTTGTTTTTCTTTTTCCCCTGAGATGATAAAGATCCCAGGCTTGTGTGATCAGGCAAAGCAGGACAAACCTAAGTTCTACTGAATTTGTCAGTGTTTAAGACAATTAAGTCACATAGTGAGAACGCAACGGTGACTAGTCACCACCATAAAGGAGGATGTCACAGAAGAATAGAGAACCCTCCAAAATGAAGAGCTCTCCAGCTCAGGCCCAAGAGAAATGCTTGGGACGTGCACAGGAAACCACGATGGATGCCCTCTGGCACCTGTGGTGGCAAATGCCTCTCAGAGCTTTGGGAGCTCCCGCAGGGTTTTGCTGGAAGCTCCACTGGTATTCCCCACAGCTGACACATGGAGACCCAGAACAGCACTAACAAACCGCTTGCTTTCCCCTCTGAGATTTGCTTCCCCAAGTTCCAAGCACAGGCAGCGCAGGACAGAGCAGTGAGCCAACACCTCTGCCTCCCCTGCACCTGTACCCAGCCTTCTTCTCGGCTCTCATCCCAGAACAACAAGTAAATAGCTTTCGCCAGTCTTCTTTCACCCCAAGTCAAATTTTACACAACTCAGCAAAGCTAAGCAAGGCCCACAACTGCCCCTAAGAAATGATTACACATTCTTTGAGTCTAAGGCAACACATCAGCTGTTATAAAGCCGAAATTCACCTCAGAAGAGTGAAATAGTACTTGCCCCTGACATCTCCCAGGGAATGAGCTCCTGCACTGACCCAGCACAGAGCGTGGCTTCTCGCCACGTCCACCACCAGCTTCATAGCTGTGGTGAGCAGAGCAACCCTGTCAGTTTGGGGCATCTGTGTGCGTTGTTACGGCAACTCCGGGAGCTGCACGACCGATTTCGTCTGAGCCCCATCTCAGCCCGGCTCACGCGAAATATTCCGGGCTAGCAGTACGTGGCTGCTGGGCCGTAGCTTAAGCAGCTGTGGCACTCCAATCCCACCCGAAGGCACGACTTGGCGGTCGTGCGAGGTGCGAGACGCGCGGCCCCGCAGCAGGAGCTGCCGGAGGAACAGCCTCTGCCTCCCAGGGCACGGGCTGCGACCTCCAGACGCCAACCGGGGAACCCGACAGGCACCGGGACGGGCCTTCGGAGGACCGGCCGGTCCGGACAGCACCCCGCTCGGCCCCGGCCCGGTCCCTCCCGCCCGCCCGCCCCGCTCCTCACCGGCTCCACCCGCGCCGCCCCGTGCCGCAGCCGCCTCATGCTGCCCGGCGGCGCCGCGTTCAAATCTCCCGCCCCCCAACGGCCGCTGCCGGCCGCGTCATGGCGGCCCCGCCCCTCGGCGCCTCCCTGAGGCGGCCCCGCTCGGCCCACCTCGGCCCCGGCCTCCGCGTCTGCCCGCAACGTTAACAAGTCAAAAATAAAACATATCTATCTATCTTTGCAGCTAACGTCGCTGCAAAGGACGGGCTACGCCCCGGCCTGCCTCAGGCAGCCAGCCTCTCTAAAGCCCCTTTTAAATTTTTTTTTCCCCGGTAGTGTCGACAGCTCCCTGGGATCTGTGGCAGCTTTCCAAGAGTTTTAGATGCTAATTAGAATGATTTTGCAGTACAGTCTGTTCAGCAAATCTAGTCTTAATAAGTCCCCAAATGTGACTGCCAGTGGCATGAAGAGCCAAATGCCCAGTTTCCCACTACGTTAGAAGCATGTTACTGCAAAGCCTGGCTCTTCACACTTGCACCTGCTTCTGCTTTGGTCCTCCCTTGCATTCACTTAGTACTTTTTTTTTTCTTTATAAAATCAAGCTTCGTGATTCATTTGATCTGTCAGATGCTTGATTAAAAAATGAACGTTTCACCCAACTCCTAGTCCTTCCTCCTCAGGGCACACGAGTCCGAGGTTTCAAAGCGCCCTCCTGTCCTGCAGGGCGAGTTCTGCTCTCCACGCTCCCGCCAGGCTGCCCTGTGTCGCAGCACGCACCCTGCCTCCAAGTGCAGATGGCTTAACGCCACCACTGTTATCCAGAGACTCGGGAGCCAGCTGGCAGCTGTTCTGCTCCCTAATTTAAGAGTAATCCCAGCAGACAGCAACAATAACAATGGCAGCATTGCCCCCTTGTTTTCTTCTCCAGGCCAGCCTCCGCTGAGGAGCACAGACAACGGAGGCACAACAGGGAGAGCCCCGAGCAGCCTGCGCTGGGGCTGCTGCGCTGGCACAGCGAAGCCAGGAGCAGGTGGGGTGAATTAAACGGGATCTATATCCTGCCTCCTGGAGTTACTTAAGTGAAGCGTTTTTTTCAGATGAATCACACCTTCACAACATCCTTTTATTTGCCACTCTCTTTGCATTGCAAAGCATTTAGCTTCCTTCTAGTATTAGGGAACCTGGATAGCAGAGGAAAGATCATTGTCTGCCTAAATTGCTGCTCTGCTTGAGTGTTACATCAGCATATTATTTTAAATGTTAGGCCCATCATTTTAGTTTAGCAGGTACAAAATGTCTACACCTACTCTTGACAGCACTGCAATATTTTTCTTAATTTCTTAGTTCCCACAGCTTGCTACACCTACTCCTTGAATATCATCAGAGTGTGCCAGTAGAAATCTATTCAATTCCTATTTAGATTTCTCCTAAATGGAAATACATGAAGATTTGTACTGGGCACATGGAAAACACTTTGCAAGGCTTTCAATAACTGATTTCTACTTACTGCATTTTAAACTGAAAAGCAAACTGCTGCCGTTGACTGCCGTCACACGACCCCTGTAGTCTGGTTCAATAGACAGAAACTCTGGAATTTAGGGTGTTTACCTGAACTGAATTGAAGATAGGGCTAAGATAAAAGGCAAAACTGTTAGCCTTAACTCATTCCTTCATTTCAGCCTGCGGAGGTCACTTAGTCTTCCCATTGACTGAGCTGGATACAAGGCCAACATTCAGTCCTGCAAAACAAATTGATAAAGTAACTGCTTTATTGTTTTGTGCATCCTGCAGCTTTGACTCGATGAGGTGAAAAGTAATAACCTAAACAACAAGGAGCTACTGCCCAGCCCTGTCAAGGTGAAAACATTGGCAAGAGTAAAGTTTGAAGGTTCCATTTTACCTGAGTAGTCTAAAGTAGGCATCTTCTCTCAGGCAGTCACGTAGCCAATGAAGATGTCCTAAAACATGCTAGTGCATAAATTAGTTAAGATGCATCATCTGTACTTTTCTTTGATAATTAGACACAGAGGCCAAAGCAGCGTAGTGTAAATACATTATTTCAGGTGTTCATAGATTAATTTTACCTTGAGAGTTTCTTTACCTTCTGCTCCATTTTTTTTTTTTTTTTTTTTTTTAATATTTTGCAGTCCTGCTGCTGTAGTGCTCCAAATGGCACTGGGGTCACCTCTCCGTACAATGCTTTCCTATAATATTTATGGCACCATCAACAAGACATTTATACTAGGTGTTTCAACAAACTATTCTGTTGATAGTTTTATATTCCTGGAGGATTTCTAAAATAAACAGTAAAAGGCTGAAAAAAAAAAAAAAAAAAACACAAGGAATCATTTTTCCCTTTTCCAGATAAGAGTCCAGAAACTGGCTCTACCCAGTATTCCTTATGTCAATCCCATCCTGAAGTGCCTCCCGATTAAAATACTATAGTCTCTCAAAAACACTGTACGTGGTATAAACGCACCCCAAATAAGTTTAGTAACAGAAATAACAAGTTGCAAAAAAATCCATCACCACATGCATTTGGAAAACCATTTCTGAGATCAAACCTGAAAACATTAAAAATCAGTGACACTATGTGACTTCAAACCACAGTTTCACGATCCTCGATGTCTTAAAGCTGCTCATGCACAGAAAACAAGTTACGAAGCATGGTTAGCCGAGGTAGACCAGTCACACATACTCCTTAGTTTCTGCCCGTGAGACCAGGGGCAGCGGTTTTGAAGTCAATTTAGATGTGGTCCCCACATAAGTGTAAAGCCATCCCCCTGAGAAGTATCCTGTTGGACAAGGATCCTCACAGGTGATTGATTGATAGCTTCACTCAGAGCATTCCTCCAGCTGAGAAGTCAATGTGTACACACACTGTTTAATAAAGCATGAGTTGTGCAGCCTTTCCTGACGTTTAGAAATCTATATGGTTTTTCTTTTCTACGTGGCTTCTTATCTTCACAGTATTTGAAGGACCAAAATTAGTTGGTTGAAATTGGCCACTTGGATGCTCTGCAAATAGGGGGACATTTACACACACACATACAGAGAAATTACAGTCACACAAAAATGACAGTCCTATGTAAACCCGGAGAGCTCCTTTCTGCTATTGAATACTGAAAGGATGTTCCATATTAAAAGGATTTCTAAGAGGCTTTATGCACTGTCACTTCCATATCATAGCTTTATACTAGGATTTCTTTGTTGGGTACGAAACCCTGTTTTGATTTCTGATACATTTACTGCAGGTGACATGTGGTGCATAAAATACCCAGTCTGAGACAGCTGCATCCGAACATGGGCTGGGCAGCCTGCTGGGGAAGGCACTATTTCGTGCTACAGGAGAATCTCACCCAGCGCTTTATGTTCTGCTTTTAGCGTCAGGTCTGTTACGATTTTTCCTAATTGATCTTGTATGGGCAAGTGGAAAGTCAGTGGACCATTTAAATGATTTGCCATATGGAATTTGAAACTGGGAATAAGTGCTCTGAGAATATTGCAAATCTAAAGATAAATTCCTATATGAGAAAAATGTGACAGAAATCCCTTTCCCTTAGTTATCCAGAGGCCAACCATCTATTTGTGGGAGAGCGGACATAAGCTGCTTCTGATAATAATCTCCCAGTTAAAGGGAGAGATTCTCCAGCTAGCTCAACAACAGGGTTGCTGTCTGAAGGTGGATACAGAGTATTTGCAGATGGTCTTCACTTTTTATTTTTACATACAATTTGGAGTATCTCTGCAGACCACAACTCTTGGCAAAGGATCTCAGCCTGAAGTGAGCTTGCAGTTGGGTCTGCTTTTCTTCTAAGTACTGGTGCACAGGCATCTAAGGAGTGAAAAGTGGCAGAGCTATACGGTCTCGAGGCTGAGCAACATCAGCTCCCCTCTGGGCAGCCACAGGCGCTCACAATCCCTCTGTGTAGTATTGCTAATGCAGTAAATAGTGACCGTCCCTTCGCAGGCACATTTCGAGCTGACAGCTGTCATCCCAAATAACTGAGGCACAGTAGCTCATGTCTGGTAGGCGAAGTAAGACCACAGTGAATCAAACACTATTTCTTTGCACTTCACACACTCAGATTGTTGTGATCCTGTCTCAGGGAGGATATTCAAAGGGGCATGGGTAGGAAACTGTAGTTTCCTGCAAACTCTTACTTTGCCCTAAGAAATGTTCCTCATCAATATGCCACTGGTTTGTGTCAATAGTTTCTCAGTTATACTTAAGGCTATAACCGTCTATAGTTCTGTAATTCCTCCTGCCTCGCCACAAAGCTATGATTTCTTCTGCACTTTTCTAAGTCTCAAGTTGGATACTAGCTGCATTTGTCATGCGAGACAGACCAAGAAAGAGGAAGAGCCCAAACAGGAAGGATTAAGGGAAATTTCAGAGAAAGAAAACTCAGTTAAAACCAAATAACGTATCATTACTATCAATATACTTTTTAAAAGGCACATAACAACCATTTGTGGGTGGAAATTTCTATCAGAAGTTTTAAGCCTCTGGTCCTCAAGGAAAACATCACTTATGTTTTAACATCAGCTGTGTTCTATTTCTCACCAAAACAGATGACAAGAAACCATTGAGCAATCATCTGCTCAAGTGCTCACATTAAAGAAATACATCCATGGAAAAAAAAAAAAAAAAAAAAGGATTTAACTTTTCAGAACTGCCAGTTTCCCATTGCAAGGGTTCCCGGTCCCCGTGTCTCCACCAGAACTTCGCCGAGCTCCCAGCTCTGCTTTGTCCTGCCACCACAGTCGGAGCCGGGCAGTGCTCTCCCGGTGGAGCACTGAGGAGGCAGGAGGCCAGAGGGAGGGCAGGGGGCTGTGTGCTGCTTTGTTTTGCTGTGCTTTGCTTCCTTGGTGCAGTCTGGAGAGCGTTTCCCTGTCCCCTCAGAGTGCCACAGAAGTGTGAAATAGCTTGCCCACACGAAACCCCCAAAGAGCCAAAACGAAAGAGGAAGGGTTTGTCCCGGCACTGCAGGTGCTGGGACCTGCACACGGACATAAGGCTGTTCTGGGGAACAAACCCACATCAGAGACGAGGCCTTTTAGAGAGGGGACGATTTTTTGTTGAATCGCTCAACTGCTCGATCAAAATTGTCCATCTGCACATAAGAGGGACCAAAATATCTTTTCCTGAGGTACAAAGAACTAAGGGCAGAAAGTTCCTGCAAAGCAAACCAGGTCCTGTGAATTCCTCACAGCCAAAGAGCAGGGCAGGACACCTTCCTAAAGCCCACTACGATTTCACTGTAGGATGTATCCAGCTATTTTTTCTGTTACTTCAGTTACCTTTGAAGTCAAAAGAAAGGAATGGAATGAAACTGGGCTATGCCCGTGCTCTGTTCAGTGTGAGAGGGAAACATTTCTGGCTAGCAGTAGCATTATGTGTTTAAGAGGACAACCCATTTTTATTCACCGCTATGAAAAAAACAGGGGTTGAATAGCAAACATAAGTAACTACATTTAACCTGAGGTTGGTTTGTCGGAGATTTCTATCATCCTTCTAACCATTTCATGGCCTGTTAAATGAGCTGAGACAGCACTGCATGTCATGGTTAGCATTTTAAACTTCAACTAATGGAAACAATAAATAGCACCTCGTGTTTTTACAGACAATTTAATCTGGAAGAATAAAAATAACTAGCTATGCCCAGATGCATGCATGAGTTATACACATGCATATATTTACTGCCCTATTTCAGAAACCAGTTTGAGTTCTAGGAAGCCGTTTCTAGCACTTGATGCTGTCTGTGTGTTTGTACAGTATCATCGAAGTGGAATCATGTTGTTTAAAGTGGAGTCAACAAACAGCAAATATTTTTTTCATAGCAGGTTCTTTAAGCAGCTGTCGCACACCCAGGCTGGAAGTTATCCAGGTGTGATCTGAGACACCGAGGACCACCTTTTTAAGATAACTTGCAGATATGTTTGTGCAAACACCGTTTGTGCAATAACACCTGCAATAGGCAGCTTTAACCAAGAAATGAATTTATGCTCTCTCAGTCCTTCCCTGTTTGGGTATGTCTTTTCTGACCCCATCCATCAGCCATCTCTGCAACTCTGAGTCATCCTTCTTACATCTACATGCATTAGATTGTGGGGGGGGAAACACAAGCAAAAGCAAGCCAGTATCAAACACAAAGACCGCTTTCATTTCATTTTATGGTTAATACCTCGGGACACTCGCACTGCCTTCTCCATTTCTTTAACATACCGCTGCTCTGCCATACAGCCTCTTCCAGACCTGAACCAATTTCCACCTGTACAACGCCAGCCCAGGAGAGTTTCAAAGGCACAAGGGAGCTTCAGCTCCTAGGCCGCCCTCTGTGCCTCTCCAAGTGTCTCCCCAGACGCGCAGGAACAGCATGCCTCTCTCCACACCCGTACCAAGGGATGCGTTCCTTCACACACACGTGTTACATCTGCTGGCCACGCAGGCAAATCAGTGCTCTTGCTGAATTCATTTAACTGGGCGATTGGCACCGACAGTCATCGAAGCACCCAGGACTTTGGTGGCAGCCCTCGTGCGGCCAGCACGCACATCGCCAACCTGATGAGCAGGCTTTTCTCATCAGCACCCCAGTCGCACGAATTTTTCGATGTTCCTTCTAAAATATCTCACTAACTAGCATCACTAAGTTGGTGGAGAACAAAAACATCTTTTACCATTTTAAGGGTAATAACTCCCACGTATAATTGGCACCATACTGGTTTATGTGCAGCTAACTGAATTTTACTGGCACTGATTTGGATCGTTGGCTAGAAAGCAAGCAGCCTTCTCCAAGCTACCTCTCTGAGCATTCAGACTTTTGTGCCTGTATTAGAAGGGAGGAATCTTTCCACTGTTACTAATAGTTTCACCTCTGGGCATTTCTAAACTAAAATTACTGATCTAACCAAATAGCCTGTTTAGGATAAAGTATTTCAGCAGAGAATGGGAAGCTGAAAACATGCCCCAGCTCAGACCCTGGGTAAAATGTCAGCATTCAGGTAAGCCTTGAAGAGAAGCGCGGGGGAATACTTCACCTTCTGGAAAGGCTCACGTGAGTTTAACAGGCGGATTAGTCCATTACTCAGGAGATGAGAACAAGCCCTGCTTGGATGGGATCAATTTGGGTTTCATTCCTGCTCTGTGTGGGAGGGTCTGTGGCTACAGATTATGTAGCTAACCCCCAGCTGGGTGCAAGAAATTTGACGAAAAGACAAAATGCACCGCACCGCAATACTGCTATTTTTCCCTTTGGTCAAGACACGTTCAGTCTCCAGTTTCACACTGAGCCAGAATCATCTAGTCACACAGCCTTCAGAACCTACTGCCTGACAGAGAAGTTTATGTGAAAACATCTGTTTTCAGTAATCTTGTTATATATCAGCTGTCACGTATCCTTCAAACTACGTGTTCTCATGTTTTCGTTGCAGCTGTGGCAATGGTATTTCCCAGAGCTGCACCTTTTATTTATACAATTTTCCAAGGATACTTATCTTGTAGAATTGGCTAGAGCACAGTGTTGCCTGTTTGCTACCTGCCCTATCTTTAGAAGTTCATTGCACTTTTTAGCCCTTATCAATGAGAACGTCATCGCCTTCAGAGCCTTTTTTTTGAAAAGAATGTGCTTTGTGCATAAAGCCATTAGCTGAACCTACTCACTTGCCCACGGTCCATGCCTTCAGAGTGGCAAGTATTAAAGATAATGCTTCTCGTTGCTCTGAGCACCGCAGCTTTGGGATCCACAAAAGGTAATATTCATTATAACAAAAAACGTCCTTTGAAAGACAATGAACTAACTCTGCATTCCACCGGACTTTATTTTTACATGTATCAGAGATAAGGCGCATTTCTGCAGCGAGAGCCCTAGCGCTCCCACCATACACTCTGGCTGGATGAGAGCAGGGCTGCGATGAGAGACAAATGACACAGGCCTTCACACTGTCCCCGTGTGCCCTGGTGAATTTCACCCGGAGAGCCTAACAGATTTCTGTCAATACCACAGGCAGTCTCCTGTGGAAGTGGTGCAGCCCTTCAAACCAGCCGTACAGCCACGCTGCTCTTCTCGCCCACTTTGGGCTGTTGCTTGACTACAACACGAATACTGAATGTTGCCAGCACAGCTAACACACCGGAGAGAAGCACTCTCTTTTCATCTCACTCGTGCTTAGGAACTAGTAAGTGTTCTGTACTTTCCTTTTAAGTCCTCCCCTTTATTGTAGATCATGTCCTCCTTCTCTCCATCATACTGGAAGCCCGCTGACTTAAACGAGCCCCTCTCCAGTTGCTTTGAAAGCCCTATTAAGTCCTTTCAGTGTTCATTAATGCATTCAGTGTCCTGCCCAGGTGCGGGAACCTCCAGCCTACCTGTCCTCCTGCCAGCAGGCCAATGGTTGGTCCCCCCAGACCTTTACGTGGAATGCAAACTAGAAAATGAACTGCTTGTATAATACCCAAGAGTAGGAGAAAAGAGGAAGAAAAATTGTCCATAAGTATCCGATAAAATCAACATACTTTCAATGACACTAAAGACACAGGTCTGAATTATCTTCTGCATTCCTATGTGATATTTGATGTCTGCCTTTGCAGGGCCAGGAGGAGGTGTGTTTGAATCAGTGTCAGTCGTCAGCTTGTTCTGCTTTGTTTTCATGATCTGTTGATTTAGGCTATACTTTAAAGACAGATCCCCGACAACTCTGATGTGAGCTGCCTTTAATGGATCTTTTGACCAGAAAAGAGGTGAAACAGTTCTGCCACGCTTTCTCCCTCCTGGAGAAATGTAATTTTCTCTTCCTCAGCATGTTCTCTCTAGCCAGGGTACGTATCTGATACAGATGCACGAGCATAACATCGGCACCACCAGGACAATTCCCTAGCTGGCATTTGTAAGCAGCTAAAAACACCACGGCATCACCTTCCACAGCACGAGGGGATCCTTAAGCAAGCGTGAGAAGGGAACCACCCCTAAACACAGGCACTTGCCTTGCTTCGTCTCTATGCCAATAAAGGAGAAGGGAATACCACTGCTTTAAAAGCGACTGGCTCTCACCTCCTGGGCAGCAGACGCTGCGGAAGGCAGAGCCCCCTCTGCCTGCAGCGCAGATGCCAGGGTTGTGGCAGAACGGGGGAAGGAAAAGCACAGAGCCACTGCTTCCCGCAGGGCTTAGGACTGCTCTCCCACGCGCTTGGATATGGCTCAGGACTGAATTTGCCACAGCAGCCTTTCAACGCTGTTCTTTTTATGTCTCTGCTTATGTAAATTCAAAACTTTTAAAACCCCAGCGCATAGGATTAGGCACCAAAGCGAGCTAATTAGGTTTTAATGGCAATTCTCTGTCCTTCTTATGGCCTTTTTGGACACTTCTTACAGTTGGGAAAGCAGTGTGATTTATTTCACATGTAATGCCTCAAACGTGGAAGGCATTTGGTATGAACTTTTAAAAGCAGGGCTCCTTACCATCTGGTGTCCATTGCAGAAAGAACAGCATCAGAATGAAATAGCTTGAAATTCCTCTTTGATGCTGTGCTTTGTACTCTTCTTTGGAGAAATGTCTATATTTTAATAAGTCCCAATGAGGGAAAGGCTTTGCTGTAGGGAGAAATCTTTCTTTAAAGATATCCTGGCACATTTTTTGCTGTCTTTCACTCTCTTTTTTCTAGTGGGGCAGCTTCAACCGAAAAGGAATGACCCCCTTCCTGCAGCAGATTGCCTCTCATTTCAGAAGAGCTCTCGGAACAGCAATTACTCTCTACCTCTTGGCTCTCTTCCATCAACTTTCAATGCATAAATCTGCTAGCTAATCTTACAATTAGTACCTGGACTATAATTCTCTTGCTGCCCAGAGCTGGCTTAAGGAAGCCCAGCGTGTTGCGGCCGTATAAAACATCCTGTCCCAGCTGGAGAGCCGTGCGAGGTTTGTCCCTGACTGCCACCGGGGGTGTTCTGACCCTGTGCAGCTGCTGCTACTTGTGCCCGCGGACCAGACCTTGGGGTCTCCTGGTGCGGCCAGAGGTGCTGCTGCACCGCTGAGGATCTCAGAAGGGGACCAGCATGGGGAGCAGGGGAGAGGCAGCTCCGCTAAAAGGCTGAGTTCATTCTGGTGCACATTGCAACTTCCAGCCCAGACGTTCATCCCCCTGGGAAAAAGAGGTGCCAACTGTGGCTCTTCCCGTCCTCGAGGGCCTCCTCCCCAGGGTTCAAGTGCCCCGGGACTTCTGCCTGCAGCAGGAGCAGCCTCCAGCACACGGACAGGTTCAAGCACGGGGCTGCCATCACAGAGCATGTGCTGCCCATCAGAGCACACGTAAGGCTGCCCCAGTAGGGTGTCCCCATTTTCACATGGGAAGGGAGGCCCCAGCAAGGGAAGTGGTTTGCAAAAAACAAGGCAGTGCCTCAAGAACACAGCCAGGGACAGGCTCACAGGTTGGTGCTGCATCTCTAATTTGCCAGCTGTAGCTTTTGAGCCCGTACAAATCTGCCATGTTACAGCGAGCACAGTACGCAGTAACCCTGTTGGAAGGCGACCTGCAGCCACCTCACCCCACCACGAGCCAAACCACCACAACCTGACAACTCTGGGAATGGACAAAGCAGTGCAAATCAGCACGCAAGAGAACGCGTTGTTCCATTTTTTTACCAGAAAAGCATGAATCAGTACGGGTAGAGAAGAGCAACGTGAAACAACTCTCAGCTCCAGCCAGGGGTGGCCTACGGGATCGCTAAGGAGTTCTGCAGAAAGGCTGGAAGCTGCTAAGCCTGGCCTGACAAACTGCTACCAGACCGAGAGCACGCTCACAGCATGCGGCCTCTTGTTGCTGTGACAGCAAAACTCATCTGGAAACACAGATTTTCCTTAAAAAATAAAAATAAAAAAATTGCTTGCTAAAAAAAGCAAGCAAATTGACTTTTAATGATCAGATCTAAGGCTCCCCTAACACGAGGAAGGCAACGAGCTGGCCAGCACTGAGCAGCCACACAAAATCAGGTGTACGTTCCTGTTCTCTTCCTTTCAGTTCACTTTTGCTGCAAGGGCCGTGCTGCCCAGTTCTTATGCTAGAAATGCACCTCAGAAAGTCTTTTTCCTACTAGGTGGTATGAGTGTCTGTGGAGTAACATAAAGCTTGTTGTATGTTTGATGCATCCTGCATTTATCTGCACACAAAGCTAGTATGAGTCCCAGCCCAAGGCACCACTACGGTAAAAGCCACTAAAATAATTCCTACGAGCGTCGAAGGTCTTCCCTTAGACTTGTTACTTCCTTTCAACAAACAGAGGGAGGAGATAAATATTAAATGCAGGTAAGTTTCAGCATCTCAAAGTAACACGTGCATTTGTAGTTCATGCTCAAACCCCAAGAAAAACACTGCGCTCTCCAGCATACAGATGAGCCGAGCTGCAAAGGCACACCTATTTCAAGCCCAGCTTTTAGAGCAGAACAAGGGGACTGTGGCACTTGCCAGAGCCAAACTCAGAATCCCATCTGCATGCAGTGGTAGCGGATGTGCGCTTGTGTGCGTGCATCTTTGCATACCTACGTATAGTTCAGTAAAACATCCACGCGGAAACGCTGCACAGATTCACGTCTCCTGCAAACCGGCTGGATCACGCAATAAAGACCAGAGAGGGGAGTGTGGGCATGCCGGGGAGAGAGAAAAATTCCTGACAAGCCTCTTCAAAGCAAAGCTGTAAACAAACAAGGGAAAGCAGAGGCTGATGAACGTAGCCAGACTGATAGTAGTGAATCCAGCTCTACGCCACAAGAAAAAAGCCCCCGCAAACACTTCAGCATTGTGAGCCTGAAGGGGAAAGTGGCTGCAAATAATAACAAAACTGACTCACCTATTCTCCTGGTCTAGGATGGGGAAAAAATCGGAAGACAAACAACCAGTGTAACTCTTGAAAAGCAAACTGTTTGTTTTTTTTTCAGCTACCTTCACTAAAGTGGAGCTATCAGCCAAACAAAAATGACTTCACCTTTGAAATAGGATTTTAACCTTGTGAGCACCCTCAAAATAGGAAGAGGTCAACTTATAATTTTCCAGCCAAAATCAGCAACCATGGGACCAGGCGTGGCTGGTACAGATCACCACCAAAAAAAGCCGAATATTCTCCCTATTCCCACCTTCCATGCAGCGCCAGGCAGGTTGTTACACGCTAGTTTCATTTAAATAACTTTTATCCCTCTGGAAGACTTACTGAAAAGTGTTTAAAGGGATCTTGAAAGAAAGAGATGCATACAAACAAACTGGATAACGCTCCCCCAGCACTTGGCAAAGTTTCAGAGATGAGTCATACATTATGGCTGTGTAAATCTGGGCTTGTGTGAGCCAGTGTTGGGTTCTACCCACTCCAGATTTAAATCACAGGGAATGAAGCTCAGACATGTAGTGGATGATGCATGTCCCCCAGTGTAAAATGCACACTTGCTGATGCATCATGAGGAGATCGGTCCTCGACGAGTCCTCTGAAAATGACTGCACCACAGATCCAGGCAGGAACATCACCTGGCTCCCTCAAAGCCATCAACATTTTCTATCCCCAGGACCATGATATAGCAATAGGACAAGGGGGGGCAATTTTAAACTAAAAGAGGGGAGATTTAGAATAGATACTGAGAGGAAATGCTTCACTCAGAGGGAGTGAGGCACTGGCACAGGCTGCCCAGAGAAGCTGTGGATGCCCCATCCCTGGGGGTGTTCAAGGCCAGGCTGGATGGGGCTTTGGGCAGCCTGGGCTGGTGGGAGGGGGCCCTGCCCAGGGCAGGGGGCTGGAACTGGACAATTTTTAAGCTCCCTTCCAACCCAAATCATTCTGTGATTCTATAAGGGCTCACATTATTGTCAGCAGTCAGGGGGAAACCAGCTCTTCTGGATGTGCACGGGGCCTCTGGTAGCACGCTACAAGGCGCTGTGAGAAAAGACGAGGAAATGGACACGGTCAGACAAGGTTAATACAGGACAAGTAACTTGTGCAAAAACTTGCAGCCTGGATGGTAGCCCACACACTTTAGAGATTAACTGAAGCTCTGAAATGCAATTCGAGTAACTTCCTTTGAGGTGCCATCTGGTGAATCATTTACTGGGAACGTCTTAATCACATCAAAGGCATCTATCAATGCAGCGCATTTTCTCAGTGTTCAGGACTCCTCCTGCACGCTGCACTCAAGGCACAGATACACCAGCACAGGGTTAAACTTTACAGCACTGCTTTCTCCCACTGTAATAAAAAAAGTCTGCACTGTATTACCACCGTGGCCTGAAGCACTAGATCTTAGAAGAGCAGCATTTCACTGCTCCCTCTGAAAGGCTGCCGCTCCACAGCCTTGCTCATGTTCTTGGAGATGTCTAGGAACAGGCACACGTCGGCGAAACAGAGAAGCAAGCCGAGCAGCACGCACATCCCCTATGCTCGGGCTGCCAGCCGGGGCAGCAGCTCTGGGCTCTGGGCACGGAAATCCCGTCGGTAACGCGCTGCCCGGACCCGGAGAGCGCAGCGGGGCAGCGCTCGCCGCGAAACTCTTCCTGCTGCTGAATTTGGCCTCAGAGCGCCGGCTGCCCAAGGCGGGCGGGGCGCGGCTCCTGGGAGGGGGCGGCCCGGGCCCGTGTGGGTCTGAGGAGCTGCTCGGGGCTCTGTCCGTCTGTCTGTGTCCGTCCGTCCGTCGGTCTCCCCGTCCCGCCCCGCCCCTCCCCGCCCCGCGGCGCGGCGCTCGGCCTGATTTACGGCTCTGCTGCAAACGGCTCCCGCAGCGGCTCCGCTCCCGGCTCCGGCCGGGCTCCAGGCGAGCGGAGCCGGGGCCCCGCGGCGGCCCCCGAAGTTTCGCAAGTTCGCCCCGCCGAGGCGGAGGGCGGGCCGCGGCCGGGGATGCGGCAGGCCGGCCCGGAGCAGAGCGGGTTCCCGTGGCCGGAGCCGCTGCCCGGCGGCGGCCCGTGCCTGCCGTTCCGCTGCCCGCGCTGCGGGGAGCGCGGCCGGTTCCGGAGCCTGGCCTCGCTGCGGGCGCACCTGCAGCGCGGGCACGGCTACGAGGAGCGGCGAGCCGCGGGCAGGGCCAGCCCGCCCTTCCCGGGGGGCGCGGGGCCGGGCTCGCCGCCGGGCAGCCCCCCGGGCCGCAAGGCGCCCTTCGCCGCCTTCCGCGACGCCTCGAGCGAGGGGCGGCCGGAGCCGGAGGCGGACGGGCCCTCGCCCTGCCCGGCCGGGTACGCGCCCGGCCGGCGGGCGTCCGAAGCCGGCCTCCCCGCCGCCGCCCCCAGAGCCTCCTTGGAGGCGCACGTCAGGGAAAAGTTCGCCAGGATGGTGGAAGCCGTGGACAAGACGATCGAGAAGCGGATCGACCGGCTGACCGGAGAGCTGGCCCAGAAAACGGCGGAGCTGCTGGAGGTGCGGGCGGCGTTCGTGCAGCTCTCGCAGAAGAAGCAGGAGGTGCAGCGGCGGGAGCGGGCGCTCAGCAGGCAGGTGGACGTGGCCGTGGAGATGATCGCGGCCCTGAAGCAGCGCCTCACCGAGTCCGAGGAGGAGCTGCACAGGAGAGAGGAGTGAGTGAGGGCGAGGGCTGCGGAAGGGGGACGGGTTGGGTGCTTGTGAAAGGGCCCGGCGTCTGGCCCCGGGGGTGACTCCGCTTCTAGAGACGTAGCCCCCGTGGGGGTGTCCCCAGCAGGTGGGACACGGCCCCCCTGAGCAGTGGCTTTGGGGAGCAGCAGCTCTCTGGTCACCAGCTTAAATTTTGTTACGCCTGCCTTGTGACCCTGCTGCCATGGGGTAGAAGCAAGTGTAAGCTGTCATCAGCACGTAATCTGATTTACACAGACACCTCTAATCTGTTATCTTTTAAAGAAGGCTGGGTAAGTGCTGGAGGAACAGTGTAACAGAATGGAGCAGCGCCTCTTCCCTGAAGTCACCCCGCTGGTGAGGGGGTGCACGGAGCTGGCCTCCTCCTGTGCTGCAGCAAAGCCCTGCTGGGCACGCTGCTAAAGGGCCCCACCAAGCAGGAGCTTGGGGTGGACACAGCTCCAAGAACCCGGAGTCACTTACGGGGCATGGGAACCAGTCGCCAGTCACTCTGACTCACCCAGCCTATCTAAAAATGTGCTCGTGATGCATCCATTAAAAATGTAGTGATAGCTGATATATTATTTATACGTGAACTACTTAGTTTATTCAGCTCTTGCTGAAACCTTTCAGGCTTTTTGGAGCAGCACTTGTTTTAGAGGAATGCAAATGAAGATCCTTGGTAATGGAGTGCCTCCAAACCAATTCACAAGCTTACAAAGGGAGATGCTAGTTGCCATGACGCTGATCTTAGAAGAAATAAGGAAGGTGGTGTAGGAGTGCAGTGTGGGAAGTTTGGAGGGCTTTCATCGTTCCTTCCTGCAGTCTAAGGACTAGAAAGAAAAGATGCTGATGGCTCCTCTATCAGTAGGAGTCATCTCCAGTGAGGCAGTGCAATTGATCCCCCAGGAGAGGGGACAGATACTCAGCACCTCTGATTTCTGAAATATTAGGTCAACTTCATGGACAAGAAGATTCAAGGACTCAAGATGAAGCTAAAGGTAATAGTGGAACTGAGAGAGAGACTTGAAAGCATGCTGGAAGGAGGCTGTGAAGACATGTAACTTACAGTTTGAAGTAGTTTTGATATTCCCATCTAGCCAAACTCCCCCTGTGGGCTCTATCGCAGCATGATTCATCCTACTTCTTCCAGAAGAGTATCTGAGAGTGGGAGGAATTGCTCTGTGGAGGTCCTTCTTCCCTCTGCAGACTAGAGAGGGACCGCAGGTAAGCAGACGTTTTAGGCAAGATGCTGAACTTGGGCTATCTAAAATGAAGAGGCATGAATTGTGTCCCACGCAAAATCTCTGAGAACGTGTGTGGGAGAGGAGTCGTGCAGCACCTCATCGGAGCACCAGCTGGGGCTCGCTCGCCCCCTCCCTGCCCTGCATCTGGAGCTGGGGTGAGACAAGGGGGTAGAAGGGAGTTGCCCTGACCTCTGGGCTCCTTGCGTTGCTGCCTCAGTGCAGAGCGCTGTCAAGGCACTCTGAGGAGGCTGGGAGGGTCAGGTAGGGTGTGAGAACAGGTAGAGTTCACAGAAAAACTGATTTCTGTTGTTCAGACAGCTTCTGCATTTCCCATCTTGTGGGATAGGAAGGGATACAGCCATAGAAAACTGTACGGTATGGAGCCCTAATCAAGCGTCATCGTATAATTAGGAAATTGAGAAGGAAGACAGATATAAGTAATGCTTTGTAAAAGCATTTTGACTCCGCCTCTGAAAGTGTCTGGGACACTTAGTTTTGTGATGCTAGCGGGGAAGCTCTGCGTGGTGTGCTGTGGTAGGGAAGGAAAATAAAGGATCTTCACGGCTCTGGGAATGACGGTGTCACTCGTTTGGTTTTCTCTTGGACCACTGGTTAATTTAGAGACCTGTCTATATATTCATCCCTCCGTGTGTTCAGAAACTTCCTTGGTGTGCTGAAGTGACTTTCTCCTTCAAAAAGGAGGATCTCAGCTTTGGCTTTGATTTCTGGAAGAAGTCCAGATGATTAGAAAGCCAAACAAGACTGCTTAATGGAAATTGCAGAAGCAGGAGTTCTCACTGCAGATTGTGAAAAGTCAAAGGCAGCCCTTAGGGACTGCTTTGATACTTGCTGACCTTCAGAAACAAATGCTTTCATCAGTTGCTTTGGACTATATATATTTTTTTTCCATGAGCAACCTTGTGAATATGGATAACTTCTCCCAAAAGCAGTACTGATACTGATCCACTATAGCTGAAAACTTGTTCCTCTGTCCTCTTTGAAAGAGGAAGAAGAAAACTCCTTCCTCCCAGAAACATCTTTGTCACCCTTTTTCAAAGTAAAGGAAAGCGGTCTTCCTTTGGGTTCTGAATGGTTGTCCCTGCTACCAGACATCAGGAATAGGGTGCATGTCAAAACCAGAAATGGGTCATTACCAATAGCACCTCTAGATCTCAGAGACTGAGATGGGGCTACTCGAGATCAGTCTGTGGGTTTAAAAAAGAAATCTTGTAAAGAGGAAAGAAATTCTAGTGCAGTTCTTAGATGAGGTCACAAAAACTCTCCTTTAGAGGCTTTTCTAGAGAAAAAGTTAGCAACTGGTATGGAGAGGAGTTGTGAAGGGTAGGACAGGTGGAGGTACCACACTATAGTAACACATAGTTAAAGCAGTAATACTCTAGGCACAGGGAAGTCCTAGAGCAGGTGCTCATGTGTCACTTAGTCTCATCAAACTTAGAAAGTTAAATGGCCAAAGTGTGGTTTTTTTTATTATTATTATCTGGGGGGCTGAGGATGTTCTAGAGAAGCAGGCACAGCTACTAAAGGCAGGTCCCAGTTTAGCAATCTGCCTTAGTTGGACCCTGAACCGTTTTGGTGAATGATGGCCACAGCGTCAAGCCTTCAGCAGAGCTGCTGAGCAAACAAATGATTTAATTAGAAAATGTGCCCTGAAAGGGATTATTCAATGTCTGATGAAGGAGAATGCAACTCAGTGTGAGCACTGTGATGTTAAAGCTAACGCAGGAGCCTTCCCAAAGGGAGTAAGATTGCGTTGAATAAGATAGCAAGAAAACCACTGAAAATAAAACCAGCTACAAACTCCTTCTAGAGGACACCTGGAGGCTTGGTTCTGGAAGTCATGTAAAAAAATGAAACTGGCAGAGTTTGACTTCTGTCTTCAGTGGGTCTAAACAGGGTATTTGAAGTTACACTCTTCAGTGGTGACTTAATTTCATTTTGTCTCCTAATTATAGGGGAAGAGCATACATGTAGTAAGTTGTCATATCTCTGACAGTAATTTCTTTAACCCATTTATTACATTTGTTTTAAGACCGTCTGGTCATGCCTCTGCTCTGGCATAGCCTGCAATAAGAGGGCTATTTCAGAATAGCTATGGTGGTGAGTGGTTATTTTTGCCACTGGCTTCACCTGAAATTTGCAATTATTGGAACTATTTGTTCAAATAACAGCTTGACAACGGGATTAAGAGCTGGCTTTTAAAGATCACTGCAATTGTGGCTTCTTTAAAATACCAGCTTGCCTTTAAATATGAGCATCACTCGTACAACAAACCGGTTTTGCTTTGGATGACCACAACTAGATGTTGGTTTTCCACCCTTGGTTTCAGGGGGTCCTGCTCCCTCTTCCCCATGTCCTTTCGTCTTCCCACTCAAGCCAGTGCTGCCCCCTCAGCTGCACTGGTTCGAGTGTAGCAGGACTAGCCCACGAAATGGGTCTGGGAAATAAAGCATTTTCATCCTCACGGTGTCACCCCAGTAAGCTCAGGGCTCAGATCTAGACCACAACGCAGCGAATGGGTGCAGCCGATAGGACAGTAACTTTCTGAGAGCAGGAGGTGTGAGCCTCTTCAATCAAATGTGCTGATGGTGGTGTAGGAATGTGAAACCGCAGCCTAATGAGCAACAGATACCAGCTTTCAGGCAGAGAAGCCACAGGGATGATGGATCGGGTCAGCAGCCTTAATACTTAATGACTGTTCATATTTTAAATAGTTTCTCAAGTAAATGGAAGCTTGCTTTGGTAGGAACTTCCCCGTCTTTAGGTAAAATAACGTAATTTGTTTCTCTGTCCATTTTAGGCAAAGTGCAATTCTGTAAAGGGATTGGATGCTTGGGTGCAGAGTCTGCCCAGAGCCTCGTGCCTGTCTCCACCTACGGAGCAGTTGCAGGTGTCAAAGTTGCTGTAAATAGTCCTGGGACCAGCGCTATGTATCTGTAGGAGGGTTTGGTTGCGATGTGTGAAACCATTATCCCTTCTTGTCAGTTGTTAAGGAGCTGGAGCTGTCCCAACCTCTGCCTCTACTCCGCGTATCACATGTTTATGCGCTGAAAGCCGAGCGAGCACTAAGGGCATCTGCAGGCTCCACATGCCAGCAACTGCCCTGGTAAACAACAACTGCAGCTCACTAGTTCTGCGGGGACCACCCTGGGATCTAGTGGTGAAGGCAAAAGAATAAATTTCACCTAGGCCGCTCTGATTTACGACTTCGTTTACCACATCTGACACTGTGTTTGGGAAGAGCTCTTCTCTGTCTGGCAGCACGGGCACCTCCTGCTCCTCCCAGACGTCTCCCTTGTCTGTCTTTCTCTCCTGCTTTTTCCCCCCTGATGCCACAAACTGCTGCCCGTTAAATGTGCCCTCTGCTCTCTGGGAAGGAGCAGTTGTCCCTCCTTCTAAAAGTTTCTGTCTGATGGAGGTTGCGGCACCCAAGACAGAGCTGCCCCTTCTCCCTGCTGCCCAGTCATAGCCCTTCAACAAACCATTATGCTCTACAACCCATGTTCATGTTAGTATTGCATACTGTAGCAAACAGGATAAATCACTCTGCTGCCCATTACAGAAGTTTACAGATGCCTG
Source organism: Nettapus auritus (assembly GCA_011076525.1). Taxonomy (NCBI): domain Eukaryota; kingdom Metazoa; phylum Chordata; class Aves; order Anseriformes; family Anatidae; genus Nettapus; species Nettapus auritus. The sequence continues at coordinate 5,986,768 of CM021770.1, read as the reverse complement.
AGCTGCACTGAGCGTTGTCTAGTCCCCGCAGAGGACGCAGTGGCAGGACCTGGCGCTTACGGTGCTACAGCGAGGACCCCGGTGGTGCTGAAGGAGAGGCAGGAGGCTGCAGGCTGACGGAGCAGAGGGGCTCCAGGGGAGCTAACAGCTCTGCATAACCTTTCCTTAACAGAGCAGCAGCACTCCACATGTAGAATGATCAGCATAGGGTAGCAGAGACCTCCAGACAGAAAGGGCAGTGCTTCTGAGCTGAGCCAGGCTTTAATAAATGAGTCCTCTGTCAGGTGAGTGCTGCTGATGAGGCTGTTCTGTAAAGATACTGAGCCCAGCAGGCCTGTGCTGCTGTTTTACACCTCCACCAAGTGGGCCCTGTAATACTCGCAGGCCCACCTTCCCCCGACTTCGTTAGGAGCCATTGGCTGACCTGCTGGGAACATCCATCTTTCCACAGTGTCAGAGCACAAAGTAAAAGACGGAAATCATCACCTAACATTCCCCCAAAATGTGGCAGAGGCCTGGAGAAATAAATTGAAAGCAAATAAGATAAGCACAAAATCATCACACCTATTAAAAATAGATACTGGAAATAGGACTGGAGAGAGAGGGTTATCACTACAGGTAGGAAGCATCTATCCACACTACAAGACAATAAAGGCAATTAAACGGATAAGCAGTAGCTGCAGAGAAGCTGTATGAGGTCTTTGAGCCGCTTCCCTATTGTTCTCGGGGGGAGGAGGGTAAAAATTCTTCTGGGAGCTTCCTTCAGGTAACCCAGGCACAGCAATGGCACAGAGCGAGCTCTCTGAGGAAGAGGTCTTGGAGCAAGTAGGCTTATTAGCAACTGCTCCTCGGGGCTTGGTGCTGTTAGGAGAGATGTGAATAAAGTGGAAACAAACAAAGAACCTGAACTAACAAAAGTGCTGCTTACCAGGACAAGGCATGAGACTGAGCCCTAGTGGGTGGCCGTATCCTGGCTCCTGTCTTCACAGAAGGAATTTAGAGTGGTTGTACAATTTCAGCACAAAGGAAGAGTTTTAGATAAAAGTTATTAAAGGCGGATTCATAGATTGTATCGAGGCATCTGAACAAAGAGAAAAACAATGGATACAGGTGTTTTTTTTCTTGCTATCCTACAGATAACAAAATGGTGCTGCTGCTGCTAGTAACAGTTGCTACAAATAGTGACTTGTAGGATGCCAAGTTACCTTGAGTAGTCTAGAAAGCAAGGAGAATAGTAGGGAATTTATTGAGTCTATGTGCCTGTTCTCCTGAGAGTGACCCAAGTCTTCCAGAAAAATTCCTGTTTTCCCCCATCTCCCTATGTGCAGCTCACTAACTACATGTTTGTAGGAAAGGAAAATGTATGGGTGATATATTCATGCCATGGAACAAGAGATTAATGAATCCTTTTTAATTACCTTTACTGGCACAATTACAAATATTAGCATTCATGAAACTATCAGCCTTCTGAAAACAAATGCCGGGTCCTTGATGTGACGCTTGTGGCCTCCAGATACAGCGAAGCACACAAGCTGGCTGCGTGGCCGTGGCAGGGACGTGCTGGTGGTGTCCCAGGCTGGCCAGTCCCTGCTCTGCCCCAGCGCTTCTGCTGGAAGGCTGCGTGCAGCTCACCTTCCTTCCCCGAAGGAGGGATTTAGAGCCAACCTGGTAAGTTTCTGTCCTTTGAGCTTCCTGTCCACTGCAAAAGAGTAACCTGCGGCAGTGCCATGGGCTTCGTAAATCCAGAGTAGCTTCATGACATGAGTTAGTGCTGTAAGTGATGTGAGAACAAAGCCCTCAATGTGACCTTACTGAGTTTAGATTTGCTTCCTCCTCAGCATCCTTCAGTGGCTTTTTATTACCAAGTCACTCCGAGCAGTCACAGAAACTACAAAGCCTTGAAACGGGGGTTTAACAAACCAGGTACCTCTCCGTTTCTTCAGCCAGACTTTGTGGGTAAGTTCATATAAACTAACCAAGCAATACGTGCTGGTTTTTAGCTCATTCCTGCCACTAGGATCAGCTGTGTAAGCAGCCTACCGATGCACTCTGCTATGGCTCAGAGCAGGCAGATGCCGCTTGAAGTTTAAATGGCAGATTTCCACAGCTGACCACTTATGCCTAACTTCGTAAGACAAAACCAGCTCACTTAAAATAATTATCTACAAGCATGCTGAGTTAAAACAATCTTTGATGAAACGCAGAGAACGTTTGGATTTGTTATAAACAAGCAAAGCTTTGAGAGGCTATTACTGCTACAAAATGTTTCCTAGATTCAGCTTAAAATGCGTTTTTCTCAGGCACTGTATTTCCACCGAACAATCATGCCCTGTTTCATTTGGCAAGTGTTGGCTCCTCCAACTCCCACACCCTGAGTTTTGTACAGAGCAAAAATTAACGTGGCTTCACTGGCAGAGCAGGAACTGTTTATCCAGGCATTTAGTAACCGGGGAAATCCTGCATGCTCAGATTTGCCATTTTCTGTAATACATGGCTGGCTGTATCCAAACGTTTCCCACCCAGAACTCCTGAAATGAGGCTCATTTACCACCACGAGTATGCAGAGCCCTTCAGAATGTGCTCTGTCTCCGTACATAGCTGGGACCTTTCACAGTCAGCAGCGCTATTTGGTGCTTCCAATTGTGCAACCAGACAAGAAGCATTTCTAAACTCCTGACCTAAAACTTGGTCTTCCCACGCACTTACTCCTTGCTCAACGATCTCTAGATTCTCTCTTAATCTCCTGTGCTCCCACTAGCTCCAGCTCATAGCGCTGCACTTTGAAGCACTTGCAGGATTGCAGCCAAAATGGAGCTTAATGGCCACGGTAGCCCTTTTAATTTAGCAACTACCACAGCAGCTATTTTAAACTACCACTGTAAGATTTTGATGAACCAGGAAGATGATTTGGGGGTTCCATCCACTTCTCTTCATGTTTCAGGAAGTATAGGCACATTTATAAGTAAGAAAAGAGAAGGTAGATCTGGTTTTGGCAAGTGGCTGTGCCCAGGTACCTTGAGTAGCGAATGGTTTTGCTTAATGAAAACAACATTTCTGCCCTGCGGTCTGTGGACCAACGGGATCTATGGACTATCTCCAAGAGCTCTCAGAGTATGACAAAAAAGAAAACAAACCCACTCCCCATAAATTTAAAATTCAGCATTCAGGGCTCCAGATCGTTAGTCAGTGTCCGCAAGAAGATTGAAAACCCTTAATGGAGGGGAAAGACGGTAATTAGCTACCATGGGATAGCACCATGAAGAAGAGGAGAAGCTATTGGTAGTTTAATGACAGCAGTGAGAGCGGGGCTCCCCCCATTATTTACATGTTGCCTCTCTGTGATATTTTTGTCTTACAGAGAAGTTGTTACTTTCAACCACTTCCTCGAAGAAGCGGCAGAAAAAGAGGTGCGGGGAAAAGCCAGGCTCCAGCACTTCATTGAGAACCTGTTGCAGCGCGTGGACCTGGCGGAAAGGCAGCTAGAGTACTACCAAAACCAGCAGGTCGCCTGCAACCACGCGGATGTCAGCGACCACGTGGTGAGCCTGCAAAGCCCTTTCGTTAATTGTCACCCTCCACCAGAGGGAAAGTGCTTGACTTTCAGTGTGAGTAGGCTCAGTGGGACAGGCTAATTGGAAAACAACCTGCAGTTGTAACCAAATCATAGGGTAACGAACAAAGGCAGCAGGCAGATGAGAATTCCAGCATTGTGCCCTTAGAGCTGCAGTCAGGTACCGCTACCTTAGGGCAGCGATGGCTGTAAATGTTGCTGGTACCCTAAGCCACACAAAACAAGGCTGGTGCTTGCTTCCTTCCTCCTTTGTGAGGGTGCTGCAGCTGGCGGTTCGTGGGCCCTGGCGACTGTACAGCAGAAAAAATGACCCAGGCAGGACAGCTAACCTGGCGAAGGATGGGAAAGGTAAAAGCAGAGGCAAGGCACTGTGCCTTGTGGTAACCTCGGTGCTGGCGGTGACCAGACATACCCATTCCTTATGCTTGTCGCGGCTTCCTGCAGAGCCAGCAGTGGGACTTTGACTAACGGGGTCAGACTGGAAGTGGGAATGAAAAGCAGGGTAGGTCTTGCACTGATTTAGGATCTCCAAATGGGTAGTCATACTGCCCAGAGAACACTTTCTGGACAGCTCTCGGGTCTGCAGCAGCATGGAAAAGGGCGTAGGAACAACATGTAGAAGCTCAGTTCATCCCATCTGGACTCTGTTAGAGCCAGACTTTATTTCCTTTTGAACAAAGAAGCAGAGAGGATGAGAACAGTAATCAGAGATGGGAAAAGGAGAGCAGAAAATAATGAAATATTTGCCTTTTTTTTTTTTTTTTCCTGCTTTGGCTATTGCTGATGTTACCTTTGCTGGAAACAGTTTCCCTTGTGTCATTTACTGACTTGGCAGTTTTCTGGAGATCCCTAAAGATTTTCAGAAAGGATGTGGATCCCTGTAACGGACACGTAAACCTGCTGGCAGGTTTCAGCTTGCTGTCTGTAGTTCCCTATCAGTAGACGTGTAGGAAGAGTGAATGGATTCCCACAGGCCTGTCAGACTAGACTCCACAGACTAGAAACCACTGCTGTCTGAACACTGCTTTTAAAAATAACATTATTTCTTTAAAAGCCCTCATTATTACCACTTAAACTCCCTACAAAGCATTACACTTCTATGGCAAGTTTTATCCACGACTTCTCCAGAACATTTCAGTTTCAGCGAATACCCATACTGCCTATGCTAAGTAATTGCTCATCCTTGTGGAGGTGAGCTGAGAGGCATCTGATCATGCACAGCACTAAAGAGGGCTGTAGTGGTAGAAAGCAAAGGTTCCTGTAGCCACGTGGAAGACAAAGACCTATAGGCAAGAACCAAATCAGTGTGGATGCACTGACAGGTAGCGTGGGACTCCTCAAACAGTGTCTGTGAGGATGCTGAGGGGCTGTAAAGATGGGCCTCGGTATTAAATCTCCCATGCTCTCGATGTGTTTACCAGGGTCCCTGGCTCAGCTCTGTCCCCTGGGGAAGGCAGTAGTTTTTGAGGCAGCTGCCCTGCTTTCTGAGTGACTTCGGCATTGCTCTAAGGCCACCCATCCAAATACTGACCAGCCTGACCTTCAGGGGGTAATTACAGAAGAGCACAGCACGGGATGGCTCCAGACTCCCATCCAAGATGTATGACAAGCAAAGTCAGGCTGGGCAAAAATCCATCCCCAAAGCACAGACAGAACCAGGAACAGAGGGGACATTTGCTTGGCTCAGTGACTTCATTAAATGATATTCAAAGGCTCAGTCTAGTGACACTGATGGGAGATAATACAAAGAAGCCTGTAGGTACCCAGACCGATTTAGGCTGAGCTGGCATCAAGTGCTTCCTTTCCTGACCTCCACCACGAGAGGGACGAGACAAAGTGATTCCAAGCTGTCAATCACACGGTCGTAATAAATGAAGTCGTGCAAAGCTCAGGCTGCTGGCACCGAGGCTACGCTATTCCTAGCCAGGCTTGAGATGTGGGCTGGGGAGGGAGAGAAGCACTGGTGTTCCTGCCCTCCAGCCCCGAGTGCTGCTGGAGGCAGGCGAGCTGGTCGTGGAGGTTTTCTGGCTGCTCGTGTAAAGGAAACACATCACGGCAAAATTAAAGGCTCTGAGAGAAAGCTAATTTAATACAGCTTATTCAGGCACTGTCCCTTATTAATTATCTTGAACACAATAATTACGTCTCATTGTACCATATTGTTTAATCTAAAGTGAAGCATCTCTGTTCAGCCCACACTTCTTTAGCAATTTACTGTGATTATAATTATGACAAAAATAACAGGGAAAAGTCCAACGACTAACAACAAATTTTAAAAGCCAAGTAAGTTAGAGGAATAACAGTCTGAAGAAGGTTTTCTTCCTTAGGTTTCTTTCATTAACATTTTTCTTGTACTAACAGCAGGTGAGAATGGAAACGTGATTCTGAAGAGTGCATATATTTTATCTCCATACTTTAATTACTTGGTAATTTAATATTATTTACCACCTGTTTCTTTTTCTTTGCAGTTTACAGACATTTCATTAAATAAGAAACCCAGATGCCTGTATGTATGTCTTTTTAATTTTTCTCTTACTTAAAGATGTAACTTGACATGCTTAAATTGCTACTTTTGCATCTCAAATTGATCCAAAAGCCTGAATCAGGCTGGGTTGGGATCCAGTTCTGTACCTTAGCGGGGTGTGTATTTATGAGACGTAACAGAAGAAAAAGAGATTTCTGCTAAATCAAGATTTCTGCTCCATCAAAAGATTTCTGCTAAATCAAAAATAAAATGAGATATTCTTTAAAGAAAAATGAAGAATAATTTTGTGTAAAATAAATGATTCCTTTCTGATTGACTTTAATAGCCTATTGCAGCGCTACAGTTGTTGAATGTCTGGTAAATGCAGGTCAAGCTTCAGCGGAAAGTATCTTTAACGTTCTGTAGGTAGGAGAGAGACAGTTGCCATTTCCTAACTGACGCTAACGCTGTCAACTTAAAGATCACATGTAAGCAAACAAGTGTCCTGCAAGTACGGCTGCTAGCAACGTCTCAGGTTACTCAAGCGGCTCTTCTGGGAGCAGAACTAATAGAGGCTGTTTTGTCAAGGCCTGTCTTTGGCCTGAGTATAGCACAGTTCGGTAAAATCCATTAGTTGCTGACAAATAGTGGGAGTTCAAAGGCATATGTAAAATTGTTCAGAGGTTTCTGTTCCGGTATTGATACAGTTCTCCTTTAAAAGACGCTGGCAAAACTAGCATTCAGTGGTAGCCTTTATTTGGAATTATCAGATGAAAAATAGCCCAGCTTGTCCTGCGAAGCAGAGAGGATAGAGGAGGAGATGCTCAGCGGGTAGAGAGGGTTTGTTTTGCTCTGCCTGCTCTGGGTGTGAAGGCAAATCTCAGCCTGATGCAGTGGGAGGTGTCTCTGCCCATGGAGGGGCTTTAAGTCCCTGCCAACCCACACGACCCCGTGATTCCAAGTTCAGCATCTCGGAGTCACCTGTTTTGAGGAGCTGCCCCTCTCCATGAAGCAGCACTGCCCACACCTAGAGCCGGCAGCACTGCATTTCAGCGTGCGATGGCCTGCGTCTGCAGCCAGCTTAAATGCCTTCTTTACCCTGACTACTAATTAGGGGCAGAAATCCATCTCCTCTGCCACAAACTGGTTTAATTTAAATACAGGTCAGCTCGTTTAGGCAATGCCCTCCTGCCATCTTAACCATGACCTGATCTGGTTTTAACAAAGCTGCCACCAGGTGAAGCCGTTCTGTAGGTAAGGCCAGGTTCCTGCGCTGTCAGTTGACTTTCAGTGCCTCATACCAACAAATGCAGGGGTTTTCATGACACCCTGCAGGTCTTTCAAAGGGCAGGCTTCAGACGAGGGCAGATTTGGAGAGACACATGAAGAGGAACACATTGTGCTGGTACCACGTGTGATTCAAACGGAAGGTGTCTGCAAGTCTGTGAGGAGGAGGGGAATGCACAAGTACCAGGTAGCTTTAAAACAGTGCAACATTGACGGCTGTTGTTGTAAACCAGGAGCAGCCGGGAGGGTGGCACAGCGAGAACAGTGAGGCTGCACATCCTGATGGGAGAGGGCTCGTGCTGTGGCACTTGCACAACGGCAGCTTTTTCCAAAACTGGCCTTATCAATGCACAGTACTGTCCGACTCCCAGGACAACAGCACAGATAGGTTTTCAGAAACGACGAGCTCTGGAGAATAGCCCTGCGGGAGCCCTTAAGAGACTGACGCACAAGTACACACATCTGTTCTTCACTTCAGTCACAGCATCTGGGCAGACGCGAGCTGGTGTCTGACATCCATGGTGCTGCTGCTACACTACATGTATCTGCCATAAAACATTCTGAGATGATGTTAAACGGTATCTGACGTAGCTAAACTGTGGAACTGAGGTTTCAAAATACAAATCTTGGAGCAGAGGGCACGGCTCAGCCCGCACAGCACCATGCAGTAACTCCTCCTGAGCTCACCGATTTCATCAAATCCTTCCAGGCCTGAACCATCGCACAGAGAACAAAGAATTCAGCTCAGCTTGGCCTTTAAGATTTTGCTCCCTTCCTCAGGCCAATTTCTCCATTCCCCTTTCCTCTTCTCCCTTTTCAAACTGCAGCCTAAAGCAAAGCCAGAGTGTCCCGGGTGGCCAGCACGGAGGCAGAGCTGAGTTTCCTGAGCTATCGGCCACTGGCAGCTGCGGTCCCCTAGCACTTGGCAGAGTCCCGGGCAGTGCTCAGATGCCACCAGCAGCCCCCACAGTTCCTGCACCCACTTTCTGCTGTCACTGGGACCACGTGGTCCTCCAAATACACGGGGATAATTGCTCACTGCAGAAGGTTGCTGTGAATATGCATACCTTTAAAATCCCTTTAGATTAATAAGTTAACAAGGATATCGACCTGAGCAAGGTGACAGTGCTCCGAAATCAGCAGAATCATATCCTCATTTAAAGCGTAGATGAACGTACATGAAGAGTCCATCAGTAACACGTGTAGTTCCTGTAGCGAGGGATGATTTGGATTATGGAGAAAAGTAATTTATATTGCAACTGTTCTTAACTTTCAACCTGGTCCTGTAAAGCAAGGCTATTCTGCCTGCAAAAATGTATGGGTTTGGGACATTTGGGGGCAGCTTTCACTTTGCGAGACCGAATACGAATTATTAATAATCACTATTATTAATTTCAGGAGCCGAGGAAGTCAACATGCCTCATACAACATCCCCGACACAAAGCCTCATTCCTTTCAGAAAGGAAGAGCCTTGCTGAAAAAAGCAAAGGAAGAAAAAAACAGTTTGCAGCCAGTCAGATGCTTCTACGAACCTGTTGATTGCCCAAGAGAAATCTGGAGAGCCCAAAAGAAAGGTGAACCAGCCTGCTCTGCCAGGAAAGTGAGCGCTAAATCCAAGATGGGTAAAAAGAGCAAACAGCTATAGGAACGGCTAACAATAGAAACTAACACAGGAGCTTGGCTTCAACAGAACAAATACTGAATGAAGTTAATCATCCCACTTTTTCCTATCCATCTGGCCATGCCAAAACATAACAGATATAATATAGAGAAATGTATACAGTATGGAATATTTATATTATTTAGCAACGCCATTCCCTCTTTGGGCGCTATTAGAGAAATGACATTTTATTAAGTTTACACAGAGGGTTTTCTATCTATTTATTTATTTATAGAGCTTATTTTAAATGACTGCAGTTATCTTGCTGGGCAGTACTGTGGCTGTACGTTTAATTATTTTAGTGGCAGCATGTAGCTTGGTAATTTATTTTCCATCTATGCTGTTGCTGAAGTTCAGAAGAATCCATTTAATCGGCACCCAAATAGTCACTCTTCCAGCTTAGGTAGGTGTAAGGTCAGTGATTGACTGTTACCTGTGCAGGCATAATGGGATGCAAAAAGCCTACTCTAGCAGTAGATTGCGACCCTGGATTTTCATCGGGAAGCCCAGCTGGGCACATCTCCACATTTTCTTACCTCCGTGAAGCAGCCCAGTCCTGCCAGCAGCCACAGTCCCTGCTGGTGCAAGTTTGGGTTGCTGCAGTGACTCAAGCACAGCTTTCACACCACAGCAGCTTTCTCCTTTGGCACCGGCCTCTGGTGGCACTCGGCAGCGAGGGCAGAGCGTGCCGGGCCCCAGGAGGCAGCTCGGCAGTGAGCAGCAGCAGGCAGCCAGCCGCAGGGAGCAGCGCCTGCCCTTGGGTGGGTCGGGAAAGGCCTAAAAGGGCTGCGATCATAACCTGACCCCTTCAAATCTTCATCTCCATGAAGAGTCATTTCAGGGGAGATGGATCCTCAAATTTCAACTAAAAGCCCAAGAGTAATGAAGACAGATGACCGGAGGATGGGAGTACGGGTGTTTACAGTGGTTTGTGCCAATTAAAAGGATCCTTAATTCATTAGAGTATTTATTAAGATGATTTTTCCGTGTGTACAGGTTTTTGGTAACCTGAATCCTCATGCCATGTTTACAAATACAAACATCTTGTTGATGTTACTGAAGAGATTTGTTTTCTCAAGCAACAGAAAGAATAGATGAGACAAGTCTGCATAAATTATTTTTAAATGCTCATAACAGATGTAAATTGTTTTTGTGGAAGGTGATTTTTACAGTATGTGCATAAAGATTTGTGAAAAATGTTTTTCATTTTTATAACTATGACTGTAAGCAGAACCGAGTATTAAAACACAGTGTATCACTACGATTACTGCTGCAATAAGCACCCGAGTTGCAATATTTTTAAAGCAGAAGAGGACCAGTCGGTCAGCTCGGATCAGGTAACGACAGGTGTCATACATCTGCCCTGCACAGAGCTCCCCGAAGGTAGCAGAGCGAAGAAAGAGTATTATTCCTCACTTTTATTTTAACTAGTGGATGTGGAACTATCAGACATATGTTTAAAGTTTCTCGACACTGTTTCGATAGGAAGTCACAGTGTAAAGTCAGTTGGGGTATTTAGGTTGTACTGACATTTTAGTATTTGTTTAACTCTGTCACAAGGCCACATCTGGCCTTACACTTGCCATTGTGTGGCGGAAAGGATTTGTCAATTGTGTTGCATGGGTTTTGGTCGGATCTTGTGTTACAAGAACTTGCCTAGGAAAACCATATCACAGAAACAACCTTTAGGTCTTTTCCATTTCCCACATCCTACAAACATGAAGAAATGATGATGAAGGTGATCTTTAGAATGCAAGTAAATACATTTAATATGTTCCTTTATCCACTTGACGCTGAAAGAGTATTTTTATTTTTAAATGCCTATCTACTCTATTAGTCACCAAAGTTAAGTGCAACTGCTAGTTCACAGATGAGATGTTTATTTTATTATTTATTGCGCCAAAATCTTGACTGTAATTGGGGGAGAAAGAGAAAAAAGAGAGTGAAAGACACTGCATGTTCGTAAACTTTTCAATTTAAGTTACAGTTACTTGCTGGACAAATGCTGGGTTAGTTAATTAGAGAGAAATTGGATCGGATTGTAACCCTGGATGAAAGTTTTTAGAATATAAACCTTCTAATAATAAAGATATATTTCTCAGTTACCGTGTCATTTAACTTTGTGAAAATACTAACTTTGAACTTTGTGAAATGTTTCTTACAAAAGCCTACCCAATAGCAGAGAAAAAGACAAGGAAGAATAGCCCCATTTGGGCTTCTGTTCATTCCTCAGATAAAATGCCACTAATCTTTCAGAGCATGACAAATTAACCCGAGAGACACCTGCAGCACCTTGGCCCCACACAGCTCCCACATCGTGCCACCTGCCCCTCTTACTGGAATGGTGCTCGGAAATAATTCCTAAGGTAAGCCACGTGGTCGGACAACCTGCCTGTGTCGGGGGTGGGGAGGGAAAGGGGCAGCCATGGGAAATTAAGGGCAGAAGGTCTACTGGGAAACGCAGGCAGCCTCAGTCATGGTTATGTGATATTCTAGCCCATCTCTAAGCGGATGCCTGGTCATCAAGAGGACACAACTGCAAGGTGCGTGTCCCGCCTACACGTCACGTCCCGCTCAGGCACAGCACCTCAGAGAGATGTGTCCAGGCACCAGACTGTAACTGGTGGTAGCCTGGGATGACTGGGAGCAGATAGTGCTGGAATTGGAAAATGTCTGCTTAAAAGTATTTTAAAATCTGAAAACGTTCTGACAAAGCTGAGCACTCATCTTTGAAATTGAATTGAAGCACATTTTGCCCTTCGAGACACTTTGAAGACATCTAGGTGGGCTGTATGCTCCCATCGAAGTGCAATGCAGTAGGACCTGGTGGCCTAGTTCGCACACGTTTTAAAACAACACCTTGTCTAAAACTAAAAACACCTCGGAGCAGTACGTACGCGGGCTGGGCCCTTACAGGCGACCTTTGCTTAAAACAAAATGTTCTGACTGACGTGTAACGTTATCGGCCAGGACAACAAGAGACTAATTGAAATCTAGACCTTTAATTAGACTACTTCATACAAAAACAAACAAACAAAAAAAAGATAATTATTTTGAGATGCTCCTGCCAGCCGAAGAGAGCACATGTTTTTTTAAAGCACTTGATGGTATCTGACCCCCCTCTGCCTTGGCAGTAAAAACAACCTTCTCCTGCCAGAGATTAAACACGTTTTGTTTCCAGGAGAGTTACTGGAAATATTCAACTGGGTATTTGTATTCAACGGGATGGCCACCAATTAGACCAGGTACTAGGTCAAACAAATTACCACTTTTATGATCCCTAATAATCTCTTCCAAAGTCACCAGCTCTTTCAGTCTCCTTGAGTCCTGCTATTCTCTCCCTTTATTCTGCGTCACCAAATAGTTGCCTCTATTTGTTCTTACATCAGGCTAACGCTGATTATTTCCATACATCCTGTCTGAAGTGGTTGGAGTGGACTATTTTAGTGCTCTCTGCAGTAGGCATAGGCATTTTTTTAATTTTTTTTTTTTTTTTTTTTTTTTTTAGAAAATATAATCCCAGGAGTGATTTTATGACATGAAACATGCAACAAGCTCTTAAAAATAGATCCTGTTGTGACATGAACAAAATGTCCTTTCCCGGTTTGTTGCTAATGCTGCCACCCTCTAGCCAGCCACTTTTTGCAGTATGGACTCTTGAATTGGCCTCTGCGTGTCCCTCCAAGGAGGCTCAAGCTGCACACGTTAAATGCAGTCACTGGTTCAAGCAGCTCTCTTCCCCTCGTCTGTTCTAGGTAAATGTTGGCTTAGACAGGTAAATGTTGCCTTAGAAGTTTCATAAAGGGTGAAAGAAGGGACACAAGAGATTGCGGGTTCCTTACAACCTGCTACAGAAGAGGAAGAGGCTCTTCTGAGGTGAGAGAGGAAGACACAGAGGGATCCCCGGATGCCTGGGAAGTTGCTGTGTTCCGGGGTAAGGCGAGGAGATGGGAGCCACACGGACAGCAGCAGTGCAGGCATGGAGGCTTGTTACTGCCGGCGGTTTCCTACATCTTGTGCCCTGCAACCTACCAGAACATATGTAACCTGGCACATTCACTCCTTAAATCGTGCCTTAGACCTATGTCTTGAAGCCTAATTACTGATTTCAAAGTAATAGATTTTAGGATGAAGTTCTGCAAGGAACTCCTCCAATTGCACCCCTGGTATTGATTCAAGAAATGAGAGACAAGCAAAGAAACAAGCACAGCAGCACAACATTGTTCCTGCGCCAGACTGCTTGGCCCACCAGCTGTCCTGAGGTGCAGAGGTGACCTCCTAGAAACGAGGCGGTTTAGTTGTCCCCCTCCGTGAAGGGCTGTGCAGGCACAGGGCAGGAGCAGGTGACAGCACTGGTTCTGCCTGCAGCCAGGCCGTCCCATGGCAGCCGAGCCACCCCACGGCAGGGCCACCCCTGGCCAGGGCCATTTTGCAGGGAGCAGCCCGGGGCAGAAGGACCCATCAGCAGCTACAGCCTGGTGTCAGCAGCCTAAATAACCCGGGTTTTAAAGGAACTGAACTCATTTCTGCACAGAGAGCCAAACAGCTCCAGCTCCTCAGCACGCCTCTGGCTTCCCAAGGCTGCTCAGGCTCCCACCAGCCCTGCAGAAGATTTGGGGCAATGGGAGGCCATGGGCACACTGAAAAACTCCACTGCCTGCAGCAGCCCTGAAAACACAGCTTACAGCCGTTTGGGTGCACCTGTGGGCTCCCCTGCCCTTCGCCTGTCCCCGTGGGCAGAGGAGGTGTTTCAGCCCCGCTGGGAGCCAAGGGGCCCTGAGGAAGGACAGGGGGAGCCCGGTCTGCCAGCAGAGCCACGCGGACGTACTCCTACAGGCTTCAAGCATAAAGGAACTAAAATCATAATTAGAGCTATAATGAAGGAGCTGCAACTCGTCTATCAGTTCATTTAATTGCCATGGTGACCACACTGAACCACCAACAACGGGTTTTATTGCCGAGTCCTGCTCCGCTGGAAGACAAATTGGTTAGCAGCCATCACCGGGGCTTCACCTAAAGCCTCCTCTCTGCGGAGGGCAGCTGAGGGCAGCCAGCAAAAGGCAGAGCCTGGGTCCCAGCGAGGCTGGCAGGACACTTGCTAAAGGCCAGGCACAAGTTCAAGTTTCCAGAACCGTAGGTGGGGAAAATGGAAAGGAAGATGCAACTGGTGCACTCAGATTAACATGGCATGCCCCAAAGAAGTGAGCGGGGCACCAGCACAGTCTGTCCCCCTCTATTCTTTCACTGGGTTTCAGTGGCTTTGTAGTTTTGGTTACAATTTGTTAACAAGGGAGCAGGGGTGCCCACTGCGCCCCCATCCCAACACAACATTCCTACCCCATTTTCCAACCGTCACCATTAAAGGACTCCCAAGAACCAGCTTATTTTTTATTTTAGGGACAGGGGCTTCTCTTCCTTTTGCTCTAAGTAGATGAAAACCTACATCCAGGAAGACGGGGATCCATGATTTCAGGACTGGGGTTACATTACATGTAAATCTGGATGGTGGAAAAGGCCCGCTCACCTGGGCAAGAGTTAAATTCTACTTTATCCATGTGTGCCATCGAGGGGCCCGAGAGGCAGCCCGTGGGATTCAGCTGCAACGAAGGACATTTCCCGTTGTCCTAAAAGCTGCTCTGAGTTCAGAATCAGCCCATCCAATGTGAGCCCAGTCTGCAAATCCTCTTTTTGGGAAAAAAACAAATCCAAAACTTGAAACAGACATCAGTTTGCAGACAGAGCCTTTTTGCCACTAGGTGGTGATGGCTGATAATGAATTGATGCAGCATCTCCGCGTCCCACGGCTCACGACCAGCCCACTCCACCCTGGGGCTTCGCATCCCCGTCGGGGCTTTGCGTTGCGCTCCAGCAGGCTCTGCCCACACCAGGGACACTGCAGCGCCCAGCCTCAGGCCGAGCTACCAACCGACGAGAGGACTTCACCCACCAGGTGTAAGTGCCACTTAATGGAAACAGCCAGGGATGCTGAGTGAGGAGGAGCACAACAAACGGTGTTACTCGTGGTCACGTGCAACGCTAACGGCATCAGCTGTGCCGGTTCCACAAGCACACAAACGGAACACAAATGACCAACGTTTCATTTTTGGATAGAGCCAAAGCCGTACGATAGCAGCCACGGGCAGAAAACAGAGTTTTCCGCAATGGCAGCCAAAGGCTGAGGCAGAGCGCATTGGTGATGTGCTGGGATTTTAAGGCATTAAGATAAAAGCACTGCTGCCAAAACAGGGCAAACGCTCCTCTCCTCCACACAAACCGCCTCAGCAGCACCAGGTGCCCGGGACAAACTCCCGGGGCTGTGGGATGCCCATGAGGGCGCCCCGGTGCAGGGCTGTACCCCTGCTATACCGGGCCACAGCAGCTGCAGCCAGCCCAGTGCCCCTTCCCCATCCTCTCATGAGCCTGGCAGCTCCCACCCTTCCTGCTGAGTGCATGAGTCTGCTTCTTCCTAACCCTAATTAAGGGGTTTTATTCTTATTATAGAAATTAAGTCTGCTTGGAACAAAACGGCAATTTTCTGTTATAAAACGATGACTTTCTGAAAGACATAAGAGGGCTAATGCACTCAGCAACAGCTAATGACTGCATGCCAAATGGCCCTTTGCTTTTAGTGCGCACCCACCTGCGTCTTCGTGCTGTGCCACAGCCTGTGTGCCTCTGTGCTGAGGAACGTCCCGGCCGGTCAGGAGGGGCCTCTGAAACGGGGGCTGCGGGGCACGCGGCCCCTCTGCAGGGAGATGCCTCCACCCCAGAGCACAAGGGCTTGGCTACGGGGCATAAAGGCGAGGGCCAGGAGGGCGGCAGCTGCGGGAGGGGAATTCCCTGCAGTCCCCTGCCGGGGGGCTGCTGCACAGCTCCCAGCTGGGTGCAGAACGACTCTGGCTAAGATGATCCACACCTGGGTGAGGCACGGACAGGAACTCAATGTACCCGTTACGCCCATCACTATGGCATTTACCAGTGCAATATGCACACGGTGCTGATGAACGGTTTGCTGCCCCAGGAAAGCTTCAGGGAGCTTGAAGATTGCAAATACGTATTAAAAAGGTGGTGGTTGTGTGTTTTGTTTTGTTTTCCCAAAGAACATTAAGATGTCCTAAAAATGTTTCAACCCAGCTGGCACAGCTCCTCTTTCATGCCAGAAATGACTCCCCCTCTCTCCTCGAGCACTTCCCCGCTGCGACAAGCCATGCCCCGGGGGAGGCAAGCCGCCTGGCTGGGGTGCCCAGCGGCACTGAGGGGCGCCTCAGAGCAACGTGGCAGCACAAAGGCAGGATTTGCCACTTTCGGAGCAATCCACATGCAGAAATCTGTTTTTATGAAACATTAGTCAGTTTAGATAACAACAAATCAGTACAAATCCAGTATTCAAATAAACTACCAGCTTTGAATAGCTGACCCACTTTATACATAATCTTGGCACACAATCTTGACTATGAAATTTGAGGCAGATTGGTTTCAGCTTGGTCAACTTGGAAAGAAAGAAATGAAGAACATGTTAAAACGGGGCTCCGAATTAAGGCTTCTTTCAAATTTAACTTCAGCTCAAGCTGCCTTACACTGACAGAGAGACTACCATCTCCTGCGAGCATCCTGTTTAGATTATCTGCCGGTCGGTTTCCCATGGAAGTATATTTGGTTGACAGACACAGCTTGAACCTGGCCTTTGAGTACTGTGCTCCAAGTGTGGCGAGCACCACTTGCCTTGCTACGACACACCAAACAGCATTGCAGACCACCAAGAGCCCTTCCCAGCCCTGCAAACCGTCCCGTGCAGGCACGTACAGGGCAGCGCACAGCTCCTGAAGGCAGCATTAAGGAGAACGGTAAACACCCTGTGCTAGGATACATGCATCTTGTAACTAAAAACCCAAAGCACTTCTAATCTGAATTAACCTACAGAATCTCTGGGACCGCGAGACCAGAGTTGCAGCTTACTGAGCACGCACAACCGTGGGGTGTTTGCGTGGGCTGCCCTACCTTTCCAAGGAGCCGCTGCCACGTGGCTGTTGCTGGCTTCTTGCTATTGAGACGCGCTCCTTGTAGGATTTGCAACTGCAGCCATAAGCCACAGCTGAGTCCTACTTTTAAATATATGAGCTTTTAAAATAAAAGTCAAGGCCAATAAGAAAATTAAGTTTCATGCTAGGGACGGTACAGATGAATCTAAACAGTAGATCTACATCACAAATTGGCCAAGAATTCATCTGAGCAGCTGAATGTGGTCTAA
The DNA here is from genome assembly GCA_011076525.1 of Nettapus auritus. Classification (NCBI taxonomy): domain Eukaryota; kingdom Metazoa; phylum Chordata; class Aves; order Anseriformes; family Anatidae; genus Nettapus; species Nettapus auritus. The sequence goes on along the minus strand of CM021770.1, from coordinate 5,969,538 downwards.
GCCAACAGCAGCATGTATTAATTAGCAAGACACTGTCTTCTGCAGATGAAATGGAGACTGAACTCTAGTCCACCATCCAATCTTTCTCTAAGCAGACACCCAGACCCAACCACCATGCCCTCTCTTGCCTCCAGCTTCAAAGAAACGCGCAAGGGAGCCGCAAGCTGTCAGCACACAACCTTCACCCTGGTACTATGGATTCAATTCAAAATCTACTGCAAAGTTTTAATCAGCAACAGCACTCATGCTGCAGGTAGAGAAATGGATTTTTGCTAACGCACAAAGAGAGGACTGCGAGCAAAGCCATTGAGTCACTGTTACAGAACAGCACGCCTCTTCTACGAGTGTGTAATTTCTGGTTGGTAGGGATTTGAGGTGAGGGAATACAAGCAGACAACCGCCAGGTAACAACGAGGGAAAACTACACACAAGATACAGGTCTAATGTTCAGGATACCTGCGGACATGAACAATGTAATTCTGTCACTTAATCGTAGCTCATAACGAGAAGTGGCAATGGGGTTCTTGGGAATTGGACAGACTCACATAGCTTGTTATTTTAAGTGAATACCACAATCGGCGTGAAATCCCAGCAACTAAAATATGAGAAACAGTATGAACTACCAGTCTTTTATGGGATGGAAAGAATTATCCGTAGCTATCCAAAGGCTAGTTTGGCTTTCATACGCTTGTATATAAACCATGAGTCACTTTACATCGTCTTGACTCCAGCTCCTTGCAAAACATAGAGGCTTTGTTAGTGGTGTTTAAGTTAATTGCAGGTATTCTAGGTTTAGTTAGTGGGGGACGGAAAGAAATATTAGCCTTTTGCTTAAAAGGAGAAAACATTCCAATTCATATTGATACAAGGAGAACAGGGTCAGGAAGAACATATAAGCAACTGCATTACAAAATTCCTAATACTAAATACTGCAAGGGAGAGCTATGGATATTTCTCTGCTTACAACAACAGAGAGAACCAGTCCCGAAACTGCCAGAAGACCACAGTCAATCCCATCTGCGATGCCCCGCGAAGCTCTGCAGGGAGCGAGGTGGTTCCCTAGGGCTGTAGGCTCATGTGGCCCCAGTGCACCTGTCCTGAAGGCACCTGTCCCACCAACGTGTCTCTAGTGGCTGCCCGAGCGTGTGCCTCACACCCCAGGGAGCCCGGCTGCCATGAGCCAGCCCCGACAGGTCACTTCAGTTCTCGGTTTCATTTACCCCACTCACAAACCCGGAGTAATGGGTCCTCCTTTGAACACTCTGAGCCCTTCTGATGGAGGTTGCCACAATTACAGCTACTATTGCTGGACGTTAATAAGCCTCCCTGCTCTGTGGTGCAGTGCCCAGGTAAGCAATTTGTCCATTTTATGGACAGAGATACTGCGACGCTCATGTAGTAAATTAGCATCAGCGTGGAAAAAATAGGTGATCCATTTTTGGTTTCCTTCCTTAGCAGCTACCAAATGCTCAGGGGAGTGCGGAGGGCCCATCCTGACAGCTGCCTTAGGTTTCAAGTGTGCTCACTCATTTTACAGAGATGCATAATACCTCTCTGTTAAACCTCGTGCGCGTTTTCAACTTCTAAAACTGACATCAATTCCAGGGTTCCACAACAGCCTGCCAAGAGCTGGCAGCTAGCTGGCTGCTGCTTTGTCGAAGAGGATTTACTCTGAATAACGTTGGCTGGAGGTAGGAGACCTAATTCTATTTCTAGCTGCACTGGTATAAATCCGGAGTAACGTCTGCAAAAGGCAGATGCAAGGGTGTAAAAGGATTGCAGTGGGAGTGAACCTGGCTCAGAGGAATTGTTGGTGTATTTTTTTTCTACGACATACGCCTTTGGAAACTAATGGAAATGCTAAATTGGCTATAAAGATCTACATTGGAAAAGTAACATTACTTTCAAGAATCTTAGCTGCTGTGAATAAATGTAATTAGGACACATTTAAATTTGTTTAATAGTTACCCAAAAAGGTTGTTTGCAATCTGCAAAGTAATATGCCCCCAAGTGCAATGGGTAGCATATGATTTCATTAGCAGCAAAACAGGCACAATATATTGCAAGCTGAAATTCCTATTTTCCTAAGTAGAGCTCTCCCGAACCCTTACACCAGAGTCACTGCCCTAGGAAAAGGCCTCTCAGGGGTTTATTTGGGTTTTGTTGGTTCTTTCCGCTTGTTTGTTTTTACAGAACAGGAGGTATTTCCCAGGCTGCTGCGCATCTCTTCTCCGTAAGCGCACAAAAGGACGCCCACCGTTAGCGGAGCAACGAGAAAGGTCACAGCGCAGGACCCCCAGAAGCCTGCTCTAGGTGCAAGCACTGAGCACTGCGCTCACAGAGCAGCTGAGCTGCCAGGGCCGCATCTCCACGTGCCTCAGCCCCCTCCTCAGCACCTCGCTGGGGCTTTTCAGGGAGCACGCTGCTTTTCTGCCCTGCATCTACCTACCAAGGTTTTGCAGCCTCGCTTTGAGCTGTCTGGAGCAAGAATTTGTCTCCTGCATGCCCTAGTGAGCTGGGGAAGCCAAACCGCTGCCCAAGTGCTTGTCTGAGCTTCGTCGCCTCCCAGGACAGGGTAAGGTGCCCACAACAGTGCTGGCTGCAGGGTAAGATCAGGACCGCAGGTGTGAGCCCCGGGCTGCACGCTCAGGCTGTCTGCCAGCAGAGCAGCCTCACAGCTGGACGGAAAGGGACTGCGCTGTGCTGCAGGGCTTGTGGCTGAGCAGCACGACATCTCTCAGTAGCTGGGATGTGGGGAAAAGCAGGAGGAGCTGAGTGTCCGAGACAGACCCAGAGAGGCAGAGCAACTCGCTTGTACACCAGCGAACGATTTGGCGGTACTTTAAAACCACCCTTCCCCACTGGTACACTACGTTGCTTCCTTTCTTCAGCTTCTCCTCCCAGGGCAGTGGTGGGCTCAGGCAGGTGACGGACACAGCGGGGATATGCAGGGACCTCATGTGAACACGGCGGGGCAGTGCCACCACAGCTGTGCTGGCCCCAGCACCCCCAGAGACCACTACGAGGACAGGGCGGGAAGCGAGACCCTCTTGTCCCCACCCCAAATGCTTCCAGTATCAGGAAATTAATAAAAACGAATACAATAAAGGAATACACAAAGGACTACAAATATCCCCTTTGTTGTATCTGATTTGGACCTGGAGTGTGTCCCAGCTTCAGTCTAGCCACTCAATAATCTGAATGGGGAATGCTACATAAATTACTCATTATTCCCACCAGATGAGCTGTCAAACGCTGCGGAAACAAGTTCACGTTCACTTCACCTCTCTGCTCACTCTACTCTTCCTTACTTTCCCCTCTAATAAGATCTGTTGTTAAACACTTCTGCCTTGAGATGCTGAGACAGAGAAAGAAGGGAAGGAAGTACAGGAGCCCTCTACCAGCATCCTCAAGTTTTACTTTTGAACAAAAGAACGGAAGGACACCATAAAAGCCAAAGCAATTGTGATTTCAGCGTGAGCTCATCATCAAGCAGCCTCCCCAGCCTCGCTGCACGCCCGGGGTTTCCACCGGCACAGACGCCCAGCCCAAGAACCGCAGAAGAAACACGGACAAAACTCCCGTTGCCAAAGGAGATCCTTGTGAAGAGCAAAGGCAGCTCTGGAGCAGAGCTTGTGCATTTCTCACGTTGCAGCTACTCGTATTTATTTTCAAAGCAAAGCACAAATGTCAGAGTACTGTGTAAACACCGCGTCCCACTGCTGCGCGGCAGCTGCCGTCCTGCACAGCGCACCCAGCAACTTCAGCCTCCGGTCAGCCCCTCCAGAACTTCGCCACGACTAAAGCAACATCTCCCTTTTATTCTTCTGAATTAACCACCCATCTTCCACACTTCCAATTAGTCCCCGGAACCTGGATTTGTCTGTCCATCTCCAGGGTTGTTGGTTCCGTGTTACGGCCAGCGCAAGTGGCAGAGAGCTATTGGTCTCCAAAAGGATGTTTTCACCCATGGCTCTGCCCCAAACACCTGGAAGTACTTGTAGCCCTGGAAAGGCAAGCCCAGATACTGGGTGGCCCTGGAAAGCCAAATGTCATTGCAGGTTTGCAAACACTTCCTGTCATCACTTTTGGGCCAGACCAAAACCCTGGTGTGAGCCGTCCCCGGGGTCAGGGGAGGCAAAGTTCGAACCCTGGCTGAAACGTGGTGCCTCGAGTCTCTCGTGCTCCAGCGACCTCTGAGGCGCTCCGCGGCGCGTTGCTGGCGCACGCCGTGTGCCGACAGAGCCCTCGCCCCTTAGCGAAGGTGCTTGGCACCGTCCTGCACCACAGCAGCCCCGGAGCCAGGAGGAGCCGGGGGTCCCGGGGCCAGGCAAGAAGCATGCAGGCTGCGGGACTGACCCGGCGCCACATTGCCCAGGGCAGCCACAGCACCGAGGGAATGCCCAACCCTGGAGGGAGCCTCGTATCTCGCCCTCCCGCCAGCACAACAGAAAGCCACCGAGTAACAGCTGGAGTGGCGCCACTGATTTTCTCAGCACAGAAGGTGCACAAAGCGCAGACACCGGCTTGCCCGGACTCCTCTGTGAGCTGGCTGGATGCATGACAGCTCCAGACTACACAGAACTGAGGAAAAATAGGGATGGGAAGGCCCCATGGAGGTCATTTAGCACAGCCCTCATCCCCAAAGCAGGATCTATTTCCCCTCATCGTTCTTGGCAGACAGGAATAGAGAGGAACCAAGAAATGGAACTTCAGGGAGTTGGGGCAGGCTAAGTGTAACTATGAAAGCACGTCTGCTCAGGAGTAAGAGTGAATGTGCTTCTTCTAGAAAGCCGTGACATAAAAACAGTATCAAGAACTTGACTTTAGCTCTTTTTTAAAATTAACAAACAAATCTGGAAGCTTTAAAATCCAGGATATGGGTAGAGAGCCATTTCATAATCCTTAGTCACCTATACAGTCACCCGATGCGGAAACGCATCATATCACACCCTAATATGCAGTATGCAAATATTTTTGTAATCTAGTGCTAATGATACCAAATATTATTAATATGTCATTTGGCACACTATTGTAAAAATAATATTTAACAACGCATTAACTGTAGTTGTAGCAAGTGATGTATTTAGCTAATTGTATGCAATTAAGTTATAATTAAAATGGGGACGTTTCATTATCTTCCTTGCTTTTCGCTAAAAATCTAAGCAGGAAATTCAATAAATGAAAGCTTCTGGAAAATCATGTGAAGCATCAAGCACTGGAAGATGAATATAGCACAGGGCATCATGTGTTGTTCATCTAACTTTATTAAAACCCCGCCAAGTTTAAATCCTTAGACCTTTCATACTGAGCTGAACTTCATTCATTTTTCTTTCCTGTTTCCTCCTCCTACCTATGATATCACCCAGGCTTAGAGCTACTGCATCATTATATCCCGAAATGCAAAGAAAAAATCACACGTGTGATGAAATGGCTGTGTCTGAACTGTGGAGGGAATACGCATGCAGTGCTGCATTTCATCTGGCATAACTCCTCTGCATCGCGACGGTGCTCCTTCCACTTTTGTCAAGCCTGATAATACATCTGGGCAAAACATAAACGTTACAAATTGCAGCGTGCTTTCTGTTAGGGGGCTGTTCTTTGCTCAGCACGGGTGATTAACAGCCTGTGTGAACACTAAACGCGCGATGTGCACACGCTTTTGGAGAGGAGGAGTGGGAATTCACCCTCTCACCGATCCTCACTGCAGCCAGTTATTTCCAGGATTTCTTTGTCAGCCTCGCTGCACTTCTGTGCTTGCAGTACTTGGAGCCCCATAACAAGGCCTTGTGCATACAAATTTGGCCACTTAGGAAACAAACCAAGGAGACACCTGCACGTGCACGCACACAGACTGAAAAACAGTCCCCGTGCAGGACCACGTCTTCATCTTCTCCTTTGCTTTTGGAACTGCACAGACCCCTCCGAACACTGGGACACAGGAGCATCAGGCTTGCATCCCCCTTCCTCTCCCCAGGCCAGACCTGTCCAGCACCACGACAGCCACACAAGCTACGAGTAGTAGAAGGCGAGCTGGATCAGCCCGACACACCCCACATTTTAGATCACATAGCTTCAGCACAGAGCTTTGGCAACGTGTCAAGACTTTTTCCGGAAGGCTCCAGCTGCTGTTTCTCCTGTTTCACTTAGCACTCATGTAAATTAAAAGTTTTGGTAACACATTTTGACTGCTGTATGTGCATCGCTCTTTCCATCCACACTTTGGAGTGATCCACGCCCTCCCCTTACCGCAGCCCAATGTGCTGAAGAAGCCGAGTTCGCTGCGTTTGGCACCCACCACCTGCCCCAGCAATTCCTCCCCAGACCTGAGGAGCAGGGAACGAGCTGCTGGCGGCTTGGTATTTCCAGCCCAGACTGAAGACTTTTTCCAGGTAGATGCTTGCTGCCTGCCAGAGGAGCGGGGTGTGGTGGTGAGGTAGCGGGCAGTGGCAAATAACTGCCTCTCTCAGTCCACATCTGCTGAGGTAGGGTGCTCAGGCTTCTGCCTGTGGGACCTCACCGTGCTCAGAAACAAATAAACCTGGGGACAACCGTTCTGTCAGGCTTCATCCCACACCGCACAGAAAGCTTACAGAGCACCCGCTTTAATTCAGCATTCCTAAAACCCCAATCCAGACATGACAGACCCCGTCTGCTCTCCCAAGTCCCTCGCCGGCTTCAAGTTTTCTAGCCCAGCGGACACATCAAAGAGTGAAAGTCAAAGAACAGATTTCCTACTTCCTATAAGGGGATTTTGCTTCCCTGTTAGGACACTCGGCTTTCACGTGCGGCTGTGGTTAGCCACTGGGGCCTGCAGCGAGGGAGGGAAGCTCCCGTTTGCCTTGCTGGCGCTGGCCGGGGGTCCCAGCGCTTGGCGCCTCCTGCGCCCCCGGCACATTCTTCAGCCTCCTTCCATCCAGCGGTGGCAACTCAGTGAAGCACTGCCACAATTTAAATAGTTATTTGCATTTCATTAACAATGACAACATTTATTTTAATGCAGTTAAATCAGAGTAGCATTTAATTTAATTTTAACAAGATAGTTATTAAGCTAACCAAATATCAATTGATGGCTGAAGAAACCACATTGTGAAACAAATACGTTGAGAAATAAATCTTGTTGCCAGGCCATTAATGTAAAATCACATAAATAATAAATGTCTAATTAGGTTCTCTCTAATGAAGAGCTCCAACTGTTCACTGATGTTCTCTGGGAGGCCTGCTGCCTCCTGCCGTCGGCTGGTAGGGGAGATGGATCCGAGCACTCGGAGGGCGACACTGGCTGACCAGAGCCGGGCTGGTGCCCACCTGATGTCTTGCCAGCCCCACACACCTCCTGGGGCTCTGCCTGGTGGTGCCGCTCAGACACCTGAAGGCCTCAGGCCCCGGAGGGAGCCAGAAGCCAGGGGCACGGATCTGCTGCGCTGGCTCTGCCCCGTCCCCACCAGGGAGCGAGGCGTGGGGTCACCCTCCCACTCTCGGCAGGAGCGGTGCGCAGTGCTTCCCTGCCAACCACCCCGTGTCTGCAGCAGCAGCAATGGTCAGCTGTAGCACACACAAACATTTCCTTTTCCAGTACTGCTAAGGACGTGTAATTTTCATCCATTTGTATGTGTGGATATTGTTTTCAAGGGTTTTGTTTGTTTGCTTATTTAAACACAGATCTCTTGCGGGGAGTTATTTTCATAGCTTTTCTGACCATCTGCTCCGTCCAGCTGCATAAAACAGACCAAAAAATCTCACCCAGGCAACTCTGAATCAAGTCTGCAACTTCTGCTTAAAGCGTATTATATTACACGCAGTCTTGATTTAAAGACTTGAAGTGATGGAAAATCCACTAAATCCCTACACGAGTCGCCCTGATGGTTACCTATGCCCACTGTGAAAAATGGTCACCTTCTCCCGAGCCCAGATTTGTCTGGCTTTAATGTTTATTCACTGACTGTTCCCGTGCCTTTTTCTGCCAGGTTAAAAAATCACCAGCAATCAGAAATAAATTACTTGGTCCTGAAGCTGCCGGAAGACTAAGGGATAAACAAATTGAGAGCAAACCAAAGAGATTTGTCCGTGTGCAGACAAACTGCCACCGCGGGCTGCCTCCTGCCAGTGCTCAGCAGCCCCCAGCCTCGGCTGCCCCTCTAAACCACGTCAAGAGCCCCATGAGGAGCTCATGTCTCTGCTAGGCCCGAGGAGCTGCAGAGAGCTCCCGAGCCCCCTGCAGCTGGCCCCAGAGGACCCCCAGCTCCCACAGGGGGCAGCAGGATGGGACGCAGGGACAGCTTGGCTTTCCCACCCTGGCACCCACGTCCTACTGCTCTGCAGCCTCCGTGGGAGCTCTCCTGGGTGAAGCACGACCCAAAGCAGCCCGTGACAGATTGGTCCTGCCCGCTAACCTGTACCCACACTGTTGTGTTCTGGCAGCAAACGTAGCTGGGCTCCCAGCAAGGGCTCGTATACCAAAACCACATTACCGCCGAGGAGAGACAACCTCTTCACGGGATCAAATGCTGATACAGAAACTGTGGGGCTCGTTTTGCACAACGCTGCTTGGCCGTGTCGCGGCAGCGAAGCCCCCGCAGCCTGCCCTGAGCCCGGCTGCACCCCAGCGCTGCTCGCGGGCTGAGCCGCCGAGCACACGCGCCCTTAATCGCAGTAAAAGCAGCAGCAGAGGCTTGGCCGTGTTAAGTTACACAGATCAGAAGCCGCGATTTCTGCGAGGGAAGCAGGTGTTTGGGAATATGATCTATTTTTCCAGGAGGATGTGATAAATACTTTTGAGCTAATTATTTTGCACCAAACCATTCTGCTTTAAAGCAAACGGCCTCCAAGGAGGCCCTGCCAGCTCACAAGACAAGCAGGACTTTGCACAAAACTTGAGGCTGGCCGATGACCCCGGGGCAGGACGGGTGATGGCAGCAGGCGCACACCCTGCATCGGGTGAGCCTGCACCAGAGCTGCAGCCTCAGCACAGCCAACGTGGGGCCAACCACACTTCTTTTTCCCTTGCATCTTTTCGCCACTCTTTTCCAAGTGAAGCAACTTAAACACATCTGGGAAGAAAATTAAGCAAGTCATCAGAAAATGCGCTGGACCTTGTGCAATACAAACGCAATGGCTGTTGAGCACTAGCTGCAATAGCAGGGGATGCACGGGGGCAGAGAGGTACTGCAGGCTGGGGAGAAAACCCGGTCAGCTGGGGGCGGACAAATCCGCATCAATCCCTTTCTGACTAGGAAACGTGGTGCAGGCTGGGCCGAGGGTGCCTGTGACCTCTGAAATGACCAGCACCCAATGGGTTACAGTGGGGAGAGAGCCCGCAGGGCAAACATCACGTCCCTCATTCACAAAAGAGTAAATTATTAACTCTCCCTAATTAGGCACCACTCCCATCCCACCTCTGTGTGTTTGGGATTTGGAAAGGGCTGAGCTGGCGGGCCTGCAGCTCTAACAATGCAATCTCCGCTCCGCACAACTAGGTGGGACCGTACCACCACCACACACCCACCCACCAGCTCTCTTGGTGGTGGCAGACGAAAAACTCACTTCCGCTGTTTACCATCCTCTGATAACTCTCAATAAGGAACTACGGAGACATTTTTTCCTCCCCCTGTGACAGCATTTTGAAAAACCACTCGTAAACCCCTCCCCAGGCCCCTGCAACAGCCCCCAGAGCGCCGTGCCAGTGCCCCTCAGCAAGGGGGGACCCGCGGGAGGTGAGGGCTCCAGCACTCAGCTCGCTCTTCAGTTGCTACACGCACAACACAGAGCTGCCATGCAAGAGCCAGTCGCTTTCCTGTACAGAAACCCCAGGAAGACTCATCTCCATGCTTCCACTCGTCCTTCTTTTTCGAGGGGTGACCCCGAAGATCACGCAGCTGGAGCTCGCCCTGCTCTGCAGCTCCCGGCTGTCCAGGAGGGGTCACGGCTGGCTCAGCTCTGCCCCCTGCTACCAGCACCACTGCCCCGTTCAGCAGCTGATGGTTTGTGGTGCAAGAAGCTCCGTAAGCTGAGGCTGCTGCGTCAGGCCTTAATGGTCATCTTTCCTGAGGTTCCCCTGCCAGGGCTTACTGAAAGGTGCTCGGCACAGCATCTCACTTTCCAGGTACGAGCAGTTTGGGGGAGAAAAAAAAAATAAGGGAAAAGCAAAGCAAAGCACAGCGAGCGTGCAACAATGTTATTGTGAGCTGAGAAGACGTTAAATGAATTAATTTGATTCATTCTTAAATTTAACTGGCAAGATGTAACGGTTCACATTGAAAGCATGAATAACTATTTTGTTCAGTGAATGACTACAGTTTAGTGACTCTTGATGTCAGTGTATTTTGCCCAGGGTAAAACTTGCTACATGAATTATTCACTGCTGGGTGGAATGAATGGGCCATGCTCATACGCAGAATGCCAACTGGGGTTATTTGACATGATGGGGCACACTTGATGCTGACAAAGGACAATAGTTAATTTACAGTGTGGTACTGGGGCTCAGTCACTCTCCTTAAGATCTTTATAGAAAGCATGGCACTTTTTGTCATGTACTCCACATTAAGATGGATTCCGTGTGCCAAAAAACACTGAAGCATAGCTCACTTTTAAAAATGTTCACTAGTTTAAAGGCAAAAAAAAATCCACCTTCCTGTCTTGTTTGGCTGAAACATTGCTCCAAAGAAAATGTGTTTAAGAGCAACTTAAAAATAAATGGAGGAATGCATCTATATATCACTGGAGCATCTTGTCATAGATGCAATAGTTGATAGCTACGAGAACCTCTCCTTGATAGGGAAGGATCTGGCAGCCTCACACACCAGGATCTTGGACTGGAAATAATAGTGCTTTTACCTAAGCTTTTATTTCCAAAGCCGGGAGAGAAGAGACCGGGCAAAGTTTCTGCACTGAAGTCTTTACAAGGAGCAATCCGAGTAGGACATTTTCCCAGCCTTCTTAAAAAGCCGTTGCTTTAATGCAAGCCATTTGTAATCTGGAAAGACAGAACGCAATTCAGCCTGATCTGACAAATGGGCCACAAAAGTTTACTTACGCATAATAATGATACATTCATCTTTACTTTACACTTCCCAACTGCATGCTTATTGCAAACATCTGTGTTGCTGAAACGGGCGTTACAACTCATTTATATGGGTTAAAAACAGTGATAGATGAAAGGGGCGGCGGAGGGGCGGGGGGCTCTGTTTCCTCCAGAGTTTCACAAACAAATATTTGGTTTCATCCCGGAGCATTTTTCTGTGAATGGGCTGAGTCACTGCCCAGCCATGAGCAGAAATAACTGTATGGATAACTTCCAAAGCAGCAACCCAGCACAAACCCCGGGCGTGCAAGTCCTGCAGCGACAACACACCTCACGCTCAGAGAAAAGGCTGAAGGCAAGCCCACCACAAGGCAGCTTTCATTTCTCCACCACGTCACACGTGCCCCACCATGCAGTGACAGCAGAGGCATTCCCCTGCTGCTCCTTGGCCAGCAGCTCCCCTCAGCGCCAGCTCCAGCCACGCTCCTCCATCCCCAGATCTCCCCTAGAGCAGCTCAACTCTGAATGCCATCCCAAATTCAAGCATCCTCTTGCCTTATGACAAAATGATATGCTTTTCCTCAAACTACAGTGTGCTGGAGACGGCGCTTACCTCTGAAACGAGCCTGCCTGGATTGCCAGGCTTTCATCCCTCCTGACTCCGGATGATTTGGCACAAATCCTGCTACTCAGTGCTGTGCAAAACAACACAGCCAGAGCTGAAATGCAGTTTGCATGGCTAACAGTGAAACAGAACACTGCCCTGTGGCTCCCAGAGCTGCCAGGTACTACATGTGTTTGTTTCTGTGCCTGCAACCAGGTCACACTTCGGATTTACAGCAGCACACGAGGTATTGAATTTCTGCGCTCCCATTTGGCGAGCGTATACCATCCCTGGGGATCCGGGATACACGTTAACGCACCAGTAAGGCTCCCATGTAGTCTTAGACGGATTCTCTCCTCAGACACCTAAATATCGTTCGTTATCTACTGCCTTCACGATATTGGGTATTCTCCACAGTCACGAAGAACATCACAGAGACCCTGCAGCCAGGCTGATGGGTGTGCACATCTGAAGCCCTGCGCTCCCTATAACGCGCACAGAGGACACTGAGATCACAAGCTATGCAATTGAAAACAAACATCTCTAAAAGCTCACAAACGTTTTCCATTCACAATTCCACAATTTAGCGAGACGTCTCCTTTGGCTCCAGGTATCTCTGTTTAATTGCTGCTGAGGAGTTGGCACCTCCCTGCCTGGCGGAGCAGTGCCCGGGGTCTCGCTGGTGCCAGCCACCTGCCGGCAGCACGCCTTCACCTGCAGGGCTGTGGAGGGGAAGGGGGGAAGCAGCTGACAGAATGAAGAGTCAGTAGTAAGAATGCAAAGGAAAAAGGAAAAAAAAGCCCACTTCCTTTGGCCGATTAATTTTGGTCTCTGCATTCGTCAAAAAAGCCAGGAGGGTACAGCAAAGCAGGCCATGAGACTCCATTAGGAGGAACATCTGAATGAAATGCTGTCTCTGCCGCTTTCTTATGAATATGCTCTGCTAACACGGTCCACTTGTAAGAGAGCAGAGGGAGCGCAGCCCGCCGCGGCACTTACACGACAGCGTGGCTGGAGGGTGCAACGAGGAGAAGCGACTCCTCTTTAGCCCTTTCAGAAAGAACAGCCTGCGCCTCTCTCAAGCCTACAATTGAGAAGCCATTATCTTAAGGTATGTTTTCCAGCCCCTGCTATTTTCAGGGCTGACTGCAGCAGACTGAAAAATACCTCCCAAATTTTTCTCTTTCTGTGCACTCCGGCTGTTTATTTTGTGTAGATACTTGTCCAATTTCAGATAATTTCATGTCTGGAATGTCTGCAGAATTCAGCGTGTGGGACTATCACAAGGCAAAAAGAAGCATTTTTGCAGGAAGTGCTTAACACTGAGGACTTTTACAGAGAGGATCTGTGTCCTGGTGTATACATGCTGTCTACAGAGATTTACCACAAGCAACACACCCGGATTTTGTTTGTTTGCTACAGTTTCGATCAGGTGCACAAGCTGTCATGCACAGAAAATCCCTTTCATTAGGAAAAATGAGAGCTACAGAGCTCTTCACAGCTTGTCCCTCTGATTTCAGGTACGTTACTGGTGAATAATATCCTATCACAAAACACAAAGATTGCAGTAATTAGACACGTTAACTATTGGTGATGCAGTGTGCCTCTGGATCGCTAAGCAGTAATTCAACAGCACCCTCTTGAAGCAGAAGCACGCTGAACTATGCCATTCCCTGCTGCTTCCAACTCCTACTGCTGCCGCCACTAAGGGCACTGTTAGATGAAGCGGAAAGAAGGTAGAAGAGCGCGCCTTGCCTTCCGGGCACACTCAAGCACCAAGCTGCCAGAGGCCATCTGGGAACAGAAAGACGCAGCCATTACCTTATTTCACAGCCCATTCTGCCCTTATTTCACAGCCCATTCTGCCGCTGCTTGGGTTGGATTTTTTGAAAACACACACGCAGCGTGCATCCTGTTACTTAACCTTTCTGTTTTCACTGAATCACATAGGAACATCATCCTTTCCATACACGGCTTTGATAGGCCTGTGCGGACTGAGACTCAAACCAGATTTCGTTTTTTTTTTTTAAGAAGTTTGCTGAACTGACTGACAGAGTGTGCTTGGAGATGTTTCCTGGCTGCTTCGCCCCCAGCACACAGCATCTGCAAGTGGCAGCACCAGCCACTCGCCCCGCTGGCAAACCACGGCACGGCGCTCCGGGCGGCAGGAGCTGCTGGTGCCTCTCTCTGGCTCAGGGATTGCCCGCTTGTTGGAAACCCGAGTCCAGCCACAACCCCTGCAATACTACCCGGCTTCAGGCGGGATCAGACGAGACCTTTCTTAGTTCCTCTAAGTAATAACGGACTGAATATCTAGCACGTGCTGTTTTACTCGATGGAAAAAAACACAGGATGATTAAATTAAGAGCACAATACTCTGAGAATCCCTCCCTTTTGATCCCTGTGTGACATCCTCCCATTAACTGCACTATTGCCCTCAAGGGAAGGACTTCAGAAGCCCCCAGGCTGAGCAGGAGCCACACACCAGGGCTGGGCTCAGCAACCCGCAGCATCCCCTCGTGCTCCCCACGGAGCAGCGTGGCTACGGCTGTTCACAAGCGAAGCTCTCAGGGATGCACCTCGGCACTCGCTTACCCCAGCGCTGGGCATCGGTTTGGTTCAGACAAACCCGGGGGCTGTGATTTTGGGTGTCCTGGGCTTGCTGCTGGGCACCTTGAAAGTAATTGTTCTATTCAGTTGCTTAGGAAGAGGGCAGGGAATCTTGTGGAGGTGCCAATGCAAATGTCCTGAGCCTGGGGTCCTATATATGCATACATGCACGCACACACAAATATGTATATTCCCGTCCCCCCAGATTTGCTGATCCACTTGTCTTTCTAAGAAATGAGAGCAGTGGGAGAGCTGACTTTCTTCTCACAATCTCTGTGGCTTTCCTTCCTTGTCCCCAGCTATCCCAGGCCCCTCGGACAGCCGTCACCCCCTCCTGCCTCCGTCCCATCTCCCTTGCATCTGCCTGGAGCACGAATGCCAAAACAAACACGGGAGATACAGCGGCATTTCTCAGACTATTACAGAACCTATTTTAACAGATGACTGATGTCTCTGGAGTAATGTGTGTGGGAAACAGAGATACACTTCACACTTTCAGGAAGCTTAGAAAATGTGATACTTCTAGGAATACAAATGACAGCGGTTTAAGTATGTTGAGTATCCACCCTCTTTCATTTTCTTGTGCCCAGATTTCAACAATAGCACCAATTTCTGCAGTAAGTACCATCTAAATGGCTAACTGAAAGAAATCTTCAATTATGTTCATGAATATGGATAGTCCCCGCTTGCTGATGTACAGGATTGTGTTTATACAGGAGAAGGACAGTTTGTTGTTGTTCACATACACAGAAAATATTTCAGCTGTAAACACCAGTTGGTACGATTGCGCATCACACGTTCGGTACGGTCTCTGGGTACAACGGCTATGTTTAAGCACCAGCAGTCTCCCTCGGATGAATCTCCCAGCTAGATTTCTGTTCTTTTTTCTTTAACAGGAGGTAAGGCATCAGCTGTAGAAGGGACATTTGCAAGTGTGAAAGCAAACGAAACTGTGGGGGAGGAAGAAGGGAGGACAAAGAGTGCTTTACTGAAGATCTCGGCAAAATATAGTTACTAGATAGGATTCGTCCCAGCAGAAAGACTCAGACAGAAGGGACGCATCGGGGAGCATGTGGACAGAGCCGTCATCTACAGGAGCAGAGCTCTACGACGATGTGGATTTGGGCTGTTTGCAAATACCATGCAACTGACTCTTCTAAAGATCACGCGCTATTTTTCAACAGACACCCACTCATCAAGATACTGTCTCAATTTAGTGAAATCTAATAATCTAGTTCTCGCTGTTTGTAACTATTGGCGTTCAGAAGCCTAAACAATATTTGGCTAAATAAGTGCTGTTTATTTCTACAAAAGCCCCTCTCGACTCTTGTCACTTGCAGAGGGAGATTCAAGGTCTGTGAGTACAGATGATTACACCAAGATCTGCTGTGCCTTACATCCACGGACAGAGACCCCTGTTCCGGACAGCTACTGAAATACAAGGAGTGCACCGCTGGAGAAGCCTGCAAGAGGAAAAGCAGCCAGTGTTGCTCTCTCCTATAAAGAAGGGACACGACATACGAGAAATGGTTTATTGTCACACGGATTGATACTTGCAGAAGGTGGGAAAAACAATTCTGTAGAGGATGTATTTGTGGAGCTGCTGTGGGAAATCTCAGAGCTTGCTGTGGGGAAACTCGCGCCCTGCAGGGAGGGAGCGCTGGCCCTCTCGGAGCCCAGGGTAACACTTGGCAGGAAAACAAGCTGTCAAGGATCTGCACCGGGACTGGGCACCTCGGTCCTGCAGACACCAACACATACACTACGCTTTCTGCACTCGAGCATTCCCAATCTAACCCGTGGCTGTAAACATACGCATGTGGGCAGATTTAGGACCTTAGCACTCTTTTTCTCTGGATCACACTGAAATTGTTACAACTGCACTGCACACAAGGGATTTGGGGCAGTTACCTGCACTGCCTTTCCTGCAGGCTGTTTGGAGAGCAGCCCATGCCCAGACACACGGCTGGGCCAGCCACAGCGGGCTTACTGCCGCGAGATTCACTGAGCAGAAAGGCCTCTGATAAGCAGGAAACTACTGCTACTATTGTCTTTACTCTAATGTTTTGATTGCTGCTAATGCTGCTTCTCATCTGCTTAATTGTACCTTTATATAATGGTGCATTAGCATTCATCTAGACTCAACTACAGATTAGTTCATAACAAAGGGGAGCCACGGGAAAACGAATCTGAATCATTACTTATTTTGTTTGACTGAAGTTTTGTCTGAACTACTAAAAATTGTTCACACTTTCAAGGGATCTTTTGCCTACGTATTCCTCACTAAGCCCAGTTCAGTCAAGATTTGATCGGATTTACGTCATTATCAGGACACTTTAGGTCCGTGGATTGTTACGGGTATTAAGGAATTCCAGTTTGCATTCTTCTGATTATAACACTAACTTTTTCAATCTCATTTTTGTTATACCCCATCTGATCTGTTGCTGAGCTGCCAGAACTGCAATTTTGAAACAAAAATACTTAACAAGCTGTGGTCAGCTCTTCAAGCAATGATGGTTTCGATGTTCAGATTGAATGTTTGCTCATAGTTTAGCAACAACTGCCCCTTACAGAAGGATAATCTGCATGCTCTCTCACCAGTGTGTTGGTTGCAATCACAAAGAGAGCTGTTTGATGTACAGCAGGAATTAGTCCTTCAGGGTCTCAGCTGATTGCCTTAACCAAGACCGTTTCTCCTGTGTTGGGAAACTGAGGTCTCTTTGCCAATTACTGCTGCCTTTTTGTAATCAAAGAGAATAAAAGAGAACTGTGGGGCTTGGATTCTACCGATGATTCGATTGAGCCATGAGCAAATCAAAGGGGAAGATGAAAAGAATTCCTGGGGAAGTATTTATAAACCCACAGGACTGAATGACAGCATCCAAGATTGCTAACAGAGCTAATAGAGGCAAGCGCGATACCTTGAGCAGCGATTTTTGAAAGTTCATGGAGAACAGATGAGGTGCCAGAGGATTTCAGAGCAACAAAATACAGCACTCAACTGAGTTATAAAAAGGGGCATCCAGGAATTTACTAACCAATTCATTTAACTTCAATAGCGAGTAAACTATGTAAGGAGTCATAAAGGAGCCATTATGAGAACTTAGAGCAGCCCAGAATCATAAATAATTGGGTGGGAAAGGGCTTTAGGAGGTCATCTAGTCATCTCATCAGAAATCTCATAACTGTAAACATTCAGCAAAATATAATACTCGGATATATACATTTCAGCTGGCCCTTCCTACACATCAGAGGAGAGAAACCAGCCTTTATTTTGGGAGGGGGAACATTCCTCGTGAAAAGCCCACTTTAAACGAGGGACTTTGTTACCTTTCCTGCGTGGTTTTGTCTCACTATTCAGCTCAAATCCCCAGAGGTGACAGGAGAAATTACGGCAGCTGGCACAGAAAAGGAAAGCTGTTAAACTTGATGATCCTCTTTTTCAAATTAATATATCCTGGACAGAGAACCAGGTAACAGATCATCCAGGGGGTGAACTCTGATAACACCAACAGGCTAGCGCGGGGACAGAGGGGCTGGGTGGGAAGAGAGCTCTGGCCAAGGGAAAACATAAAAGCAAGCTTCTCCTGCCAAACACTGTAGCACTGGGAATGAGGGCAAAAGAGAGTTTTATTTAGGGCTTGAGGAAGGCTTTTTACCCATTAACCGGAAACTTAAAACCCTTCATTTCAGCTCATGCTTCTGTGAATTTTTATATTTTACTGTCACGTCAAACACCATTTGGGTCTGGAGTCCTATCTTGGACGGGGCCAGATGACCTCCTGAGGTCCCTCCCTCAGCCCCGCCGTGTCTCTGTGACGCTGAGCTAGTGAAGTTCAGACTGACATAGATTAGATTAGAAAACCAGGATGGGACCTCAGGTGCTCACCCCAAAAGGCTGAATTGTAACCTGCCCTGCAGGAGACGACCGCTAACCCTGGAGCACTGAGCTGCCGGGGCGTTTTAGGAGCTTTACCTCTGAAGTGAAATCCCACTTCTTCCCTGCTCACATGCAGCTGCTAAGTGAAGCAAGGCAGACATTCTCTCTGAATTTGAATAAAGTGCTCTGCAACTGCAGAACTTATCTAGGACTTTGGTCCAGCCAGATACATGTGTATTCTCCCTTTAAATGCAAAATGACATGAGGCCGTTTTGAAAGGAATGAGAAAAAAGAACAGAAGTTTACTTGTGATTAGACATAGATAGTAATAACCAAAAGCAATAACCAGCCCACGTGACCAAATTGAATACAGACAAACCGCTATGCTAAATAAGAGAGGAACACCAATTATGTGCAGCAGAGCTCTTATTATATGGCATTCTGATTACCTTAAATTATATTTTTTAACAGACATCCGTTTTTATTTTTGCTTCTAAAACAGGTGAAGTTCCTTTCAAGTATTGACGTCAGCTAGCCTCATCAATTGTTCCTTTAATAGCTCAACTACCACTACAGCCACAAATGCTATGAAAGAGCTAAGTACTCCCTGCACAAAGGGGACGCGGTTTTGTCATTGCCGCAGCGTGTATGCACGGCCTGGTCTTTTACAGCATCGTAATTGATATTGATTTTGTGTGGTAGAGGTCCCTCCTTCCACGCACCGGTCTTTATTTCCAAAAATGAAAGGAAGTTAAAGACATCATGATCCATCTTGAAAATAAATCTAATTTTTCCCCTCTTAAAAAAATGCAGTGAATTTAGTACTCCTCAGATGTGCTGGGCCGAGTCCATGGCAGGGCTCCAGCACGGTCGGCAGGACAGCAAGTCTCCACGTGGGCCTGCCTACACCGCTTGGCCACGCTTTTGGGGGTGCCCCTTCGGGCCAGCACGGCGGCACATCGGCTCCTCTTCAGCATTACGGTCCCTGCTGATCGCAGCACGCAGAGGCCACGTGCCGAGAGCACCCCAATCCAATCCACCCCGGGGCAGAGGCCACCAGCTCTTCTGGCCACCAGCCAGCAACACAACTGCCGGTGCAGTGTCCGCGGTCCCATCCAGTCCCCACTGTGTCCCGTCCCCACCGTTATTTCCTGTTTGGTCTTTCCTTTATGTTTTGACCCTTAGTTATTACTAGAGCTGCATCCTCCTCTCTCACAGGACTCCCGGCTTGCACTATTTATTTATCATTGCCATTATTTTGGTTTTAAAAGATAGCCACAACTCGGGGATTCGTGGGGGGAAGAGCGCACGCTACTGAGAATGCCTGCTAACAGTTTAATGGAAAACCTCGGGCCGTGCCAGGTTAAACAAGGCAGGCCAAGAGAGCTACAAGGCCCGCTGAGTCCACGGGAGTGCTTGAGTTCCCGGGGCAGGCAAGGGAAATCTGTGGAAAACACGGGAGTGACACTTCTGCTTCCTTCCTGTTTATCAGACAAACTCAACCGAGGATTTACTCCCAGTGTGAAGAAGGTTTCTACCAACACACAGTTTCACTTGGGACCATGGAGGAATTGGTGGAGGCTAATGGCAAACTGGCCTCCGCTGGGGGCCTGAATGCCACCAGCGTTACACACGAAGGCCTCGCTGCAGCTCACATCCCAGCAGCTTCCCAAAGCTGTGCAGAAATGCTTCCAGCCTACCAGGCATGGCTGCTGCTGAAATATTAACCCCTGTGCTTCAGTCTTCTTCTGCATCCTCAAACTTCACGTTTACTGGAACGATTTCACTGCTCGCAGATCCCAAGTGCCCTCAGGTACTTTTTTATTCAGTGCTCATTTACAACAAGTACCTTTCACGTGCACAGACATACTTGTTTCAGCCGACAGACACACAGCGTTTGAGGCTTGGATGACAGCTAACTTATAGCCAAGCTTTATGGATAAGAACAAATATTATTGAAGGCTGCGGAAACGTGCTCTCCCGTAAGATGTCCAGTACTTCTTGTTGCAGTCTGGGCTAAAAATATGACTAGTATAACTCACAGTTTTGTCATTCCCACTGCCCCTGGGAGCAGGATGTGCAGAGGCGAGGTTCAGCGGACATGAGAAGTTCATTCAGGAGTCTGTGTTTTTTACATTTTTAAAGTGACCCCAGCCACTGGGAGCCCTCCGCTCGGCTTTGACCGGAAGGTTTGGCTTTTTCCTGACCCCTCCTTCAGGCCATCGGGAAGCAGGAGTCAGATCCTGACCATCACCTCGATCCAGCTTTTCTGCAATTCAGACAGCCCTTTTGGTTCCCGTGCCCACAAAGCATCTCTGTCTCCCACAGTTCAGCTGTGCCTTTCTACAGCTTCTGCCTACCGAGCTCAGCAGAAGGGCTGTGGCTGGCCGAGACCCATGCCAGCCCTCTCCCACCTCTCACTGATGCCCAGTCCTACTCCCAGCTGCACTTGGCGGAGCCGATACAGGTTGTGGTCCATGATGAAAAACCCAGGGCAAACCAAACCTACTGCGGATCTGTTCAGGTCAGGATATTAACCAAGCCTAGCTCCTCTGAAGATACAAAGCAAGACTTTACACATGCTCCTTCCACTCATTTTTTCCTCAATCTAATATTAAAAGTAATTCTTTTTGAAATCTTCCTGATAACCCTGGAGTCCTGACCCAAGCGGCGGTGTGATTTGGAGTGAGGTGGTGACCATGTATAGAAGATGGAGAAGATACAGAGATTTCATTTCCTACAAATTAATTCTCTACAAGCTGTGTAAACTTTCCTTAGTATAAACAAAGTCTTTACAGACAAAGATGCTAGTTTTTTTCCCCCCTTTGAATTATTTAGAGAAAAAATAGGAATGTGATTTGCAGCCTAGGCTTTTCAGCCGGGACTCGGCAAATTGAGAGCTGTTCCTGTTGCCTTCTGTGGCAACTTCCGCATGGTCCCGACTATGAAACAAAAGTAAATAAACTTGCAAAGAAACAACCTCGCAAAGCCGGATATTACCGAGCAGTCTCAAGTTTCCAGAGTAGATTGACAACAGTTTATAGCTACGCCCAGTACGAATCCCCTACTACAAATGGGCACCGCAGCGTGAAGCCAGCACAGCTGCCCAGCGTCATCACTGCAGTGCTTTTGCCATGCCCTTCCTTTGTGGAGGCTCTACAACTTGGCTCTAAAAAGGCATCAGGCTCTGCAAAAGAGGGAATCCTCCACACAACCCATTTGGTGGCCTGGCTCTGGTCCACATTTGCTGTCTCCCGGGGGTGTTCAGCGCGTCCCAGCCTGCGGCAGAGGCAGGGAGGGGAGCTGCCTACGCGCCTTGGCCTCCTGCAGCACCTGGGGTGCGACGGAGCCTCCTGAGAGGAGGCAGGGGCTCTCTCTCCCTGGGGAGCTTGGGACAGCCTTGGTTTGGAGATGGAGCACGAGAAGGGGCAGAGATGACCAGATGACTGCAACGCCCCAGGGCTCGGTGCGCCCCAGGAGGAGCGGGGAGAATCGCCAAACCAGCCTCAGAGATGATGGAGAGATGGAGGCTTGCCTGGGGGCACGGGGGAGCGGGCTGGGGCTGTAACAACATGGGAGGTGCTGGGCTTGAAAACAAGAATGGGGGAAGCACCTGTCCTCCGAGGACCCCGTGGGATGAGAAGAGCCTTTGATTTTAACCTGAGGTTTTTTTCTGCTTCAAAAGGCACCCTGCTGGAGCCTGGTTTCTGAGAAAACAGAGAGCTGGGGAGTCCCTGGGGGTCTCCTTGTGCACTCACTTTCAGGAAAAACGTAGGGGGTCTACCGAGGGGTCTGACTCAGCCCCATTAGGAATGGCTTCGCCAAATAGACAAACAAGTCATTACAGACCAATATAAAAGTACCATCAGAAAGCAGCAGTATCATCCTTCAAAAATATTCCAGAGCACTTAATTCCCACTCATACTCAAATGTACGTAGGACCAATTAGAAATGCTATTTGCTGTTATTTGTTTTCCTTCATTGTATTATTTCCTATCAGTACATTGCATATCATTTAAGAGGAAGAGCGCTTTCATAAATCAGAAAGGCATTTTTGTCTCATTAATGCTCTAAGCCTAAAAATAAAACTACAAGATTTTAAATGAACATTTGTGATATTTACCTACCCTTCAGAAAAAGATCTCCATGCCTAAAGACATGGTTTCCTAGAGAAGCAGCGGACACCTCCTCCAAGTGACACTATTTAGACCAAATAGAGCAGAAAAAAGTCACTGGTGCTCCTGACCCCCCAACATGGCTCAGTTTTCTTTATTAGATACTTTATCATTTGGTCTCCAGTTTCCAACCTGATTTGTTACTACGAGAGAAAGCAATTATGTGCTCAAACGTGACTGCGGTGTAAAACTCCAGCCTGTACAACCACGGGCCGATGACAGACACGGCTCTGTGGGTCATACTGTGGCCAGTGAAACACCTTTGGTACATACAGGTGACGCTTGAGGCAGGCAGGGACCAAGGCCTGTGCTACCCCTCCAGCCAGACAGCACAGCACAGCCGAATGCTGCCATTCACACAGCCAGAGGTGCAAAAAAACCTGGTGGCTTCAAAAGGAGGAAGCTCACAGCGACTTTGAGTTACGTGGGTCCCCACCAAGGACGTTCCATTTTGAATTTGAGGTTCCAAGTAGCCACAGACCTTCAGAGCAATTGTACCAGAAAAGGGAGAGGCTGGGACAAGTAATATCCAGAAATACTTCAAAATATCCATTTCTTTGCTGGTCTCTAAACTCAGTCCTACCTGCCAAAGCATTTGTGAGCTTTGAAGGAGCAGATTATTTTCTGGTTAAAACTAGATGAAATATTGCTACACCGAGCCCAGCAGCAGTGCCTCGTGCTGATACTGGCCCATAGGTCCCTCACGCTGCAGCCGCTGCACTCACACTTACATTGCACCAGGGTCCCTCTGCCAAATACTCCTTCCTGCCACCAGCAGGGACACACCACCCCAAGAAGCAAGCCCCAGGGAGCATCACACAGCTGCTCCTCATCTCACTCCGACACGACGCATGCTGCCAGCTAGCAGCTGTCCAGCCCTGGGTGCTCTCAGTGCTCTGGCTGCTGCTAAGCCGGGGAGAAACTGGGTGCTCCTGGGCCGTGGCCACCCCGCAGCCAGTCCTGCCCGCTGCAGGTTGCAGGGAGAAGCTCCTCGGCCCCAGCACCGGGACAGCCAGGAGGCAGCGGCTGCCACTGGCCGCTCGCCAGCGCAAACGGTGCTGCCTTAAGTATTACGTTCCCGCTACACGTCCTGCTCGGTAGGAAACAAACGTGCTGGAGGAAATGAGCAGGATTTTGCTTTTAAAGGTATTGTGTCAGGTACATCAACAGCTCTACCATACATGTTACTCAGCTCTTCAGAGAGCGCTCAGGTTTCAATTCTGCTGTAATTGTATCAGGATCTTGCTTCAAGGCTCTCTTTGGCTTTCCTGCTCCTTAATTTATTTTCCTTTGCAGTCATGTGCTGAGCCATCCACTGTGCTCCGCTGGCTGCTGAGCCACTGGAAACACATCACGCCAAAGCCTTTTAGTGAGTCACCTACGGCTCTTGTTTGCAAGTTTCACTTGTGCAGCGAATGCCAGCTCCGTGTTTAAGACCTATTACTTTAACGACGACTCTCTTTTAGCCCTAGCGGTTGCTGAGCACACAGACAGTAAAACTGAAGACTTCTGAGGAGGAAAAGCAGCCATTTGTCAGGTTTTAACAAAACGTCTGGCACAGAGGTGGCTCACAAAGCAAGGAACTAGCAGTTAGTAATCCAGTAACGCTGAGCGTAAAACCAGCTGACACAAAGGAAGCAGCAAGTCATTAAGCAGGTGCCGCAGCAGGCCAGCGAGAGGTGCAGGTCAGCGCCCCCGGCATCGGCACTGGGGTGAACGCTGGTCAGGTATTTATCAGTGACATTATTTATTCTGGTTTATTTATGAGAGGAATATGCAGACTTGGCAGTGATCTGTGAATGACAGGGAGCTAAGAGGTGTATCGAATGCAGGAGCCAGACATCATTAAAGAGCTCGGAGATCTGTCAGAACAACGGGACGGGAGCTGCAACGGGAGCAGGGCACGAAGGTGGTGTCAGAGCCTGCAGGCGGGGCAGGCTGGCTCACAGCATGGTCAGCCAGGCTCACGTGCCGGGAGCAGGAAGGAGAGGTGGCTGCCACCTGTGGATGGGCCAGCTCTGAGGGGCCAGTTCTGGAGCCACACAATGCCAAGGCAAACTGAACCGTGCTGCCTCAGGGAAAGGGCCACACAGCCACGTGGCTCCTGGCTGGGACTGCTGCTGCCCCGTGGGGCAGGATGGGGGTTTGGGGACGGTCTGTACCTTCCCCTGCCCACAGCCGCTGCCACAAGCACCTGGAGCCCACCTCCTGAGGCAGCAGCTCCTCTGGCTCTTCACAGCACTAGCACCGGCAAAGTGGGCCATCAGACTCCAGCTTTCTAACTCGGGCATCACTCTGTATTTGCTAGTGCTTAAAACCAGGCAGAACCAGACTCTTAAGAGTAATTATTGATCCCACAGGCTCATTACAGCTGCCTTTACTCCCCCTGCAGTGATTATGAGCAGATAGCGTGTTTTAAACAGCAGGGTTGTGTCTACACGTCTGCTAAGTGACATTTAAATGAGTTAGCTAGTACCTGTGAAGAGACGCATCTTTCAGCACCGGCCTTTTTTCTCTTCGGCACAGAGAAGGGGGGCAGGCAGAGCGAGTCCCTCCGCCACAGGTGGGCTGGGGGAAGTCCCACGGCGCCCTGGTGGTCCCCCTGCACCTCGCCCATCTCCCACCTCCTCCTGCCGCCGCCACACGCTCTGCGTAGAGGTCCACACAAGCACTTTGCTTCCCCTTCCCAAGTCTGGAAGCAACTTTTCCTGGCCTGGGACGCTTTCTTATACTTCAGGTGCTTCAATATGCCACTAGCTAGAGCAGCCTGCACCAAAGATAGATTTAGCTTCATTTTAAGTGTCTCGTAATTTGAAGGGGAAATTCATGTTAAAGCGTTCAGTTTAAAGAGAGTTGGGATGTGCAAGGCATGCTGTGATCCCTGGAGGAGGAACTCAAGCCAAACTCCAAAATTCAGAACAACTTTAAGATATCTCAAGTCTGAAGGCCAAAACCAGCTACTTCAAAAATCAGTAATCATCCTTTAAAATATATACTTAAAGGGATCTTGGCTGAAGTTGGGGCAGCTGTCAGAAGCAGATCACAAGCACCCTCCATTTAACTGCTTGGAGAGTCCTGGGTGTCACGACTGAAAGATAAAAGACTCCCAGAAGCCAGGGTTGTGGCACAAAAACAGCTATCTCAGGGAGAGTGGGAAGAGTTACGAAAAGTTAACTGCTCCAGGGAGCCAGCAGATGTTAAATAGAGTAATTAGTTCAGTCTGAAATGGGAGAGCCCTGTCATCAGAGAGCTGCAGTCCATAAGCAGGGGATGGACACGGCCTTATGAGGTGTCTGAGAAAATGCTTCTCATCAGGAAAGGATGCAGGAGAACTAAAGAAGAGCCAGAACACCGCTCAGGAAAGAAGGCAGCCTCAAACTGAATTTGCAGCCGTTTACAGAAGAAAATTGCTTCACTGGAGAGATAAATATAGCCTCAGCTGAAACCACTACAAGGGGTCTAACACGGGGATTTTATGAGCAATATGAACCTGGAGAGCAGGCGGGATGGGAGCACCTCCAGGGCAGTGATCTCGGGGCACCACAGGCTACTCCCAAGAGGCGCACAAAGGGAAGCCAAGGAGCAGGGTGACGGCGCAGAGCCCTGCCCTCCCACCAGGATGCGTTCAGGAGGCACAACTCAGAAGATGCCCAGCGCAGAGGGACTGGGGAGGGAAGGGGCACGGCTCTGGCCGGCTGCGAATGCCCAGCACGGAGATGGGAACCCGCTGCTGCCTCCCACCACAAACATCGCTGCTGTGACCCAGCTGCACACAGCCCTGTCCACGAGATGGGATCCGTGCCCTGCGCTAACCGGCGCCAGCCATGGGGATGGCGGGTGGGAAAACACCCGCGGGTCTGCCCCAGAACGGGGAAACATCTGGGAATGGACCCTTTGTGGGTTCGTGAGGGCGAATTCACATCAACAAAAGATCTCAAGAGGATCTTGTGGAAGAAATAAGGAGCCCCTCCCCCCTCGATTCTGGCAGTTTCCAGATGGGAAACTGAAATGAAACTTTTTTTTTTTTTAAATGTTCAGAAACCTTTTGAACCTCATTAGTTTTCATTTCATGTGGCTCTGCACAGAAAAAGTATATAAACCTGCAGCTCTTTTAGATGAAATGATGCAGCATTCAGATTATATCGATCGGAGCTGAGAGGGGAGCATTCGTCTCAGTAATATTTTAACAAAAGAAGTCATTTTATGCAGTCTTTACAATGCTTTCTTATTTCAGGGGTCATGGGAGCTGCATAACACCAGGTCTTCACAGCCTCAGCAACCAAATTACTTAATTTTGAGGAAACAATACCTGCATGCAATTAGGCTCTTAACTTGACTCATGTGAGTAGCCTGAATTAGTGCATGGAGAATACTTGCATGCATTCAATTGCACATGTGTAAGTTTTGGCAGGGTCTGGTTCTTAATCACGTTAATCTTGAAGCACTGCTTTCTTTGTTTTCAGCAGCAAACGTAGCAAAAGCATAAGCACACCATCCACTTTGAAAATCCTGTAAAATCAATTTTGGAGACTTCAAGGAAATCAAAGGAAATGTGATAAAATTAAAACGCTCCCACTTAAATAAAATTTTATTTCCCTTCCAGTAACATACAATATTTAACTAAGAGTTTTAATACATTCAGTAAAATACGAGCGTATTATTAACCTCTTCAAAATGACACAATTTACTGTAAAGTCATTACCATTCTGTTCACTCATGTCTGGCCTCTTTGTTTCAAGTCTGTTTTCCCAGCTTACAATATCAGGTCAACAGACTCTAACATAAATGAGTAATGTGTCTGGAATTTTTCCTTGCAACACCAAACCTCAGGGTGAGCACAGCTAGGAGGGCCGTGCCGTGAATAGGACGGGAAGCAGCTTCAGCTGCCCCTCTTCTCTCCCTTCTCTGTCCCGTTCCCACTTTCCCTTGCGAGAGACTCATCCACAGGCTGGTGTCTGTCCCTGACTTCATTTCCTCCTCTTGCAGCTCTCAAACGGCAGCTGGACTTTTGGAAGTCCAGAAACATGCTTTCTCAGGGTCTAGCAGACAAAAACATTGCCATGCTTCCCACGTCCTCTTTCAAAACCTGCAATAATGACCCGGAAATTCTCCAGGCAAACTGCTTACTGCAAGGTGGGACAGGCAGATGGGATCTACTCAGATAGAAGTGTTTGTGGGGATTTCTCAGCTGCTGCCTCAAGGTTACTCGGTGCATCTAGGGTGTGCCCTGCTTCTTGCTATCTGCTCCAGATCGAAATGAAAGCCCAGCAACCAGCAAACTTTACTGACCGTGCTGGAGGTGTCATGGAGTTGGAGAGCGACGTAGACCTCTTTCCTCAGTGCCTGAAATTTC
This sequence comes from Nettapus auritus, assembly GCA_011076525.1. Taxonomy (NCBI): domain Eukaryota; kingdom Metazoa; phylum Chordata; class Aves; order Anseriformes; family Anatidae; genus Nettapus; species Nettapus auritus. The sequence goes on along the minus strand of CM021770.1, from coordinate 5,941,896 downwards.
TATTGTCCTCAGGTCTGGGGAAGCGGGCTGTCCTTCTGAAAGTTTCTGTCAATAAATCTAGTGTTTTATACGGATATTAGCAAATAAAAACCAAGTTGTGTGAAAAATGTCAGTTCTATTTTTGCCAACAAAAATATAACAGGAAATTGTATGTTTAACATATGTGGAGAACTGCAAAACCGAACCACAGATATGTAACCACTGTTATTAAGATTGGTAAATAAGTCTGTGGAGGTGAAATGGATTGTGCTGCTGGATGTTTCCTTTAATGTGAATTCCAGCTATGGTGTCACTTTGCATACGAAGGTAAAGAGAAGATCCTCGCAACTTCAGGAAAGAAAAACGTGTTCTTACAATTTGGTCATACATTTCACTTTATCTAGTCACTTAATGCAGTGATGGGAAAACCAGTGTATTGAGGTATCCAAACTAAACAGCTGGCTTCCTGAATACCTTAACTTCAGAAATGTACCGATAGCTTTGATAGGAAGGACCTGAAACGAGTGTCTTACACATAGACCAAAAACAGAAAAGAAAAATCAATAAAAGCTGCTAAGCCACGAGCTATTTTACATGATGTCTGGAATCAGGATGAGCAGAAGCAGGCCACAGCCCAGATCTGAATCATACGAGCAGGTCTCATTTGGGATGCCCTGGAAGGCCCCACACAAGCTGTGGCTCTGCCAAGCAGTGAGTCTGAGTGCTCTGCAGCGGGCACCTGGATCCCTGGGGCTGCTGCCCCCACACAGGAAAGGAGGGACGCCAGCCAGCGCAAGCACGGCCACTTGTCCCCTCCTTGGTCATCCCAGCAACTACACGAGCAGGGAGGCTCCAAAACACGGTCACCAATATTTTTACTTATTGGAAGATAAGCGGGTTGGAAGTTTTCTTAGAAAGCACTTGTTTCCCTACAGAAAAAGCCAGGCTTCTTTCCACAACCCCGAGGCTCAGGCTAGATGTTTTTCACGCTAACTTCTTCCAGCAAACGGTGCAGTTACTCCATCAGCTAAACCTCCCGTCCAGTCGCGGGTCCTGCCCAGGGCAATGGAGGGGCTCCACCTGAGAGAGGGACAAGGCACTTGACACCTCCACCATCCTTCTTAAATGAGGTGGAGCAAATTAGCAGCAATATTTATTTGTACCTAATAGTTCAATCAACCCCAAGATCCTAAAGAAAGAAAGCAGTCCCATCCTAGACCCTCTGCCAAAAGGATGCTGCATGACACAGCGGTGGATTTCTTGAAGAGCTAAGCGAAGAAACTCTTTATAACTCTTGGCCAAGCCAGGGCTGCAGGCTGCATCCTTAAGGAGAAAGGGGAATAGAAGCTGTAGATGCCAATAAGGATTTTCCCTCCAAGCCCCTCTCGCTGTACCCATCACACCAGGATGGAGCAAGGTTGAGCCATGGTGGGACACGGGTGGTCACCGTGGTGAGGAACCAGTGACAGGCAGGCGGCTGCTCCTCACGGCCAGCCTCTGATCTTTGTTATCTTGGGGTTAAGCTCTCACTCAAGTTGCTGACAGCACAAGATAACTCACTTCTGAGCAAAGGACCCAGCAACCCACCAGCCACCACGGTCATTCAGGCGGCAATTGAAGATTTCAACATGCACAAAGTGAAATAATCAATCAACTCAGGTGCATCCTAGCTGCCATACCTTGATGGTTGCCACCACAAACCACACACAAGCATCGCTGTCCCCAGTGACAAGTCCTGCTGAAGCCCACTGAATTTCTTAGAGGCGACTACCAGCATGCTTGTGACCACACCACAACTTTCTCCTGCCGATGACAGCCTGGTAGCCAATTAATCCCTAAGTCCCTGATGAGGGCACTGCTGCTTCAGTCTCCCCTCATCTCCGAGGCCACAGGTACCTGCGTGTGGCCAGGACAGGGCTCCTCTCTTCAAAACACATCTGGGCAGGCTCCAGGATACTCCGGGCTGAGGGCTACTCATCCGATTTCTTTTCAGACTGGTGATTTGTGACTCACAGGCAGGCAGCTATTTTTAGGGACAGCTTCAGCCAGCTCTAAACGGACACACAACAGACCTCCGCTGCCATCAGCCAGAGCAACTCTCACAGCCCAGCTCCCAGCACGGGTCCGGGCACAGCTTCAGCTGCCACGGCTTGGGCAGAGGCTGCTGCTCAGCGTCCTCGCTGCTCATTTCAACCTGGGGGCTCCCCATCACACAGGTTATTGTCACCGATGCGAGAAGTGCCTCGGACAGGCCGTGTTTTTCCCCTCCTTTCCCTCTCAAAACCCAGAGCCTTTTCCAAGCCACTGTGTCAGCAAGCACAGCGCCGTCCAGCATGGACCGTCTGATGTCCTCTGAGTCAGCCACGTCCGACGAGCCGCAGCTGGCCTGGATCTGCTCCAAAGGCTTTTCCCTTAAGTTTTGTTGCACAATGCGATCTAAATAACCGGTCCCCTCCAATTTGTTTCCTTCATGGGTTTAAGGAAACCGTATTTCACATCGTGAGGTCTCAAGTTAGGGAAACATCTTAGGGTCAGTGTCCAAAACCAATTCAGACAGCAACACAAATAAACTCCGATTGGAAAGAGAGAGACAGTCAGGAAAAAGCCCTTTTGTGACTAGACTATCGCTTTCACTAGCATCATACTCTGGAATTTAAGTTTCATCTGTTTCTATGAGAAATACGAAGGAAGCAATGTATAACCAAGGAATTAATTCCTCCTCAGCCTTTTCCTTCCTATAAATTCGTCAAGACAGTCTTTTAGCAAAACTGGTTTACAGAAATTCAAAGTTTCTGGAGTAAAACCCAGTCAGTAAACCTCCTAAGGTGAACATTGCTAACGTGTTTGGAAGTCAGTCGTGGCTGAGACTGCTTTAAGAAGCAGCCCAGTATGTATTTTTGTCATTCCTTTTTATTTAATCATGACAGCACTTCTTTGGAAAAGCTGGTGTACTTCAAGCATTTCTATCTTTCAACTTTAAAAGGCTGTAGTGTAGCCTAAACATGGCTCTGTTCACAATGACTTACAACTTCAATAATATATCCAATGACAAGAAGTTTTGCATTAAAAAAATCAGCACTACCCAAGAGATAACAAAACTTTAAGAGGCTAAATTAATTTTCTTGTTGACTCAAACTTTTGAGGCAAAAGGTTTTCTTTAAGGCATGCATGCATACACATGTATTTTCTAGTATTTTACTTATATTCTAGCAAAGACTTATATTTTGGGGGACAATATAAAAATTATTTTTAGTAATAAATCATATTAGAAAGGAGGATCTATGGTGTGGCTCTCAGAGCACACAACTCCCATCCACCTGCCAAAGCAGAGAAAGCAGGGCCTGCTGCCATCACACCTGACAGCTCCAGCACGAGTAAAGGCCAGGGCAGTATCAATGTTTCTTGAGGTTTTCTGCAGTATTTTCCTCTGGCTTTTGGCTCCTTGGCCTGGCCCAGGAGCATGCCACTGCTCGCCCGCAGGCACAGAGCCGCTGCCCACCAGGATTCGCAGCATCCTGGGCCACAGAGCTGCTCCTCTGCGGGGACCTGAGTGACTTTCATCTAATCCTGCCTTTCTGGGCAGGGTTTTGTGCCCCCTTTTAAGACTCCCTCTGGCAACTCTGCTCATCAACGGACAGATTTTGGCCCTAACAGTGCCCTAGGGAAGACTGCACTAAAGGAAGAAGATGCTCTACTGGCACAGAGCTGGATTGATTCCCTCTGCAAAACGCTTCTGATGCGAGAGCACAGCCAGAGTGCACCCTCCTCATCTTCAACGCCTCCTGTGACCCACATGCAGTCGGTGTGAGCCAGCACCGCTTCACGAAGACTGCTTTACGTTACGTGGAGGTGAGAGCCCAGGCTGGCGCAAGCTGCCTGCCTCCCTCTTCCTCTGCTAACTCACATGGAAGCTCTCACGTTGGCTGCCTTGGAGGAGCAGGTACAGTCCTTCCTCCACGATCACAACCTCGCTGCACCCCAGCCTCCATGCCATGAGGTTTCCAACCAACACAGAGCTTCCACTGGTGACCAGGAAGGGAAGGAAGGCTACCAGCAAATCCTCCTACCTGGGAGTTTGAGAAAGCAGCAGATTCCACACCAGGGTGGAGAGTTAGTTTTCAGTCTGAGTGCTCCTCTTGTTTGTTTGTTTAAAGGCTACTCCGACAGAGAGCATGAAGGGAAGAAGTCCCTCCCTGGGCAGGAGCACACTGCCAAATGCCACAGACTGCAGCACGGCTCCCAAACATTGCCTGGCTCGCTCCATCCCCAAACACAAGCAAGAAGCCTATTCAATAGCTCACAGCAAACACCGAGATGGTTCATAGCTCAAAGGCACAATTTAAGTAAGAGAAACAAATTTACCTTTTCATTGAAAATCCTACTTTGTGCACAGCCAACTGAATATATTTCCACATAAGCTGCCGATAAATGGAGAGGAGGAACTTGCAAAGAAAGAGAAGTGCTAATTTCCCTGTGCCTGAATCAAAGCAGCCGCTACTTGCAGCCGTCGGGGCAGCAGCACGCATGGAAGCACATTGTTCAGACGGAGTTTGTATTGAAAAAATAAAAGCTTGCACATGGTGAAAATGAGGTACAAGATCTGACATTCTCATCCTTATTAGCACAGTGGGACAATAATATCTGAGGTGTTAACTGGCAGGTGTGTTTGCTGATAACCGCTCGTGCCTGTTATGCAGTGCAGCGGAGAGAACAGAATTCAGATGTAAAAAGCTATCGGGCACCAGGTTGCTTTTCACCGAGGTTGGGTCCTATGGCCATCATGTATTCATGTGGATAATACAAGTCGTTCCATAGCTCTGTAAAGCTTTCCTCATGGATTTTAACTCTTACAGAAACTCAGTAAGATTTCCAGAGGCCAAGTTCACTCCTTAGCCTAAGGGGCAAGGATGCCAAAGTCGCAACCACTTGAAGCATCGTCTTTGCTGCACTGCGGAGCAGTCGGTATGTGCACGTAGGTTTGGCTCACACCCTCAGGGCTTCCCAACACACCAGCATCCCCAGAGAGCTCTGAAAGCATTGGGGTGCGCTGCCAGAGCTGGGACTCCAAGTCCCAACACCACTAACCAGTGAGAAACAGTTTCTAAAAGGTTCTTGGAGACATTTCCAGGCCTTTCCATGCAGGCCTTTAAAACCTTAGCATCCAAAAGCTCCAACAGATCTGTGAGGAGATGACCACGGTGATCTCTTGGCAAGCTGTCTCCAGGGCTGACCCTTATGTTTTCTCTCTGGATTAATCACTTTTCAGACAGACACAAATCTAACTTGTTTATATATACAAGTCTAGAAGTTAATTTGCAAAAATAAAAAATTAACATGTCCAGTGATCAGCCCCAGTAGTAATCAATTACACTGACTGTGGCTTTTCCTCCATCGACCATTTGGGGCTAAAATGTGACTCTTCAGAGTAGTAAACAGCAGCCTGGTATATGCAGCCATGGTCAGACTCATAAACTATTTGCTTCATAACAAAACCCTTTGTTTCTTTCTTATATTGTTTTTGTCTTTAAACAGGAAATCATCTATAGCATCACTCAGAGGTACTGAGCTCTTCCAGCGCTCCTTTAACCCGTGTGTGCTCACCATGGCAGGGGTAAGGTGCTTCAACTAGGAGTCCTTTTACTTTTGTTCTTGTTTCCTTTTCTCTTGCAGCAGACCTGTGCTGTAAGACAGGATGTACAGAATGCCCCTCGGCAGTCACAATGAACCAGATCTTCAGATGGTGTAAGGAGAGGAAATTGTTGTTGAACTGATAAGTCCCTGCACCAGTGCCAGAACAGAATCTGACTCCAGAGTTTTGGATTTCATACTTAAAAAAAAAAAAAAAATGGGTGGGGTGGGGGCACGGACAGACAGCCTGGATTCCTAAACACCAGGGTCAGACTGATGTGCTGCAGCAGGCTGCTGACACCCACTCTCAGCCACTCTTGCCCTGGCGAAGACTGGTCACTGCTCTCAACAGGAGCTGAACCGGATCCTTTACTCTCTCCTCCACATTTTGGCTGAAGGAGGAATGTTTTCAATCAGGGTGGGATGGGAAAAATTAAGAGCCTTTTAGGAACGGCATATCCTGAGTTTCCAGAAGCTGTCTAGGTCAGCCCAAAGTCTAGCCGGCTTGTGCACTCATCCTCAGTATTTACACTGACAGTGGAAACAAGACTGGAACAGCTGCAAACGATTAGGTCTCCGACCCTCTCCCAGCAAAGCCCTGTAATGAAGGATACTTCCATTCACGCTGCACATTGCAGCAGCCGACACTCACTTCCGTGTAAAAACATCCCCACTAAACTTATTTCATTATGGCTAATTGGTATCCAGTTGAATTCTTTAAAAAGGTGTGCTTTGCGATATCTGTCAACCGAAAGCTTCCCTTACGAGGAGGAAACATCTGTCTTCTCTGCAGTGGGTCGAGGGTACAGGTTTTCTGTCTCCGCATTGTAAATATCCCAGAGAGAACAATGGTAAAACAAGGCTTCCCAAACGTAGGTGCCCCGCTGCTGCCCGTGGCCTGGGTGCCAGCACTGCGGACTCCCACTCACCATCAGGCTCGTTCCCTGCCTTCCCGAGTGAGGGCCCTAAGCATGTGTCCACCCCATGTGGCCTCTGCCCAAACCACGACTCCAGCCCCAGCCGCACCCCGCAGCAGGGCCTCTGCCTCCTTCCAGTCTTCTCCACCACGTCTCTGCTCTGCAGGACCCTCCTGCCGTGCTCCCTAGCACAGGACCCCACGTGCTCGAGGCAGAGCCTGCCCGTCCAGCGCCCAGCTCGGTGCCCGCATCCCAGGCGAGGCAGCCGCTACGGCTTGTCACAGCCCAACTACACCTTACGAGTAGGCACCGCTGGAGTAAAACCCACTAAGGGCCAGGCCTGGCATCCACCCGCTCTCCCCCCTCTCCATTCCTCCAGTGGTGCAAAGCGAGGAAATGACGGTCATGAATTCCCCCAGCATGAGTGGATCCCGGGCTGACATGGAAACGATTGCTAGCTCCTCAAAATAATCCTGGCACGGGGTGTGCGCAGCAAGGTGTTTTAGGAACAGAAACATTCAGAGGAAAACAGAAACCAGCAACCCCACTGGCATGACGGAAGGCATCGAATGCCAAGTCTTCTCATATTTACAGACTCATGCAGTTTATGGGCTTAACCAACTGCTTCACTGAGAGAATAAGAATAAATAGTGGATTCATTAATTTATAATCCTCGAGACTAACGGACAGAATGATGGGGCCATGACAGCAAAGCCACGCTCCGGTCTTGCTGGCCTCAAGTTTAGGGTCTTTCCCTCCTCTCGCTTACAGTCTTTTAAAGCAGCGTTTAGAGCTAACCTCTCTCACGCAGAGTAAAAGCTGAAACACAAGCCGATAAAAATAAACAGCGGTAAACATGGCAATGGCCCTGGGCTTCAAGCGAGCAGCTGGGCAACCCACATTTTGCTTATTCCTTGACGGGCTGGGGCCAGACGGTCCTACAGGTGCTGTTATTCTTTGCCCTTCTGTGATACAGACTTGAGTAGTGAAAATGGAAACAGCACATAAACCAACTCTGGTTATTCTAATGACTGAATTGAAAAGTTTTCCTCCAAGGGATCTGATAATTGAGAAAGCAGATTAGAAAAAAAGTGACATAAAATATTACTGTAATCTCTCTGAGACTAGAAAATGTATTACATTGACTAATAAGCAACAGGAAGAGACTTTACATTTCCCTTCGCACTTACATTTCCAGTCATTCAGTTACAAAGAAATGATTAGGAGGTTATTTTATTTCTGGAACCTCAATGGAGAAGACAGAAACCAGAAGAATGTGGAGAGCTTGAACCCAAGCATAAAATAGAGGCTTTGCTACAGAGAAGATGTAGGCTTGCAAGTGGCAAAAGGAAAGACCAAGATCATTGATCACTGGTGCGCATCGCCTGCTAGAAGCTCGCTGTAAATTGTTATTCCCCTTCAAGGATGTTGTTTGTGAAGTTACCAGCAGACAGCAATGAGCAAGAGAGCTGTGTAACGCACAGGTTACGCCTTCTGGGCCCTCGCTTTGACCTTAGGCTCTCTGAATCATCCCTCTGAGTCTTTGCAAGGACTAGGACCAGCGCTTGGTATTGTTCAAAAATACAAATCTCTTCAAACACCGTATATGTTACCAAAATATCACTGGAACGATGACTAGAAAGTGCCCCAGCAAAGCAGTTCATTCTGGGAGCGCGCGGTACCAAAATAGCAAAATGCAAAACCACAAAAGCCAACAAAAGCACTCATTTAGCCAGGGAAAAATACTATCATGAGAGCTTGGAAGTCTGAGTCGCTCCTGGTGCTTTTTGGAGCTGCAGCTGCTCCCAGTGAAATGTTTACCACCAAACTCCAGCGGATACAGCGTGAAGCCCGCAGTAAGCGGGCAGGCAGCGTACGGTGTGTCACAGACAGGGAGTGCTGCGCTGGCTCTTTCCAGCCCAGCTTGCGTGCTCAGCGTGAATCCCTTCCGTGCAGTACGTGGCAGGCTTTCCCTGAGCCCACCAGGAGCAGGGGAACGAGGAAAAAGCTGGCCTGTAATTAACTTTTAAAAGAAATTGTATTCATTCCATGCACTAGACAGAAAGAATAAATGTCAGCGTGCCACATGTTGGTGAAGTGAAAACAGCTTCTCTAGACTGCCTGTTTGAATCAAAAACACACATCTAGTTTCGGTATTAGTGAAAGGGACAACTGATTTGTCACTCAGTAGACTATTCTGGTGTTTTAGTATTGATATTGTGATTTTGTGTGTCAATTCTGTACTATTCAGGTCCCGCTACTACTCATGAGGTTTGGGCTTTTGGATGCATTACGTGGGAGACTGCTAAGTCCTGATTGTTTCCAGCCATTACTCGCCAAAATAAATGGTAGCTAGATCAATGCTATTTGGCTTGATGCTGTCATAAGCAAATTAGGGAAGCACAGCCAAAGAAAATAAAGAAGAATGTAAAACTGATCAGGAAAGCAGAGGCAGAGAACTGTTAGCAGCAGTGCAGCTGAGAAGGAAGAACACGCTGTGTGATACTGGGCTCTGTAGCAGAGCTGCCTGCCTCTGTCCAGGCTTTGCATGAAGGATTGGCAAATAGGTTTGGACATCAAAACTTTTTTTGAGAACTTGCAGGAATGCTGGGAGAAAAATAAATTCAATTCAACGTGGAAAACTGAAAGATGTTTCTGCCATGCAGGAATTATCAGCTTCACAACTACGGGAAGAGAAAAAGTTGTCCAGGCAGCAGCTCTCCAGAGAGAGATCTGATCAAAAGTGAAACAGGAGTCAGTTGCACCACAGCACTGAGGGGAAACCGACATGAACAGGCCTGGCTAGGAGCCTTTATTACTCCTCAAGTCACCCTCCACTGCACACCATGCTGCTCCCAGCTCCCACTTTGTCCACTCTCATTTCCACAGCCAGGCACTGCATCTGATGGAATATGGGAAGGATTGGTCAGAATGCAGGGAATAAGAAGGCTGGATCTTGTTTTAGGGTCAGTTACTCATGGTCAACTGACCGCTTCTGCGCAACAGCAGCACAAACTCACTACCCTCACTAACCCGAGAGCAACTCTTGTAGAGCTGTTAGCAGACATAGAACAAGGACATCGCTCCAAACTAAGGTAAGTGCTGTTACTGCCAGAGGTGGCACTCACTCGCGTGGTCGATGAGCCGCTCGTTACTGAGCTGTCTGGCCTAGATGCAGTACATCAGAGTGCCTCGCGTTGCTTTGACCTCCAGTCCCAACGGCTTACCTCCCGGGAGAACCTGGCAGCTGGAGCTAACTGGGAGCCGTGCAGCAGCTGGACGCGCACAGCATGGCTCGTCCCACCCTGAGGCAGTGGGGCAGCGCTGCCCCTGCCCCTCAGCAGGGACATTAACAGAGCCAGGATGTCAGTGGCTCAAGCAGGTGGGGTGTGTCCTCTGCCAAGAGATGCAACCACTCGTCTGGGGATTTTCTGGGCATAAAGAAAATCCCCATGCTGGGGAGTGTTTTTAAAAGTTGCCGTACCAAGAGCTATACAGGTAAACGCAATGCCACTTGCTTTTTGACACAGGGACATAGTAAAGAACTGCATTAGAACCCACAAAAAACAAAAGTGGTGATTTGCCGCTGTTAGAGAAGGAATAAGAAAGTTTTAGAACGATTTCTCATTGGCACATAAGTCGTCTGGCACCTTTGTGGATCCTTGCCTTACAATACAAAGGCACCCTGTTAACTTTTGGTAGGATGCACAGATCAGGTGCAGAGCCCAAACGAGACCCAACAGCAGCACTCACTCCAGGAGATGCCACTCAGCTCTCAGAATTGCCTTTTCTCTGAATATTTGCCCAGAAAGTTGGTTTTGATTCAGAGGTGTTCAGATTTTTCTCATGTACTTCACTTTTGTGTATTTTAAATACACCCTAAGTTTGTACATGCTAAAAGAATACGTCCTTGTTTTCACTCACAGTTTAGTTCTGTAGCATTTATTCCAGAATTATTTGCATAATGATTTATCAAGAGATAAGCGTAGGTAATACGAAAAATGCTGAACATGGTAAACGTGCATGTTATTGTCTCGTATAGAGCCATTTACCTTAGAAAATTTCAGTTACATTGGAAAAAGTAGAAGCTGAATCACAACCTATTACAGCATTATTTCCTACACACTCATCACTTATGGCCCCTAAACTCAGAGCGAACTGACTGAACTGCCACTGCTGTGCCATCAGCAGTGCTGGAAGGGGGACAGCCAGTGACGCCGGAGGCTGGCAGCACTCGTGGATCTGCTGCTATACAGCAGGTTTACTGACCGCCTCCCTCGGTACGTCACACCAACAGCAACCTGTCACAGGCTGTACGCTCTATGGAGTATCCAGCACACAGAAAAAAATATTTAGATAGAGCCACAAGACATAGACATCCACGGTACTTTGGCCACTTTGAGTGACATGGATCCTTTTTAAAAGGTACCTCAAGTCTATCAGTAACAGCATAAGGTGTAGCCAGCTGAAAGGGGCAGGCCCAGCGCCTTGGGTTGGGTAACTCTGTCCGTCCAGAAATGGTTCCATCTACAGTACACGTGGCCTTAGCTTTAACTCTTTATTTTAAGCACAAACATTTTGTATTTGAAAAATAAATAAGTAACACAACGAAGCTGTGTTAATATTAAAAGGAGCTGTGCATCAACGGTTCACGTTGAATGGATATCGGCATTATGTTCACTGGTGCTAGGATACCATGGTGATGGGCCCTGAAGAATTACCAAAAATAGATTAAATGCATGTGGCAAGTGATAATAAGCACAAAATGTTTTCCATACAGTAAAAATGCTGCAGGAAAGCAGAATAATACATTCCATAAATCAGCTCAGCAGATCAACAACTTCCATGCAGAATACTCAGGGATCTGAACGCGTAGTCAAAGCCGAACTCCTAAGCCCAAAATTGCCAAGAAACCAAAATTGGCACTACTGTCTGCACCTCAAGAAATTCAGACCTAGGAGACTGGCAGAGGATCTGCTGTTGCTAGCAAAAATGTATGAAAGGAGCTGAGAGGTTTGGATTTAAAGTAAGAGACATTAATCACCGGGTAACACCTACCACAATAACTGTGCCTTTCCAAGCTGCTGGAGTCTCATCCCTTTTTGTACTGAGTCAATCAAAATATTAAAAATGTCATTCTTTGAAGCTGTGCTGAGCCAGGCTGCTTGTTCAGTGCTGTAGAAAACAAATCACTCGAAAGCCTCACCGAAGCTGCCCACCATTCTGCAGGATGCTCGCGCACAGAATTAGACACGTGCAAGAGCCTGCAGCTCTTGTCTAGGAATGACAGGAGGCAGCGTACCCCGCTTTCTCATTAACCACCACCGGGCTGCATTACCACAGAGTGCGTGACATCAAAGGGGCATAAAACGTCTGATATAGCACCGCTACTTGCTCGCAGCTGTCAGCAGCTCTTTCTCAAACCATCCCTTATGGAGAAGCATGCAGAGCTAAACCATTTGTTTACAAAAACAATAGCTACCTAAAGCCACACTGAAAATTCATTAACCAGGATGATTTACCACCACCACCGTGACTCGCTCTACATATAAATATTTAGGTTGCTACTCCAGATGTTGAGCCACTGCCAACACAATGTCTGGAGTTTCAGGAGCAAAATTTCTTGGGCTTCCCAGGCTTGTGGGAGCTCCCAGTGCCAGGTGTGTCACAGGGAGAGGTACCAGAGCCCCGCAGAAAGCTGTGGGGAAGGACGGGCTTTCCCAGTGGCACACCTGACTGCATAGCAAGGCGCCAGAGGGGTTCAGAAGGCAGCACCCTGAGCTGCCTGAGAAATGCTAGAGGAAAAGATGACGAGCGCTGGAGCTCTGGGGGGTGACATGCCCCAGATTTCCATGGCTTTGGAACTGGAGTCAATACAAAACAGGCTGGGCCTATCAGCCAGAGCAGCTCCTTGGAGAGAGAAACATGGGTGGTGGAGTCCTCACAAGGCCAGTGGGATTTTTTAAACTTGTAAGAGCAACAGAGAGATCTAATTGCAAAGCCTGTTACTAGGTGACACACCAAGTCCTGACAAACTGTACTGGATGATATTTTGATATATCATCGGTCTATGCAGCAAACTGTGCCAAAAATCCACCTTCCATCATCTCCACTCCTCTGCTCCCTTGAATTGCTGAGAAATAAGGCCTGGAGAGCACATAAGCTGAGAGAAATCCTCTTAAGACCAACAGGTTAAGGACTCCCAGTCTTCTGGTCCAGTCAGTCTTTTCTGTAGGAAACAAAGAAGAAGCCCAAAACTGCAGAGATGTTTTCTCCAAAATTATTTCCACCTCCTGCTTGTGAACAGAACAGACTGAAGGATGTGCAGGGAAAAAAAAAAAAGGAAGAAAAAAGAAAAAAAAACTTGCAAAAAAAAAAAAAGCCAGTATAACATGCTCTCCAGCTGGATGTGGGGCTTGGTGGCTGCCTTTTCTATCAGCACTGCCTCCTCGTTGGGCTGAAAGGGCTCTGGGAGTCCCTCGCACCCCCCAGGGCCAGTTATTCCAGCTTCTGCACTCTAGCAACCTTGTACAATTCCACTTTTACTAACAGATATTTTTTTTTTTCCTTTTTTCTGCATGGACAGTGAGCAAAGAGAAAATATAGGCCCCTTAACCTCTAATAAGAGCCTTGGGTTTAACAGAGGTGTGAAGTTGTGCTGCCAGCTGCTTCTTCCTCGACCGCCACCACCACCTCTTTTGACAGTGACCACAGCAGAATTACAGCAATACCTGGACATGTTGGCAGTAAGACCCAAAGGGAATGCTTGACATGCTTTGAAATTCCCCAGCATTCGGACCTAATACGCTCACAGCAGTGTTTGTCGGAGCAAAGGCCTGCTACTTTTGTTATTACAAAATGCTGCTCTGAAATGAGAGGATTTGGTTTCACTTTCTCGGTCTCCAGAGGCATAAGAGATTTCACATAAGTTCTGGTATTCAACATTAAAATTTGAATTTGGAAACAGCAGTGTGAGGAAAAGATTTTCGGAAATTAACACAAATAATACTCCCAACCGCAAGCTATTAAAAAATTAGCAAACCCAGAACTTCAGGCTAGGTGGAAGAGCGGTTTGCAGTAAAGAATTTAGATCACGGGTTATTGTTATTATTCAGCCAGACCTGAGCTGATCACTCTCAAAACCTGGTGTCTCCTGGGAGCTCTCTAGGACAGTCCCTCAGCCGGCCTGTCTTTCACGAGTTTGAGAGCTCCTGTGCGTTGATAAATTCCTACCTCATTAGCAAAAGCAAAGCTCTCTGCTGACAGGGCCTGGTTCCGAAGAAGTAACTGGGGAAAAGAACCGCCAAGTGAAGGATTTGGAAGGGAAATCCCGCTACCTGCTTCCCAGCAGCTGCCCGCCTCTATTGAGCAGCACACCTTAACCGACACCTAACATTTCAGGCGGCTTCTCCTCCTTCTAACACACCTAAAAGTTGAGGATCCAGAAGTCCCGAGCCTTCAGGCAGAGCCGCCGTGCGCACCGGCAGGGGACAGACGTCACCCTTCAGGCACGGCCGAGGATTTCACGCAGGTCCCGGCCCCTCCCGGCCGCGGGGAGCCGAGAGAGGGCGCCGGTGGCTCGGCGAGCCGCGGCCGGGGCCGCCGGGGGCGGGACGGGGACCCGGGGAGCGGGCGGGCGCTGCCCCGCGGCAGGTGCCGGGCCCTGGGGGTGCGCTGCGCCTCGGGACGGCGACGGCGTTTGGGCGCCTGGCAGGGCCGCATTCTCGTCGGAAACGGCTCGTTTGGAAAATAACAGTAAGGACAAGGAAACGGCCAAGCTAAGAAAAGACAACAGAAAAGCACATTTCAAAGCACAGCACTCGCCGTGCGCTTACATCTGTCTGCTGGCGCTGCGAACGACTTCCAAAGCCGCCAGCCGAGGGGCACACCTGCACGGCCAGAAAGGGGAGACCCCGCTCCAGGAAGGCCTCTTCAGTTTCGTGTGAAGCAAATTCAAGTAGTTTCTGCTTAACGCAGTCCTGAAAAGCGTTCTTCCTCTCTCGCCCAAACAAGTCCAAGTTTCTTTGCATATAGCTAAAAACCTGACTTTGTAAGTCCTGCAAGCTAAAGAGAAGTCTGGTGCCCATACACTAAAACTACTAGTTCATATTCCACATGAAGAGCATCTTTTTTTCCCCCGTTCTGCTGTCTTATTTTGCAGGTAAGGGCTCTCCTAAACCTATGTCACAGGCAAAATTGTATCTCCTCATCAGCAAGTGCTACACGGCTAAGCTGAGGGCTGGTTTCAGTAGCCTGCTTTCTTGTTTTTATCCAAAAAGCATCTTTAGACAGCAGCCTAAACAAAAGCTTGTGATGACTTCCAAGTTCGGCCTGAAATGTATTGCTAACAGTGTCCAGAGCAGAGCCTGGTTTATAGCTTGGTTTCAAAAATCAGGGATCAGTAAGGCTTCTGTCCCCAAAACAGCAGCTGCAGAACCAAAATCCCGTGTCTTCCAGCTCCCTTGCCCTAGATACGTTCCTAGTTTGATTCCAGATGAGGACCAGTGCTAGAAGTCTCCGGAGGAGAACCAAGAGCTGTTAGCAGATTTTCCATGTCCTGCTGGAGAAGTGGCAGACTGGCATCAGCAGAGCCTCCCTCAGAGTTTTGGCCTGAAACACATTTCTACTTCATTGTCTACATTAGCAATTGTCTACATTAGCAATTCCCAAAAACAGATGCTGCGAGAGCTGTGACCAACTTTGACAATTGTTATCAGTAGATTCAAGTATCTTGAACTTCATTTCAGCCTCCACATCTACCAGGAGAAGACTCGAGTGCCCTGCAGCAAGCGGTGGACAAGCCGCACGTCTGAAGTTGTTCCTGAGCCTCGCGTGCCCTCAAGAGGGAACCTCGGAGAAAGACCAGCCCATCCCGTGCACCAGAGGCTTCAAGGGAGTGCACAGGCTTGCCATGGTTAGATAGAAGTTGAGGGATCACATAAAGCTCCAGGTGGCCTTAGGTAGACTAAATATTTTCCACTTAATTTCACCCTGAATTTGACTCCTATCTGTTGTCAGCCTCCCGAATACACACCTCCTGCACACATGCAGCCGAGCCATGGTTATGACTTACTCCAGGACCCCAGAAGCAAGCTACAGTTTTTTCAGTAAAGCATGCTCCTAATCCATGGGCTACACAAGCATTATGTTCAACAGAAATCACAAAACTCAAGTTATGAAATAAATCTGCCATTCTAGAAGACTGGCTTGTGACCATGATTTGCAATTTCTAGAGACTCCGTAACTGAGTGGCGTGAAGTGAGTTCGCAGGGTGCTGCTCGGGGGGTAGGACTCGGTGTCTCCACAAAGCAGCCTGCAGAGCCAGGACTTAGCACCAGAAGATCTGGGAGCACTAGTATCAATACAAAGACCCTGCAGGGCTTTTTGTTTTTAAATGTTGGCAAGAGGGGCACTTTGCTCTGTTGTCCAGACTTAAAGCAGGGTTAGAAGGCACCACCAGGACTGTAAGTAGCTACCTATACCTTCTGCAGGGACAGTGGCAGGCCGCCCCTCCGGATGCAGTGAAGCTCCCTTGTTTCTAGCAGCACTAAGCCTGAGCCAGGGCTTGGGGCTGGGTCAGACACCTCCAGGCTGAAGGCTGCAGAAGTGGGAGGGTTTTACTCCAGGCTCCTGGGAAGGTCTCAGGTCTTGGCGACACCTGACAGGAATAAACATCACTTGCTGCTTCTTAGCCTTGGGCCAGGGGACAGCGAGGCCACAGGGCAGAATTGAGACCATTTGCACGCGAGCAGGGTTTGCTGTTGCCTTACTCCATCACTCGTTGTTCCAGCTGCGGAGGAGCCACAGGTGAAGCAGTGCCTTCACAGCTCAAGCTGCCCCCAGCCCTACAGTCTGCTTGTACTCCATCCTCAGCCGTACACCATGCCCGGCCCAGACCGCACAAAACCCATCAATCTCTGCTGGTAGCAGAGTTTATTATAGCAGTGCAGGCTCAGCAAGATAACTGCAGAGGAAGGGAGGATGTGAAGAAGTTTGATCAGGATAGCAGAAGAGAGAAGGACCAGCGAGGGGAAAAAGCCAGGGCAGGAATGATCTCAGTATTTCCCGGGCATTATCAGCAGGCCTAGGCACCACCGGGAGGAACGAAAAGGAAAGTAAGATTCAGGGACTATGTGAAAGGGAAGCCTGATGGATAAAAGAGCAGAAAAGCAGGAGCAGGTTGATTTGTAAAATTAAAAGGTGCAAGAGGAAGGGCAAGAACCAGGACTGTATCTGTCATTCGCCTCTCTCCGCCCACTCAGAAAAGCTTCAAAAGAGATTTGGAAAGAGAGAGGAAAAAAAGAGTGACAGATATTACTGTTCCAGCCACTGAGTCATGGCAGGAAACTACTGATACTGTAAACTAGTACTGTAAGGTCAGAGACTATTTGAGTTTTACCAAGGCTCGCTGCGAGGGGAACAAATATTCAGCGGTGGGGATTTGTCCCTTTCACAATTATTGGTGTTACCGTAGAACTATTTCACCAAGCACGTTCCAAAAAAAAGAGTTTATTTTAAAACATTTCAGATGTTCTCTTCTTCCTCTTCCTGCGTCTTTATTTTTATTGCAATAAATGCTTAAGAGAAAGATTTGAAAAAAGGTAGAAAAAGCCTCCAGTCTTCAGGGTGTTACGGGGTGCTTGGGCTACTCCAACTCTCGTAATTGCTGTGCCGCAGGAAAATGGTTTTATTATGATCTTCATATCCTTCCATCACATGAGTCACTGGCAGTTGTCACCATCTATGTGGCCTTTTCAGACAGTCAACATCAGTTTTGTCAGCGTAGTACACATGCAATGGGTGGAATTACTTGACACAGCCATTCCAATTCCCCCAGGAGCACAGCAAAGAAGCGAAACAGAGGTTTGCTGACAGATACAACGCATGCTGAGCGCAGAGGGCTCCAAAGCCTCCTCCCAGCCCTGAGCTGAGCTCAGCTGCGCTCCTTGCTCTGTCCAGACCCAGCAGGCCCGGGCAGACAGGCTCAGCCAAGGCTGTTTGCGTTTTTATTCCCCACCAGAAGCTGAGCACCTCAAGCCCTGCAGGATTCCCAGATGCCAGCCAAAGGCGGGGAAGGACAAATGACAAATTCTGAGCTGAAAAGCTCTGCCAGAAAGGCGAGGAGCCACCTAGCCCCACTGTGCTGAAGACAGGGAAACAACAGGCACTGGGAGTTTGGAGGGATACAGGAAGGAGCAACACAGCACAGGACACGGACACTTGGAACTGCTAGCTGTGTCCTACTACTTGTTAATTAAAGTTTTTAATGACCCACTTCTGTTTTGCTCCTTTTCCCTGGGCATAGCCACTGCTGCTTTGCCACTGCCCATCACAGTGGACTCTGCCAGGAGGCTCGTCCCGCTGCAGGGGTTAAGACGTAACGGGATGACTGCACGCATCTGCTGCAGTGACCCACTCTGCTAGCAACTTTCCATCTCAGTCATCGTAAGCTAATTGCTTCCATAAGTCCCAAGGGTCTCTCTCCAGCTCATCTGAGTCACTGCACCAAGCCCGAACCAGCCTCGGCTGAGTACAGTTCAGCAGAAGGACACGTTCTCCAGAACAGCCCCGGGCTCGTAATGCCGGCAGGGATCAGGAAGGAAGTCACTCATACCAGGGAAAGACACTGGTGACCCTTGGACCCTGTCGCCTTCTTCCTCTATCAAGAACATAAAGCAAAACCAAATTTGCCACACGAACCAGGGGGCTAGAGCATTTAATCCAGTGATACACAGGGACGCTGCGGGGCTGAAACCAACGTATACACCTCATGTCAAGCACAGAGGCGACTGGTGTCAAAGTACTGAAGAGCTGAAGTGTAGAATCCCTCCACCTTTTCCTGGCAGCAGCTTTAAAGGCTGCTTAAGAGCTTTTCTGCTTTTAGAGGTAAAATTTGTGATGTTACAGAAACGAGTCAGATGCTGTGTGCACCATACCACCATAGCATGGCTGAGCTTCAAAGCATTCCTGTCAGAGATCATTATCCAAAATACAAAAAATAAATTATTCCTTTCTCATCTGGGCTTACAGGTACTGACGATGAAGATGACACGATGATTTCCAGCAGGGGAGCAATATTTGTGTCAGTTTCCACACCAAAAGCAGCCATGGAAAAGGGCAAAGAATATAATGACTCAGTATCACAGGGCGGAGACTAATTAGCAGCAGATCAGGAGCAAGCAGTGGTCTCTGGAAGAAGGTGCTTTCATGAGCGAGCATGATCTTACTCATCTCCTGTCTTGATCAACTACAGAGGTTTCCACAAAACCAATGCTAACCAAGGCTGCCTCACTGTCACACACAAGCTGAAAAAAAATTGTTTTTGTTTCTTTTAAGAGAGGTGCCTCTTTGGGACCTTCTCTATCCTTTGCTTCCAGCACGCAGTTTAGCCTGGCAAGGAGGAAGCCTTCACAAGAACCAAAACCTCACTGTACAGCACGAGCTCCTCTCAGGCAGAGCCTCAGTCAGCTCTTGGTTCAGTGAGGACTGATAAATTAAGAACGAGGACAGCACTGTCCTTTCCCTCAATGCAGATAAGTTCCAGGGTCAGTCCAGCTATTGCTTCTTTCAGGACATGATACGGCACTCAGCGATTTTGGACAGGCAGGGGACTGACAGCACCCACCTTTTCCCTTGTTCAGAAACACTCAGAAAATGTTTTACCTCATTAGTTACCACAGTACCCCAGCAGCAAGGTGAATTTGATTCCTGCTGTAACAAGCCTGTCACCGCGGTGGGTTTATCAGAAAAGTACACTGTGACTACACTGAAAGATTATTCTTGTCTTATAAATGATTTAGCTGATTTTTCCAGGAATATAGTGGGAAATGCTGACAAACCTAAGATTTGAATCTGGGCCTCCTAGGGCTCCTGCCTATTCTTAATGTGACTTACTGGATTGCCTCCTAGTAATTTTTTTTTTTTTTTCTTCTGAAAAATCTATTGCTTACTTAGGGAAATTTAAATTCTCAAAAGCACAAGAACTGATTTGTTTGTTTTTAACTAGAACAGCAAGCGCATTTTTCAGGGGCTGATGTTTGCCCATTCATACTGAGACTTCTGCCATTAGCATTTATCTTTAGTTTTGCAAGGCTGAGGGAAGGCGCTGCCTATACGAACTGCGAAGCCTCCATTCCTCGGGATAAATCCAAAGGTGGGCAGGGGAGCGGGGCTCCTCCCTGCCACACTCTGCTCCTTGGTGTCCCTCAGGTTTTCCTCACGTTTTGTCCTGCCCATGAGGAGCACCAAAACAAGACACACTTGTTACTCTAGGACACTATCGATAGTTTAAATCCCCAAAATGCCAGCTACTGCAGAATGCCTTTACCCCTCATATACTGGCAGTGTATAGATCTACAACTTGAGAGTTTCTCTATCAAGAAGAGTGAGGAAAGGAATCAGTGGGTGTTCTTGGGAAGGAGGGCAACAAGCATCCAAGAGGCCATCCGATCCTCCTCTGTGAGTGTGCAGCTGGGAGGTCTTGATCTGGCCCCAGGTGAGCTTGGGCTGCAGCAGGGTCAGCCCACAGGAGATGGGGCTGCCTGGCAAGCACCAGCCTCCCAGCTAGTGCAGGTGCCTCCGCGCAGCACCGCAGCTCCCCAGCTGCACACGGGCTGGGAGGCACCTCTTGTGAAAACACCCTGCCTGAGCACCGCTGATCTGCAAAAATAAAATGAACGCGGGTGAGCACAGGCTCTGTAAAATGTTTTGAAGGGTTTTAACAACCACCTCGTTATTTGGTGACCAGGAGTTTGACAAGCAAAGGCAATAGATGCCACCCACTCAACGCAGCTGAGGTCTGAACCATGCCATCAGCATGACACAATGACGAGGCCCTCCGGCTCTCTCCTGCCTTGCTGCCCTGTCATTACAGCATTTCCCCAAGGCAGCAGGAACACTGGCATCCCATAAATCCTCCTCTCCTAGGCAACAAGCTGACTGACTCTTCATTTCCTACATTTGTTTTTTCATTCATTCTTGACTGCATAACAGGTAGTTCCATCCACAAGGGTTTCTACTTTTGCAGCTTACGATTGTTTGAAGCAGCCAAAGTGATCTGGGAGCTTAAATCAGTGTCAGCCGAGGCTGATCACACATCCTCCCTGCAGCTGTGGCTGGGCAGACTTCTGTCAAAGCCAAGCCAGGCTAGGAAAGGCAGAGAGCACTTGCTCTGACACGCATGGTCTGGGCAATCCCCAGGAGTGCTCTCACAAGCTGAGGTCTGCAGCGGTTGGTGGTGGGATGGAAGGGTGATGAGTGGGGACAGAGCCCCCCATTTGTTTTGAAAGTACCTTTCGTGGTGAATTAAACTTCCTGGGTGGCCTGGCCACTCATGGGAACGGGACCTCGATTTTGTACCCTTCCACAGCTTGAAAGGAGGCATCAGCAGCTGAGCAGTGGCACAAGCAGGGAGGTGTAGTCCCTTATGTAGGGCACGGCTCACCAAACAGCCCTTACCTCTTTCCTCAGAGGACACAACTGGTGAGAAGTTGAGCCGCCCACGCTGCCTGATCAGACCTATCTCCTCAAGACAGGCCTGCCAGAACTGCACACCATGTGAAGCACTGTGCAGAAAAGGCTCTGCAAACGTTGTCCCCACTGGTGCCTCCGCCTGCTGTCTGGGGCATGAAATCAGCCAGCTAACTCCCAAACATCCCCTCAGACAGTGGACACATCCCCAGTCTCAAATCTTGTTCCACTCTTGTGAACCGGGGCTGCAGAAATGATGGAAAAAACAGACCAGTACTGAGAAAAGTACCACAATGTATGCGAGAGACACTTTCTCTATATATGGTTTATCACTGGATGAAATGAACAGTGACATGAAAGACCAAACAACTTTGTTGGGTCTTGTGGTGACATGCCACAGACCACCACAGATGGCCACACTGCAGCCCACACTCCTCTGAACTCCTCACTGATCTTCTGCATGACAGCTTCAGAAATCTCAGACCAGTGGGTACAGCTGACTTACATATATTCGTTTCAATTATGTATAAAAAGACTCCTTCATTACCGCTTAAAGCATGGAAGTTACGACAAAGTTTGGGGGCTTTTCCCTGTCTTCTGCTGGCAAGACAGGTTTTTCCCATACATGTGAGGAAATCTTTCCAAATGGTATCGGGAAAAAAAACACATCTCTTGAAAGCTGCCCAAATCACTGAGCTTGCAATGAGTGATGCAGTAGCTGGGGAGTAACTAAGAGAATTGAGCCTGTGCCTGCTCCGTGGGAGAGACAAGGAGCTCCTTCCAAGATGTCAGCAGATGGCTGTGCACTGAAGGTATTTCACCTGTGGGAGACAGCTGGCAGAAACCTGGAATGAGAGTCAGCTGCCTGAAAAAGATGTTGAACACCGTTCAGCCACCCCAGGGCACCTGCAACATCTGCACAGGGCCAAGACTGGCCCAGGACATTTGGGAGACCGCCGTTCCTCAGCCGTGACATGTGGAGCTCAGTCACCTCACATGACACCAGTTCACATTTACACACCTCGATCACTCCTCTAGAAACTGAGCTAAAAGCAATTAGAAAAGCTGGCAATTGCGAGAACTCAAGTTATAGCTCTCCTGGCTTCAGCATTACAATTACAGTTTAGGGTCTGACATGTGAATATCATGATCTGATAACAATTACCAGGAAAACAGCAACCTAAAGGGCAGTGACACACTCTCCCTGCTCTGTTTACAAATGTCATGGTCATATGAGATACTAGTCAATCACATCAGCAGACTAGAAACAAACCACAATAGGGTATGTTGATAAATATTGATTTCAAAACACTATCGCATTTTACATGACTAACGTTAATGTGATTTCAGACAGAAGAAAACAACCAATGTTGGTTACATGTTAACTGCGTTTGGAGGAGTGAAACAGGTAACTACCACCAGCCCTGGTTTCTTATTCTCCAATTAAAAAACGTGACTAGGTCTATCTAATAGTGCATGCCATTATCATCTCTGATACCCCAATGACTGCTAACGCAGGACATCTGCAATGCCTACAGGTAGCACCGTGAAAGAGCAGCCATTTGCAAATAACAGGGTTCATCTTTTCAGGGTACAGCAGGCTGGTTTCATACACCAAACAGAGCCCGCTTCATCTAGGGGCTGGAAAATGCCTGCGTGGCCCTTTAAGAGAATTGTATTCCAAGTTAAATCACCATCAAACAATTTTCACAACAGCATCTGCTACTGAACAGTTGTTAATTAGTCAGCACCCCCCCCCACCCCCTTCAGTGAGGGAGGAAGAAGTGACTGCAAAGATGGAATTCTTAAAAAAAGAAAAGCCCCAAAAGCCCCGATAAGGATTGCGGCACTTTGTGGCCTACACCATGCTTGTCACAGGGCAGGGAGAGGGAACCTGCCTATCAGAGCGTGTTGCAATCGCTGCGGAAATGTCTTGCTCTTCTTGCTTCCTCTCCACCCTTGTTTGGGGAGTTAAGGTAAGATGGGAAAGCAGCTGCAGTGTTTAGGACATCCTGCCTGGGGACCCTGGACAACACTGACAATGCCCCTTCAGCTTGCTCTATAGCCCCAGTTGCTCTTCGGTTGCTTTAATGCTTTCTCCAAGTATCACTTCTCTAACTGTTGCATGCAGGATAAAGAAGCTTCACGGAAGATCTTGAGCTGTTTCGACAGTTGTAATAGGAGCCACCCAATAGCCAACACAGCCAAGTATCTATTGAAACAAACGGTTCCACGCTGGGGGAGAGAGAATTTGGAGACGTGACTTGACCTAGGGAGAACGTACGTCTAACATTCACAGCCCTAGGAAGGCCTACGGGACAGCTGTTCTGACACAACCTAGGTTTTGCATTCTGTTCGCCACAACCTCCAAGCAAGGCATCCCAATTACTTTAACAGACTGAAAGGTCCCTAGGGAGAAAAACAAAAGCCCCAGGACTGCTGGAGCATTTGGCTCTGTGGTCTCCTCCCCATGCCTGGACAGGCAGCCCCCAGTTACCTAAGCATGTAAGCAGTTTTACTGGAATGGCAATACATCTGGCTCTGACGGGCAGGTGCTCCATCTCCCCTCTTTTACCTCCTCCAAACAGAGCAGGGCCACGGTGCTAAAAGGGACTGCTGCTTGTTGCCATAACCCACACATTCTCATAGCCTCACCTATCTCAACACCCACAGAGAATTACTTAGGCTCCAAGCCCATTACAGCATCTGCCCACTCCTTAAATCGCAAGGGCCTCCTAGAAACACCAAGCATGCTAAAAGCAATTTTTATTGTCACAAACTGCAATGACACCAGCATCATGCGCACCCTCCCAGATGCACCCAGCTCAGCAGCTTACCAAACACACTTGGAACCTGAAGGGCCAACAGGGAAAGAGTCTCAGTGCTGACCACCTGAATTTTAGCTGTCAGTGGTAAAAGAGTTACAGAAAGTGAAACATTTCAGTTCTGCTGGTCTGTCGTGAATTATATCTGTTGTAATAATCTGTGAGGTTCCTCTACAACTGGTCATTTTCATGGAAAAATATATTTCTGGTGGAAGATATACACGGCCCAGCACTGTGTGCATCATTCAAGCAAAATGGGAAAATATTCAGTGCAGTGGGAAAGGGTCATTTATGAATGCTGCAGAACCCAAATACAGATAAGGTACATTCAGTTCCTAACTATGCAAAATGCACATAGAAAGAAGACCTCCCACCAAGATGGCAGAAAGGTCAAACTAAAGAAAGGGGGAAGGACAGTCATGGATACTCATGGACTTCTTGCTTGGGAGCTGTTCCAAGCAGATGCAATTTCTAACATACCCCCACACCAGGAGTTTGCCATGTTAACAAATAAATTTCTCATTCTTTGAGAAAACCACCCACTTCAGAAAGTCTGATGGGCAGCTGGCAACAGGAGCACCAGGACAGCATGATAGCCCCGTGTCCTGCTAGCTTTTGATTATTAGGGAATGTTCTCATGTACAGCAAGGTAAATTCAACCAAAACCAGCAGCAGCCTTTCAGAAAGGGATGTTCTTTCCAAGTACATTTTTACTCTGTTAGTAATTACCCAAGTTCAGAAATTAACATGGCGAAGTGTTACCTCAAGAAATACTTGTGCATTGGCACTTGCACCGTGTTTGTATAGAGCACTGCTGAAAGCTCGTGGACTTTCTGAGATGTGCTAGCAATGTTCAGTCTTGTTCCATTCTCTGCATGGGAAACTACACCAAAGACTCAGCACTCTATAGGACTGAATATATGACAATCAGCAAGTGGAAACGCAATGTTCAGTAATCCAAGACATCTCCCTTCCTTTCAAAGGCAACATTTGCTTGATCTGCCCAGCCATGGGAAGACAAATATCTATGGTTTCAACTTGTCAAACAGTTAATATGAGGTGCAAAAAAACTCTTTTTTCCCCCTACTTCTCACAAGTCTCATAACCTTTCCCTTCCACACACACATATTTGAAAATCACAAGCTTTCTGTGCTACTGGATTGTTTAGTTTGTGAAATTATCTCTAGTGTGAAAATGTTTCATAATATTCTAAAACAAATGAATAGTTTTAGCCAGCACCCTTCAGTCTGAACACTTACTTTCCTCATATCAACGGCATTCATTTAAAATAGACACAATAAAGTATTTCCTAGTAAGGTGTTAAAAAGCTGGTAGAAACATGCAATTACCAAAGCATATTAATTTTTAATGACATTCTGTATGTGGTGATTTCAGACATGGTGGAAACAAAGGGATTATTAAATATATTACTTCAGTAAATGCATTTGCTGGAATACATTTGCAATAACGTTCCAGAGACACTGTCACAAATTTATACTGTGCAATAGAAGTCGTCAGTTAAAGGAAGGCAGTAGACACTAACCCATGTGGTGGAAGAGCTATTTCAAAATGTGAGCTCAACCACATCCTCTTCAGTATATACTTGCCAATGTTCAATATAGCCTTCCTGAATCTGTAAAAAGCCTGAAACAACAGCTCCAAGAAACATATAGCATACACTTCACCTTAAAAGAAAGGTTTGCTCTGGAAAACAGCTATAATAGCTTAAACATTAACACTGACAGCTGTATCCACATTCAGCCCTGGAACAGATTAGTGCTCACTCAGAGCTGTCAGACAGTGCAAAGGCTGGAGGACCACCACTGTTTGGAACAGAACGGAGCAGGAATTAATAATCCAAGCTCCTAGACTCGAGGTCCTAAACTTCAAGTCCCACCTTCACAAGGGCAGAGAAGAAAACACACTGAAACCTTCCTTTTCTTCAGCATCTCACGATCAGAATCTATATCCAGTACTTTCTGGGGTGGCAGATCTGCCTAATTCCATTCACATCTGCCCATCCAGCCGCATCACATCACTAAAACAAAGTCAGTTCCATGCAGGGAACCTGCAGAACCCTTAGTCAATTAGAAACACTGTATCTGAGCACAGGCTAAAGGTGAATGTACTGCCAAGTAAGTCAACAGAAGGAACTACCTGCCTCTCAGCTTCTCGCTTTCCGCAGTAACATCAATATACAACATAATTTTTTAAGCTTACCTGTAGCTGCCACAAAGCTTGGAGTTCATGGTGCATTCAAAGTTGTCCTCATGCTTCCACCACACAGGTTACATGTTTTTTGAGTGTCGTCCACTTCTTTCTGGAGGCAAGCAAAAGACAGAAAGATATGTAAGCATTTATTGAACACACATTTGCATCATTTCATTTAAGACCAACAGAACAGAGCAGGAAAAGGGGAAACGTCAGTTTGTAATCAGTTTAATGATCCTCAGGCCCACCTGTCCACATATTTGCATGTCTAAGAGCTGCATAATGATGTCCTGCTGATAGTGGTTACCAAAATCAGCAGAGGGTCTATGCATCAACATGGGCAAACAGGCAAGGAACTTTGCTGCCTGCCCCAAATGTTTTGCTACACTGCTAAAACAGCTGACACTCAAGAGGAGATGGAAAACAGCTGATCTAATCCTGATTTAGCCACAGCAATAAGCCTTTATCACCAACACAGTAGGACATAAAACTCCCACTATTTAGTGAGCAACAAAGCAAATTTCTGCCCTTTTTTTTTTTTTAATTATTAATTTCCTTAAGAAGCAGCAGCACAGAAATTATACGTGCAGCGCACGCATTATGTGTGATTTGATTTAGCTTTCAGGTTTTTGTGTGCTAAAAGTAATGTGCCTCACCCACTCTAGCT
Organism: Nettapus auritus; assembly: GCA_011076525.1. Classification (NCBI taxonomy): domain Eukaryota; kingdom Metazoa; phylum Chordata; class Aves; order Anseriformes; family Anatidae; genus Nettapus; species Nettapus auritus. The sequence continues at coordinate 5,915,200 of CM021770.1, read as the reverse complement.
CCTGCTGGATGCTGCACAGGCAGCTGAGCAGGTAACGACACCAGGGCTTTGCAGGGCTCAGCGCAGAGCTTAAGGCTCTGTGCATGGGGCGGTCAGGGAGGAAAAAGATTGCAAACAACACCATTGATGTAGTAATAAAACGTTCACCAACTTAACTCCCATCACACCTACAGGTTGCCTGACATTAGTACACGTTCTCATTCCTCCCCAAGACAAGAGGATCTCCAGAGGCCACCACAGTCTTTCTGAGGAAGAACCACCACAGATTCTGCTATGTGCATGCTTGGAAGCCCTTTTCCTCCCCTCAGTGAGCAACCCTGCATTCAAAAACATAGCTAGTAGGGCTGTTTAGTTTTAAACCTTTGAATTTTAGCTCTGTCCAACCTAACAGCTCCTCAGCATGCTCCCTGCAACAAGCAGGGCCGGCAGCAGCAGCAAAGAGCTGCAGCTCCCACATGACAGGAACCTGCACCAGAACCTGAGGTGATCAGGCTGGGGGCTCACACCTCCTTCACGGGATGACCAAAGTCACCTTAAGAGAACCCAATTTAAATCTTGGCGAGGTTTTAGGGCAAATATTCCCAGAAGGTGTGCGGGGGAGAGCCCCCAAACCCACCCAGGCAGCCGTTCCTCGAGCCGTGCCTGCGACGACCCGCCCTGAGGTGGCGACGACCCGCCCTGAGGTGATCACGGCCCACCCTGAGGCGACGCCTCGCGCGCCAACGGCAGCGCCTCACGCAAGGAGCGCCCGCTCGCCCCGCCCCCAGCCCTTTATGCCTGAGAGCCCCTCCCGCTGGGACGAGCTGACCAATCGCGTCGGAGAGCGGGAAAGGCGGCGTCCTATGGCTGCGGGGCTGAGCCCCAGGGCCCGCCCACCGTGGAGCTGCCCCCCCATGGCTGTCGAAGCAGGGCGGGAGGCGCTAGGAGCTCCCTCACAGCCTGGCGGTGGCAGCGCCTGCTCCAGGGGGAAACGCGGCCCCTGGTGTGCTGCGGGAGGGCTGCCCTGCCCTCATGGAAGGGAACATCTAAGCTCCATCTGAACACTGACAGGGAAAAATAAATGTAAACAATGAAAAAGGGGGGTGCAGAAATGTTGAGGGTGTGGTGACCGCTGCTGCCTGCAGGAGTGTCGGGAAGACCTCATGAAAAAAAAAAAAAAAATAGCTCGATTTAAGATAAATGGACATGCTGAGGCTGTCCAGTCATTGCTGGTAAGAGCCTTGGTGGTGTTGCCAAAAACAGCAGAGGAAAAGGGGAACCAAAAACCTTCAAGGAGCTGCGGAAGGTCGCCTTTCCCACAGCCTGGCAGCCAGCCAGCAGCCCTTGTGCAACCGCTCTCCACAGTGCAAAACAACCAGAAACGGTGACCCAATGGACGGGGGCCAGTGGGACACAGGTGTGCAACGGCACCAGGTCGAGGAGGACCCTGGACATGTCCCCTTGTCCACAGCCCCCTGGGATGCGGTGGTCCCCGCCTAAACCCCATCCTACCTGCTGGTGCTGAGCCACACCTCAGAGAATGCTCTAAAGGTGTCCGTCAGGTGTGCTATGGGATGCGGGACATGCCTGAACCCTGGCATGCTCCAGCAGGCAACATGTCTGTGACAGGAACACCAGCTCTGGGTCAGGAGGTGCTACCTTCCCATGCAGGGCCAGGCAGGGAGGTCAGGGACCAGTCTGGCCACTGCTGAGGCAGCGGTGCTGGGGCCACCAAGGGACGGGTGGCATTCTGGGGAGAGTGCTGGCTAATGGAGCCAAGGAGCAAAGAAAAATCCTAATGACATCCCTATCCCTAAGTAAGTTTCACCATGGAGACCATCTTTCATTCATTTCTCCTCTCAGGAGAAGCAATTCTATGGGGCTCCAACTCCTGTCTGTTTGCTTAAGCCAAAAGAAATTACTGTAAACTATATAACTAATACTAATAAATACTAATTAACCTGAATCTTTCTTTGTATCATGATTTGAACCATATGTTGTATCTATCTTTAACTTTACACTGCTCTGAGATGCACTCTCTATCCACAGCAGGAAAAAATGAGATCCCTTCCTTCGATAGAGTTAACTGTAGGCCTAAGCAAGACAGCATTTCTTGGCAATACCATGCTGTTATCTTTAAATACTTTTACAATATATAAGGGTTTGAAAAGACATGCATTTTGAGTCCCTCCAATACAACTGGTTTCGTGATCAAGGATAATTTAATCCTGTAACTTTCCCACGTCCTGCTGGAGAAAGAAGCAAGGTGAAGGTGAGTTACTCCTTGCAGCAAGAGCAGCTTTTTCAGTGCACACAAGCATTGTATTGAGGCTTTCCCATAAAACCCAGTCACAGGCTGCCAAGATTTATCCCCCCAAAGCTGGGGACAGCAGGGTAAAAGCTCTAAATTATCTTATGTTGAGTTGGTTGAAATCAATAGTGCTTTATAAAGATTTTAGTACCAGAGAGAGAATAATAGGACAGGGTTAAAATGAAGATTTGTTTTCCTGAGTATATCAACATTTTCAAAGCTGTTCTGTTTTTATTATTTCTTTTGTTGTAAGTAGCTCCAATATTTTCTAAATTATGGATAACTGTTGAAATCTCATGTAACAAAACTGTTTTTCATTATGACTGTAATTATGCAGCCAACATGTATCAAGAGGGCAAACTACATGGACTTCATATACTGTAAAAGGCAAGACCTTCCATAAATGTAAGTACATTCTCTTGTGCAAAAAAAAAAAAAAAAAAAAAAAAAAAAAAAAAAAAAAAAA
>CM021770.1:5850374-5912344 GCA_011076525.1 Nettapus auritus | reverse complement strand
AAAAAAAAAAAAAAAAAAAAAAAAAAAAAAAAAAAAAAACTTATTTGGGGGAAAATATTTTCAGATTTCAAAAACCAGCTACAGGGATATTTAGCAGTTCTTAGCAAGAACCATGCAAAATAAAATTCTGCCCAATTCCACCTCTCAGGCACCTTCTGGCACAACATAGCCTTGCACCAGATGAAGTCTGCCTGCCATAGTTTGGTAGCCAACATTTGCAATATAATCTTCACATCACTTCAGCCGGATCTTTCTGTAACTCTGAAGGGCTTTACAGAAGTAAATGAGGAGAGAGAATATGCCCAATGATGTGGATACAGGAGTTTTAACAAGTTTGTAGGTGAAGTTGTGAAATAAAGCTTCTACTGTTTTAAAGTTGCATAGGCACTATTTCAATGGTTTAATAGTGTGATTTGTTTGCACAGCATGAACATTATCTGTATCTAGCAGCCCAGTGAGTCCGAACTGTGTCCAGAGATGCCCTTTACCCAGGTGATGGCACACCTTTCCAACCCCAACCCCTCTGCTGCAGAACAAAAATTTCACTTGTGGGGCCCAGACATTGCTCACCCCCTTGTTGCACACCCATGTGAGGAACTGTTTAGGTGTTAGTGCACCTGCTTTACAACTGGGTCCTCTGAAATAGAGGCTACTGGTTGTCCTGTGTAACTGAATGCAAGTAGCACATCTACCAACACCTACTACTGCCCCTTGAGAAGGGCAGCAAGGCAAAGAAGATAGGCTCTGCATATCCCAGAAATCACCTCTTCGTCTGCTAAGGGAAAGGTAGAAGAAAGAGTGCTCTTGCCACACAATTCGAAAGCCTCAGAGGGCTAATCCCTAATAATTTCAGTTTATTAGCTCTTGCTTGGAAATGAGAGGAAACTGTACAGCTGTGAAGAGCTGGGCCAACAATAATATTTACCTTTGCCCTCCTGGAGAAAAGACCACAAGTCTATCCTGGAGGAAGGCACTGCAGCTCCATCCCCGAGAAAAGCTAGAGCAGATATATGGTAGCTAAAACAATTAATGACGAAATACTGTTCCACCCTCTTGGGGAGTCCAACCACCATCTTCCTCCTCTCTGCAAAGTGGCTGTGGTTCTAGAGTCGTATAGCACTACACAGGTGGAGCAAAGAACAAGAGACAAACAGAAGTAGCATCATTCCTTCCAAAATTTATGGAAATAATATATCTAATGCTTTTGAGAACCCCACTAAATTGAGTGCCTAAACTGCTCTTAAGCCCTTCTATTTAGGATACTGGATAGATGATTGTCAAGTAGGAAACACTGACCAGAATTTAGGCTACCTTTAGGTCCCAGGTGCTCATGTGTATTTTAGGCACATAAAACACCTCTCTGGTCGAGTCCTTTTCCTGAACTGCAGATTCATGTTCTTAGGTGAGTCGCATAACTAAAACTGCCATCATAACAAATGCACAGGCATCTCCTTTCCTGGATGTGGGTGGTTTCATCTCCTGGATTATAAGAAGCAGCGTCCTGGAGAACACAGAGCTTAGGAAGATGAGTAATATCTGAAGTGCGGAGGCAGTAAGAGATGATCCACATATTATGTTCTTTTATTTAATAATTTATAAATAAATATCAGCTTTCCCCAAACTGTCCCTCAGCCTAGCAATTATATGTTGGCTGATTTCTTGTTAGTGCTGTTCTTTTATAATAACAAACTGTTCCCAAAGCCTCACATACAGAGAGTTAGACAATCAAAGCACTGTGTGCGATTTTCCACTTAATTCATTCAGTTAGCTGCAATTAAAACAATACAATTCAGAGCCTTGTGTGTTTCCCTGCAAAAATACAAAACTTTAGTTGTTACTATTAATATATACAACCTACAAGAAAGAGTTAACAGAGCCCCTGTTGTAGTAATTTTCTTATCCTTTTCTGTAGATGTCCCAGCAGTCATCAGTATTTCTTTCAGCCACTGTTCTTCAAAAGACACATGCTTTTCATTCAACTGCAGAGAAAGAAAAGGAATTCAGTGGGCCAGATTCCCTCTTTGGTCAGGTCCATTCACTGCAGCCACCCAGGGAAAAATCTAGTTGAAGGTGCAGGGGTATCATCGAGAGGAAAACTGAACTTACCTAGAAGGGAAGAGGTCACCATTTCATCACATAGCAAACAAAATTCTGTTCAGATTTTAGCTAGACATTTTACCTAAATGTTTCTGGAAAAGCACTGCCTTCATGAACACTGTTCTCTACCCACACATTCAATATAAGTGACAAAGTTTTCACACCACTGTAGAGCCATTCCTTTTTTGTTTTATGTGGCTTCGCTAATGAAACCTGATGATAATCTAATTAATATTACACCAGTTTCAGAAGTTCAAATAAGAACAGAGGCCGAGTCTTGCCCCATGACAGTGTTAAGTTATTCTAACAGAGCATCTGTGATTGTCTCCCGTACCGCCAACCTCCCCAAATAGTGGGCAGATTTCCACCAGCCAAGAACAGACTCTGAGCATGCAGTGCTCAAAGAATGGTAACATCCCTACAGTTTGAGATTGCACTATGTTTGACCAAGACTTACAATGTTTCCAGAGCTTCCATGATCTTAACACTGTCCAGAAAGCTATACCCTGATGCACTATTATTTGGCATGTTAATTCAGTATTTCATCTCTAATTTTTGACAGAGGTTTTCATTCATCCTACTCCTGCAATGAAATGGCAAATCACTGATTTGAGTCTATAAGCTTAATTATTATCCCACCAACATAAATGAGCATTTAATTCCATCTCAGTTCATGAAGAAAGAAGTATTTGAGTCTACTTTGATAAGATGGTATGAAATTTATTCAAATGTTTACCAAACTATGTGAAATCTTATTGGAAGAATACGTTCTGAGAGTTTGTGAATAAAGCCCCCCAGGAAAAAGTAACACCAAAACGTGTGTCAGAACAGAATCCCAAACTCTGATCCAAAAAGAATTCACAGCTTATTCAGTGTTCACCTTTATTCTTTTGTTCCAGTACACAACAGCACTAAAATAGGATGGCAAAGCAAAGAAGAAAAACTAGCGTTTCTTTTCCAGAAAGGTAAAACTGCCAAACCGAGCTCCAATTACAGAAACACTTCCAGTATTTTCTTTCCTTCCAGTTACTGCAGTTCTACAAAGATGTTACACAGTGATGAATGACAAGGAAGACAATCCACTAAATAAGATACCTATTCCAAAGTTATCCCTATTAAAAGCAAGGCTAACACCGTACTTCTGGCACATGACTACAGGCTTAAAGATTCTTGAAATCTGCACATAATTTGTGTGCAAGAAGTCTAGTTGAAAGACCACATCTCTAAATGTCGATGAACGTTTCCAGCAACAGTCTCACAGAAAAAAATAAAAATCTCCATTTGGCACAGTTTTTTTTCCAAATGTGTTCTCATAACTTAGGTTGCTGTAACAGTTAACACTAGGCAGATAGCAGCTGTATGTGTTCTGTAATAAGCACACTTTTCATAAGGCATTTCAAGGCAATTAGATTACTAAAAAACTTTAAAAGTTAAACTATGTAGTCCAAGGATCATGTTATTGCAGTAACTTATATACAGTAAGGCACTGTCCATAAAATCAAAGAGGTATTTCATATCACTTTACATATCACACTGACATTATTGACTGACCTATATATCCTGATAACATTTTTCATTATCATCTACATTTAACCTTTTTTATCCTTTCAAGTGCCCTTATGTCCAATACCTGAAAACATGCAATTCAGGTCCACAGAGTAACTCCAAAAATCACATCAAGAAGTCCTTTATTGGTTTCTCTCGATGACTTCCAGATTAAATCTGCTCGTTCTATAAATGCAGTAAAGGGTTTTGGTAAGGGTCTAGCCTAAAAACACACGGTTGAAGTTAGTCGTCTTTTCAATCCAGCATCAAAGGACCCTGCAACTAGAATAAAGTTAATAACTGCTGATGACATACACACCAGAACAAAACAAAACAAACAAGCAACCCATGCCTCACCCCTTTGTATCAGAAGAAGAAAACCGTGCTTAAGAACTGGAAGATTATGGAGTGCACAGAAGGAATAGGTTTGTGTATGAAAATAACCTTTTACCTACTCACCTTTCATATATTTGGCTTCATTAAACTCCCAAGTATCAGTGCAAGAACGAGCATAAATGCCAGAATGCCAAGGTAAGGAACAGGCAGACTTTGTAAATCTGTTCACAGCAGTGTTCCAGATTGGTGCTAAAATAAGAGTTATGAGCTACATTCACTTCAAGTAAATATAAGAATATCTATAACTCAGCTCAGGCCTTCTTTAGTCATCATCTATTTGGGAAGAAAGGAAGGAATTATAGCTTCTGTAAAACAGTGTTCATTTTTCTTAGTGACAGAAAGTGAAAGTGAACAAACTCTGGCCCTTCTCCAGTTCAAGTCAAGGAGAGTTATATGTGTGAGTCTCTGAAGCTGAGATCTATTCAGCCCTCGTATGGCTGCACTTACCTACACTGTAAGCTCCCAGGTCAAAAGCAGTTGACTTGAGCCTCCACAATATGAAAGGTTTTACACAAAAAAAATATTTTTCCAAATAGAGGTCGGTGGCACCAGCTCACCATCTCTCCTTGTAACAAAAGCTTTCTTCCTTAATGTTTGCAAGAAGATGTCATCTATACCAGTCGCACCAGGAGAGCAACAGAAACTTACAGTGACCTTTCAGTCCTATGCACCTTGAATCATTTCTGTTATGAACAGGTAAGTGTTCTTCGGGCCCACTAGAACAGGGAAAGGAAGAAGAGCAAAAGAAACCCTGGAGTCCTCCAGAACCTCAGCACAGCATCATTGAATGGTTTGGGTTGGAAGGGACCTTCAAAGATCATCTGGTAAAATGCCTCTGTCATAGGCAGGAACATCTTTCACTGGATCAAGTTGTCCAAAGCCCCTTCCAACCTGTCCTTGAACACCTCCAGGGATGGGGCATCCACAGCTTCTCTGGGCACCCTGTTCCAGTGCCTCACCACCTTCACAGTAAAGAATTTCTTCTTTATATCTAATCTGTCTACTCTCTTTTAGTTTAAAACCATTACCCCTTGTCTTATCGCTACATGCCCTCATAAAAGGTCTCTCTCTGTCTTTCTTATAAGCCCCCTTCAAGTATAGAAAAGCTGCAATAAAGTCTTCCCGGAGCCTTTGCTTCCCCAGGCTGAACAACTCCAGCTCTCTCAGCCTTTATTCACAGAGAGGAGCTACAGCCCTCTGACCATTTCTGTGGCTCTAACAGGTCCTAGTATTTCTTGTGCTGGGGGCCGCAGAGCTGGATGCAGTACTCCAAGGTGGGGTCTCACAAGGGCAGAGCAGAGGGGGAGAAAATATCTCCATCTAGCTTTCCATTCGGGTATTTCTGCCTTTGGTTATTGATACTAAACAAACCCACAGATGCACTGAATAGTAACAAATCAGCAGCAGCTAATAAAATTAAACTAAGACAATATTGCCATGTTGAACAAAATAGATTCCTCCTTCAAACAGCAACAGCAACTGCATACAAAAGCTGCAGATGTGTGGTGACACAGACCTTCAGCTGGGAAGGCAAGTTGGCAGGCCTTGGCAGGAGTTGTGTAAATTCTGTGGTTTGGTCCTGGAGGTTGTGGCTTCAGCCCCAGGTCCCAATTCCTTACCACAAACCACCAGAGACCTCTCTGAGTAAATGCAAGGCCAGCTTCTCCTCAGCAAGGCTCCATCTAATTTAAACATCATCCATGCAGAGGGGCCTCTGGCTTAAACATCCACCTATAGGCACCGTTATTGAACACAACAACAGGTAGGCATGAACGGTCCCAGCATGGATGGCTGAGACCTGGTTCATCTTGACAACCAGAGAGAAGGTCCCCACCACCTCCCATCCCACGTGCAGCCTGTCTTTGTTGGACAGCCCCCTGGGAACACAACTCAGGTGCTTGCTCTGAATCTGACACAGAGGACTGCAGATTACTCAGTATTGCCTGGATTCCAGGGGCACCCTGGGGACCTTAATCACAGCCCAAAGCCACGCTCCGCTAGGCACTTTCCATGCAGTGAGCAAAACGCCCACACGTCAGGAAGGCTTGCCCACTTGCAGCGGTACCAGCAGAGGCAGGTCCCTTTGAACCGCACGCTCTGTGATGCCATTTCCAGCATCCAAGCATTGCTAACGCAGCCTCTGGTTCTTAACACTGGGAATAAGGAAAACCTGCATGAGCATGAATGGTCAAAGCCACCCAACCCGTTGACACTGGAGCTAGGCAGATGAAAGTCACACGTGGGGCAGTCCCTGCTTTGCATTTTGGTGCAGATGTACACAGAGAAAGGAGTGGAGGCAGAGCTGAGACAGTGGGAAGCTTGGCGAGAAGGAGGGCGTCTGTTACTTGAAATCACTCTAAAGCACATTACAAATCTGTTAAATCATTGTGGGTTACCCTGTATTTCAGAGTAAATTAGTAACTTTTCAGAGGGAGTGAAGAAACTACCACTCCACTTTTAAATAATGAAAATGCTAAAAAACCTACACTTAACAGCTCTAAAACTGCAGCAAGTCACCCACCAACACCCACTCCTCTTGTCAGCAGGCTTTTTTCAGCTTTGCCTATTATTTGTGTCAAGCCAGAGATGTTTAATGTTTGCTGCCCTTATCTGCTTAACTTTAAGAAGCCCCAAATGTTACAATATGCACCTATGCCATTGACCTTTCTTCCCCCCAGCATTTTGATCTAAATAAGTAACAAACAGAGTTTCCAAAATCATTTGGATTCACTGGCTCTGAGTGCATAGCTGTAAAAAATCTGCTTTAAGATTAACATCCAATTTTATTCATGCCTGAGGCTTCACCACAGCATCTATTTTTGTAAGATTAACAGCAAGATCCCAGTTCTCCAGAAATGTAAAGAGTAACAGCCAATTGTAAAAGGAGGCTGATATTTCCTAACTTGCCCTGCTCACATCCAGCAAGGTACATTTTCCTAGCCCTTCCAGCAGTGGGTGTAATTTCTACTTGCATTTTTGCACCCACAACATGCAGCTCGTGCATTAGCCCTTCTGTCTCCCATTAGCTGAAATGCATTTCCGATGAAACTGTGGGTGCCAAAAAATACTAACACAAATCTCACATGTGCAAAGTGTCCTCTGAAAGACAGCTTTTACTCTGGAGGAGTTAAAAACAGCCATCTTCCTGTACCTTGCACAAGAGCATTTTGGATCGTCTAACTTGAAAATACGAGCATGTAAAATGAGCACTTGGTATTTCAGCTAATCCATTTTAAATGAATATACATGCAAACACTTATTTTTGAACATCGCAATCCGGGGACAAATTGAAGGCGATTTTTGACTTTAACAGAAGAAAAGTTGCTTTAAATAGTGCCTTTGATATCTGTCAATTAGAGCTATTGCATTGCTGTCAACTTGCACTCCTTCTTTAGTTCCAGCTTTGCTCCATCCTACACAGATCCGTACAAATCAATTGTCTCTTCCAAACATGCACTAACCACTGGAAAGTGAAATTAATAAAGTGCAAGAAAAGCTGATTCATAAAGCTGACATTCCTGTGCCCAACAACTCTGGGTTTCTCCCCTCCAGCTAGCTGTTTGAGATAGGCAGGCAAAGTGGTAAGAGATTATCAAATTGCAACTGTCACTCCTGACAAAATGCATCTGAATGCTGGAAGGAATTTTAGGTTTTAAGCTAAAACACTGCCCCAAAGGGTTCCTCAGAGCCTGTCAATATCTGTACCTTGGATGGAAAGCTACCACTGAGCGCAGTGTGTCCAACATATAGAACCTGCCACGAAATGAAGTTCTTCATAAGAAAGCTCATCTCAGTCTTGGTTGGTAACAATAACAAGGAGACAAGATGAGACCATCAGTCTCAATTGTGAAGACAATGTTTTCCTCCCATATTATTCTGTCTGTCATGTTCCCTTCAGGTTCTAAAGGAATTGCTGTCTCATACATCATTATATCCCACAAAGCTTGAAAGCCTTCAGGGGGGGTTTCTTCCTGCCCACTGTACCGGCCTTGATGTCTGAGTACCTTCAGAGCAGTGACAGAGGCCTCTGCCAGCAATAAAGGGGAACATCTGCATACCAATTAAACTGCTGAGCTCTGAAGAGTTAAAAAAAAAAAAATGGGGGGGCGAAAAAAAGCCTTGAAAGTAAATCTGAGCCAAGTTCTAATTAATGCCCTAGGCCCCGATTCACCACAGCACTTACGCATGTAGTTAACTTTAAGCACATATTTAGTTCCATTGAAGTCAAAAGACAGCATCGAAGAGGCAAACTACATTAGCACAATTTAATACTCTTTGGGCTAATTAATTGGACGTAAAAATTAACTATGAGAATGGTATTCCTTATTTTCCTTGCTGTGATATTTTCAGATATGAATACTTGGATGCGGCTGGAATAAGCAAAAAGCACTACCTTGGTTGGCTGCCATGGGCTGCTGAGTCCTACAGCTGTGAAGGCCGGTCCCAGGGAGCATCGACAGGAACTGAGCTCTCTGCTCCCTGAAGGCTCAAATCTGTATCCTCCACCTGGTGGAGGTGCGCAGGTACAAAAGACACAGTCCTTGTCCTGAGGAGCAGTAATCTAAGAAATGAAAAGAACCAGCAACAGATCAGCAAATCCATCAGGCAACGGATGGCACATCAGAGACAGCTTTCCTTTTCTCTATAAAGAAGTATTTATTCACTGCTGTGCACTGATGTTATTTGTGACTAGAGATGGCAAGGAAGGGCAGCAAACAGGGCTGGGTAAGCCAGGGAGGCAGAAGAGAGTTTGGAGACAGAGCTGGTGAGGTTACCAAGAGAGGCACTGTCAGGCAGGGCTGTGGGGACAGCAGCAGTGTTTACATCTAATGGGCAGGCAGACTGGAGATAGCCCCAGATGTGGACAAAGGCTTAACTGTTCTTAATTTCACTGGAGCAGAACTGAACCCTGCAAAAACGGAGAGCACAGTGCCATCTCCAAATAGCCAGATAGTCCCAGGTACACCCAACCCTTTTCTCCACGTGGTAAGCACAGAATGGTGAATTGCTGCCAAAACTACACCTAAAACGTGCAGATTAACTTTGGTCTGAATGTGGTCTCCAAGCTCAGTACAACCAATTTTTGAGCTCCAGCTGACTTCACAAAGGCATGTGTACAACCAACCATTCTGTAACTCAGGACTCACGGAGAAAACATGGTCAATAAGGGTCTTCTTGCTGGAACTTCTGCAAAAATGAAACCATAGAAAGTTTGCTGAAGTATCACTAAGGTTGTACATGGACCTATAGAAGCTAGGAAATTGAGAGCAGGGAACATAAACTCCTGGCTGACAATACTTCTTTATCTCATCCATTAGGAAAACAAAAAGAATAAAAACAAACCCCAAAAATTAGAATGCTATGAGCGTAAAACAAAGTACCAGCGCGGCTTTTCAGATTAACTTTGAATTTCCTTGCTTTCATTGGTTTAAGAGCTCTATTGTTACTCTCTTGTTTCTTTAATTGCAGACACTAAAAATTCTTTTATCTTTCAAAGTCCTTAAAGTCTGTTATATAAATACGTAATTAAAGCCTCTTTCAACTGGGTATAATTTACTCTATAGTTTACAACAGCTGCACTAGAGCTATTACAGTTTATCATTTAAAAGCCTAATTAGGGGCTTCTTAATTAGCGGATCCTTCAGTCACTAGACTGTGACTGTGTAAAAGATGCTTGGCAGCTATCGCATGTTACAAATCTGCATGAAATGTTTGCCTGAAAACAGGGTATGTGCAAGTCCAGAACCACATTAACTGCCCCATTAGGTCAGCCCATCTGAGCATGCAAACCTCGCTGCTAAATCCACCCTCTCATCTCTAAGCACGCAGCTTGCTTGCAGACATCCTTTCCCCTTGTGCACACGTTGTGGGGAACCACCTGAGGATCGAGCCACGCAGGCCAGACGAGGCGTAGCTGAGGTCCGGAGGAGTGACTAGCAGGGGCAAAGGACAAACTGCTCAGAGCAGCTCTGTGCCTCCCCTGCACATCACACACCTGAGCACGATTCCTTCCGCTGCTAACTTCCAGCCCAAGTTGAAAGCTGGAGTCTGGACTACTCATATAACCTCCTGAACGCAGGACAGTCAGTCCTGGAAGACTCTCTACTCTCCACCTGTTTCCTGCAGCCTTTCCCCGAGCACCCCTAGGCTGGCTACCAGCTGAGCTGAGCTGCTGTGCCAGTCCTTTGATGTGGTGACTCTCATGTTCAAACACAACCAGAAAAGATGGGCCTGTGCCCGCTGACTGCTCAGGCTGGTTTCACATGGCTTGTCAAGTGCTTTCCCCAGTGAGCGCGGCTCCTCACCGCTGCTGCCCTCTCCTCAGGAGCTGTGCCACCGTGCTGAGTTCAGCGGGCAGCTCCTCCATGGTGCCCAAAGCACCCACATCACTAGGAGGAGAAGAGGATCCAGTTACTGCTCCTCGTTTATAATTCCGACAGATTTCTCATTAATCAGCACCAAATTAGCAGTCAGACATCGAGATTTTAATTGCAATCTTTTTCTAGGGTGGGCTGTAACTGACAGGACTGTAGCTCCTTCACCCTTTGCCCCTGGGTGGCGTGGTATGGGGGGAGCAGGCAGCAAAGCCATAGCTCATCTTGAGAGGAATCGCTCACCAGATGAGCTTGCACCAGCTCCGGGCTCTCTGGACCCACCACTGAGGGAGCAAAGGGCTGGTTCACATCGTACTCTGGAGGACTGGTGGGTTTTTGTTAAGTTTTCACCCACTCGTAACACAGCAGCTGTGTTACAGAGGGGCGGACTTGGGGCCTGCAGCATTTGAGAGCATTGCTTTAAACTATACAGTGACAAAAATCAGGAGTTTTTACTGACTGCAGGATAATATAAATCAGCTATTGAAAACCTGTATCATTAGCGCTATTGCTTTCCAGTGGTAGATAGCTGCAGTAATGGATTGGCCTCTCCATCTTATCCTCCCACTGGAAAACAACATACACAGGGCTAATCAATAACCTGATCTAAGTTACTTGTAAACGTGTCAGGTGCAAATATCTCCCTTTCTCAAAGGTTTTAGAAACCAGATACTTTTGCAAAATTTAGGCCAGGAAACAAATTGCTTTGTTGTTATGGTGGAGAACAGCGTAGCCAGATCCACCCACATTGTTACAAGGAATTTTTAAATAGACAGGGAATAACTTTATTATATGCATGTATTACTCTCTGGGGTCAATAGCTCAAGATGTTCATTTGCAATAGGAAAAAAAAAAAAAAAAAAAAAAAACATTTTAAAAGCATCTTTGTAACATCCATGTTGCTGAGAAGCCTCTATTCAACAGGAAATAGCTGGATTATTTCATCAGGGGGGTTGCCGCTAATTCCTGCAGCCAAAATCCTGAAACTCTTTCAAAATGAATAGTAAATTCCACCGCCATTACTAGGGCCAGGATTTCATCCTACTGTACCACAACAACCACTTACTATAGTGTTGCCAACTCTGAAGTCAATGGGAACTCCACAGGTCACAGCCTCATTTCCCCACAGACAAGCAGAGGTTACCGAGGTGTTAAGGGCCTTGCCTGTATAAACTCCATCAGTGTGATTAAAGCACATACACACGTTTCTTCCCCTTATGCTGCTCTATCTCAATTGTACATGCACAGAAGGGATGTATTAAAGAAGATTATAAAGCGGGTCGGAGGGGGGCTGAAGCACAGTGACATTGCTGCCTGCAGGGACCTCCGTGGACACCCAAAGCAGCAGCCACGTCCTGCTGCGGCACTCTGACACCATGGCAGCCCTTTGGGGGAGACCAAATGCTAACCAGGGCTTTCTGAAAGGGGAGCTGTCACCTGTGGAAAACCCCCGTGGTAAGCAGCCTACAGAAGCAATGGAGAACTTTACAGGGACAATGTATTTCTTCGAGCTGGCGTTCCTGGAAAACTTTGCACTCCAAGTTCCTGGAAATCCTTGCACCCAAATCAAACACCCTTTTAAACTGCTCCTTGCTGTACACCCTTACATAGCCCACACGATACTGCTGCCCACTGTCTTCAGTTTGGGGGTTAAGTGGCATCCAAAGTGATACCATGGAAAAGATTTTATCTGAACTCATTTTCCACTGACTTTTGTGACACAAGAGCACAGGTGGCCTTGCAGAAGAGGAAGAGGCCACAGTAATGTAGAGGCTGGGTGCAGGTAGCCACAGCCATAAAGTGGAGATGAAGGCTGGAGAGAATCTCTGCCACGAAGACTGAAGACAGAAAATAACACTGTGCTGAGGTGTTTTATTTCAATTACTTCCTCCCAATGTGCCTGCTGGCCCCAGGCGAGTACTGTGAACCACCAAGCAGCTGTGCTCAGCCAACCACCCTCCCAGCCTCAAGGCTGGCGGCTTACCTGCCCCAGCCCCAGAGCCGTTGCCTGAACCCTTGGGTGTTACAGCCCTCCAGGACTGAAGAGGGGAGATTTATACCATTCGGTATTCGTTCTGCATGGAAGCAGCCCACACGCCCTTTGTTCCTTATGAATTTGAAAGATCCAGTGAACCAGGGACATATTTGACCTCACTTAAGTCATACGCACTTTAAGATGTATTCAAATGGGGAGACCCCCAAAAGAAGAAGAAATGTATCCCTCTGGTAATTAAGAGATCCCTTTTTAATGGGGAAAGATCACAGATTACCATTTTGTACAGCTGTCTGTTGTTCTACTCCCCTTTTTATGTTTTTGATAAATGAAAACACACCAGAAGAGTTCAGCATCTTCTTTCAAAACTTCTCTATTTCACTAAGTTGTTCCAACCTCCATCACAGCTCTTCCCTTGTCATACCACCACGATATACCTCTGCCCACGCACAAATGCAGTGGTTGAAGGTATGAACTGGAATCTCTCCGTTAAAGGAACAAGCAGGCTTCCCAGAGACTGACACAGCTGCTATTTGCATGTAAAAGAGCAAAAAAGGTGCATGACTGAGCTCAAATTAGCATGAGCAAAGCCTCCCACCACATTTGCAAACTACAGCTTGCACAGTGGTGCTAATAGAGGTGCACGTTTTCCTCACAGAGGAAGATTTCTACCTCAGTGATATGGAACCTTGGCTAACAGTGGTTCGCAGAATTTAACATCACATGAACTTTCAAATCCCCTTTTTTCATATAATTTACAGCATGCTTGGAAAAGCGAAACACCGTGGATGCAGAGTGAGCTGGGTACGCCCAGGTTCAGTTTTGTCTTCACTTCCAGCTTAACTCCTGAAGCTAGACTCATCAATGAGCCACATTTTCTAAGGCCTCCATCACTTTTGTGCTGTGGGAGATCATTTACATCCGCAAAATCTTGCTGAAGGTGCGCCACTTCATAAACTCTAAGATCTCTGGATTTTAACACAGTCTTTGTCTCTCTGTGGCCACGAACACACATACATAATGTGCACACACCTACCGAGGCTGTTTAAGCAGTGTACTTGTATTAACTGTCCCCCAAACCAAACTGTGTATCAAGCCCTTGTTGCAGAGAAGATACAGACTTTTTTTACCTTATTGTCATACTTCTACAGAAGCTGTTGGAACAATTCAGTGTCTCCACCATTTGCACAGTAGCTTTGGCTCATCTGAGAGACTAGAAGGAACAGTAAATGCAGGCATTAATGGTAATAAAAATCAAAGCTAAGCTCTACATGAAGAGAAACAATTTCCAAAATGAAAAATTCGATTACACAGTACCTGTCTCCTGTCTTGCCTTCCTCATTATACGTAGAAATTAACCCTGTCATTAAGTACTTTGATCAGGCTGTAAATAAACAGCTTATAATGGCATGAAATCTACCACAGCAAGCAGGCAAATGAACAAGGGGAGAAATACTGACATCTGGGGCTGCTGTCAGACATCAAGTGTTCCTACTCCCTCGGGGCCAAACTGCTAAAGTAAATGGGGTTACGCCAAGGATGAATTGCTCCCTCCTGGTTTGTGCTACTTCTAGAAAGTTTCAGTAACAATATCTAAGAGACTATCATCTGGAGATCAGTAGCATCAGTTCGAGATCTTTGAAAGATGTTTAAATTGGGTTGTTTTAACTGCTCTTAGGTTAAAACTCAACATGGAAATTCCCAGCCCATGATGGAGCTGAAGCAGTTAAGTGGTCAAATTGGTCCAGGTTTCCATGGCTCAGAAATGAAGTACGGCACCCTTTCATGTACTCCAGCTCCAAACATTTGTCAATTGAATTTGGACTGCTTCCAAGCACTAATATATATCATAAGCAAGATTTCTGGGCAATTGAGTGTTGTTGTTTGTGGTGTGTTTTTTTTTTTTTTTAATTTGTTTGTTTGTCAGAATTTTGGAGTAGAATTTGCTTTCTTCTGGGATGCGTTTAACTCTGTGTAACTCTACTTACTTGCCATACTATCTAAATTCCCTGCACAACTAGATTGCTACACAACCAGAGGTGAACAGGCCAACAGCTCTGCCCCTGGCCTGCCACGAGTCACAGAATCACAGAATTGTGGGGGTTGGAAGGGACCTCAAGAGATGATCGGGACCAACCCCATCTCCCACTCATCTCCCCCTGCCTGTGCATCCCTACAAGTTTCTCAAATGCCCTGAGCCATGACTTCATTTGCCTTGGCCCCCGACAACCCCACTGAGCTCTCTGTGCACCTGTACCAGGGGACATCTAAGCAGAAGTGGACAAGCTGGACAGAACCCTCAGGGCTAGGCCACACTGCTGTCCCGTCCTGCTGCTTTCAGAGTTTTCTGACTGCATACTTTTACGGAGCACCCTTTTCCCCCAAGTATTAACAAAAATCCTGGTTTCCTTAAAGTCTGAAGTAACACTACTCAACACAGAAAGCTTAGTGCATAAAGGTATTTTCAAGAAATGAGGGAGTAGCCCACAGGATTTTGTGATAGCCTGCCAGAGTCCTGATGTGGGGAGACCTAAACACTAGGCCCTGAAATAGGAGAGATGGTAGAATCTCTCTATGGTAGAGCATGATCTGCTGTGAGGCATCCAGTATGCCAAGTCTGACATAAGAGCAAGTCTCTCCCTTTCTCCAAACCCAGGTTTGCTTGCAAAGGGGCCCAGTTCCTTCTGAAAAGCTCAGCAGTGGGTCACCAGCTTAGCTGTGGAGGGCCCAGTTCACCAGTGGTGCTAAGCCACCACAGCAGTGCTTAGCTTAGGGTCAGATGCAGTTATGAAGCAACTCAACTGAAGCCCTGGCAGCCTGAGCCCTGGCTCCAAGCAGTCCTGTTTCCCTGTAGGCTTTTCGCACCTCTTTGCCCAGGAGACCCTCAGTGTCCTCGGACTGAGGTTGGCCAGGTGCAACCTCTGCCCCCGAGCACCACCTGGGGGCACTCCGTTTTGTTTAGAAAGTACAGCTTACGCGCTCGGCTCCTCTGTTCTAACTGAGCTGCAATGGGATTTCTGGTGATTTGCCAAGCACAACAGACACAGATGTACGGGAGAAATCCTGACCCAAGCGAGGCAAAGGCAATTTCCCACTGTCTTCAAGGTAGCCAAGATTCTACCTTTAACATCCTAATAAAAGCTTGGAAAAACACTAAGCAACCCCACAGATTATTTTTTTCTTTATGCATTTCTAAACATACTGCAGAACAGACATTTTATTATTCCTAAAAGCACTACAGACCAGCATCTCCCCCCCTTCTCACAATTCATTCCTTTATTCCATTGCTACAATCAGTTCCAGGACATTATAGCAAGACATTGTTCAAAACTGCTATCACCACAACTTAGAAAACATTCAATCCTAGATCAAGACAGCTCAGACAAAACATCTCAGGTGTTGTGTAGCTTCCAGGCATGCTGTTCTCTCTCTGTAAAACTGCATCTCTGCTCTTACTTACACACCATATACCAGCCATGTATACAAAAAAGGTCCTTTCCAGATGCACAAGTACTCACATGCTCTTTTCTGTACAAAGTCATAAAAAGAATACAACACAACCCCAGTATCAGCACACACAAGGCAAATAATACCATGGTTTTGGATACACACAGATGTTTTGACCCCAGCCGCAGTGGGGGTGGGCACTCTGAAGTAAAGGTCTGTAAAGGTGAGAGGATGAGCAGTCACCCACTGTCTGGGCAAAGGTGGGAGGGCTTGTAGGAGGTGGGGCAGCAGGGAAGAAAGGCACTCACAGAAGGCAGCTGGCAGGGGATGTAGCTAGCTGGAGGCAGCATTTTTACATCTGGCTCTAATGAACTTGACCAAACTCTTTCAGTGCATACGTAGTCCCTGATAATAAATCAAATCAAATATTTCTCTTGAATTTGCAGTTCCTGTTCAAATTCAGTAATTTAAGTGCTGGCAGGTATTCTGCCTGCAGTAGAAGTTGCAGGAAGGGTGTACCTGAAATTTCTGGCAAACCTGGAAGAGCCTAACCATCTAGGCTGCAAATGCACATTACATATACCAACTACCATATCATTATTATTTGACACTTTTACAATATGTCAGCTTTCCTTCTAAAAATAATTCACTATTAATAGCAATTTTATGTAACTAGCAGTATGCCAGGGATCTCTCACAGATCCCATCCCTGAACAGGGCATTCACATGTCCCCAGATTCAGCAAGGCAATCAAATCCCAACTGCAATATCTTCCAGTGATTACTCTTTCATTCACTTACTCAGTAGTCTGAGGTTTGATCATGCTCCTGCTGAACCCAGTAACCATTCCAGCCTTCACTGGAAAACTACAACGTGCAGAACAAATTAAGGACTCTAGTCCTGATGAAGCAAGACATTTTTAAAGTGTGACTCACCTGTAAGCATATGCACTGCTTTAGTAATTGATGGCATCACCCAAGTGCACATGCTGCAAACACCCCCCCTGACAGCTAGTTCCATAACCTGGGACAACTCCCTGGTGTAGCTCTGGAGCTGCTCTAGAGTAATTCATGAGTAACGTGCACTGAAACATATCAGTCTGGAAAAGTGTAAACAAGAGGGGCACAAGCAGGTAGAGTGGAACTGCTTTTCAAAACACACTTAATGGCTGTCAGGAGGCAAGGCAGGAACCTTGTTTCAGGCTTAGAAGTGAACTTGGGAAGGAAGGCAGCTGCTCAGGGACCCAGGATGAGTCACAGGAGCTCACTAAGCGTATGAGAAGAAGCTGGCCTACCTGAATGGCTTTCAGGGAATGGTAAGAATTGCAGTCAAGATACATGAAGTTTTATTAAAGGTTTGTTTTCACTGAACCTTTGTTCCTGCTGTTAAACTGGCTTTAAAGCAGTGTGATACTTTATTCTACTAGTAAAAAAAACAGCCAAGGCAAACAGCTTGTCTCCAAATGCGGCTGGATCTGCTAGGTAGGGATGTCTGGGAGGGAAGCACAGCATGCCCCCAGGTGGAGGGGATGGCAGAAGGTGAGGCCTGGGGCCAAAATGAGCCTTTCACATAGAGCCATGGTACGCAGCACCTGCAGCTGCCATTGATGCTAATGGGAACTGTTGGTACTCAGCACCACTGAGGTTCTGTCTCTAGCAGAATAATTTATGATTTCTTGATCATGAGCTCACTGATTATATGATCAGGAGCCTGCACCAGAGACATACCCTTGCAAGGAACTTGTTTTCAGTCCTCCCACTTGGAGTGGGGGCATATGTACGGGCTTCCCTGTATGAGATGTACGAACCCCAGCCACACATCTGAGAAGCTGGTATCTCAGTACACCCCCAGCATTCCCTTCAGGGAAAACTCCTCCAGACATCTGCATATTTAACACAGGTCGCACATCCAGAAAACACTGCTTTCATAGGCCCTAGCTTTCCTGACAGCAGGCTGGGGCTTGTGGCTGGCGGAATACAGGCCTACAGAAAAGTATGCTAAATGCAATTGCCTTCAGGAGGCAATAAATGTCAGGAGAGCAGTACGTAAAGCATTTCCATACCTGAGTCAGAGAACAAAAGTATGAAGCTTCTTGGAACAAGGTCTAACTCCTTTTCGTATCTGCAGAGCTCAGAGATGCTGTCAGGTAAAGAGCATGAGTCATGGGTACCTCCAACATCCCTTCCCAGTAGCCTTCGTCCTATCACTCAGCCACTGCTCCTCTGCTAAAACAAACAAACAAACAAACAAACAAAAAACCACAAACAAACAGATATTTGTGGAGAAATATTTCTTCCCTGTTTTATCTGCACATGCTCTCCAGAGACTGAACAGCAAAAAAAGCAGAAAGAAAAATACTACCTCTTTCAGAGGTGTCCCCGTTACAGAACTCCTCAGTTCATGAAAAGCATCATGATGTAGCTGCTGCAACTACTTCCATGCAGAGCTATCCCTGCTGAGGTGCCTACTCGAAGACGCAGGAATCCTTTGGAAATGGGGTCTGGCTGCCCTCTCATTTTCCCTGCAGTCTGTATTTGCATTTAGATTTTGCAACTGCTGATTGCTGGCTAGGAAAAGTTGATAATGACATGACACAGGCTTCTATCAAAATAAGACATTTTTGCCTATAACATGCCTCTCCCTGTTATTTTCTGCACCAAAAAGACTCACGGCTGGTAACATGGGGCAGTAACTGAGCAGTGTACTGTTGACTTTCTTGGAGTGGCAGTGATTTACACCACCCAAAGATCCTGCACACCATTCCAGCCATTTCTTTGTATATTGTACACTCTCTATTTCAACAAGATTAGGTATCATGACTTAGAGAATAAGAGTCAAGATGGTATTAAACCAGGCATGTTTGCTTCCAAGGTGTAAAAATGATCCCTTGTTTGGGCACTTGGTTTTCAAGTAAACAGCCTCAGGAGGCCAAGAATGGGTGAAAAGCAGAAACTGGTAATTCCTTTCTGCAGAATGGGATAAGAAAAAGCTGTGCCTCTAGAAAAGGATCACTTGATAACACTCTGCCTTCATTTCCAGATGCTGAATAAGTTGAACACTTCAAAATCAAGGAGAAAAAAAAAAAATCCACTGTTCTAAAGGAATAGTTCTCGAAATCTTCTTGGATTACTAGAGAAGCACATATTAGTAAGTTGTATCAAAATGACTATGATTGTGGTCTTTTCTTACTAACTGCTTTTGTTTCCCAAAATCACGACCACAAATGCGTGGAATAATGGCAGTCACACACTGAAGTACTGAAGATAACACTGGAACAATTACTGTTGGCTGCCAACAGCCTCAATCAAATAAGTAAGCCTACGGCAAGAGCCTTTCGTGTCCAGCCACTGCTACTGTCAGCATCAGCTCCTACGGAGCATCACATCACTGCAGTAGACAACTCTTCCCTCACTTGCCATTTAAATCCAGCCATAGACACAGGAACCTAAGTGAATCATTAAGAAAGTGTAGCTGCATGTGCCATGACCACTAGTGGTCACTTTGATGAGGTTTTTTGTTTTTAAGATTTCCTCTGTATCAGGAGTCTGAACATCCCATCACTACATCTGTAGAGTCTGTTTCCCAGCAGAGAGGAAGCTTGTCTCTGCTCCCCAGAAACAGTTATAAGGCTGGTGGTATAAATAGAACAACTGTCCCGCTTACTCTGTCGTGTTTAACTGGTAATTAATGCCTAAGAGAGTAAGTCTTGAAACAACTCCACCCTTCCCTGCTTTATCGTCATCACTAATTAAAAACACATTCAGGTAATTTTTGTCATTGATTCCAAGTTAAAAGAGAAATTAAAATATTTGCTGACCTGAAATTGCTGACACTTGGCTTATAAAAAGTTCTCTGGAAGGCACGGGACATGCAAACTTGAAGAAAATTTCTTTTCGGGAAATCAGAGGAACATTTTTTAAGTAGCTGCTGGTACAGAGGTGCACATGATTCTCCTGGGAAGGAGGTGAAAATGAATCAAACAGTTCCAGGAGTGGCAGACTATCGCAGCCAGGTCTCTTATTCATCTGTGTCCAAAGGCTGGCTTCCTTGGTACAAAGGAGGCACAGGCTGTGGCTGACATTTTCCTGTATTTGAGACGGTCGTGACATCTCCCTCCCAAGTGCCTCTCCTGTCCTGGGCCTCCTCTGCTTTTTCTTTCCTACCTCCATGCGCCTATCGCATTAATTTTGGTTAAAAAGGTAATTCCAGCCATCTATCAAATGTTGATGAAACTAGCTGGGATAACCAAAGTTACGCAGGAGGAAGGGCACACTTGCTCTATTGGCCAGATTTCAGCTGTACACTTAAGAAGTCCCCCAGACTGTTCAGCACCTGCTTTGCTCTGTACCTGAAGAAGTACTTCTTCACACCTCCACTGTCCCCAGTGTTTTGGGGCAGCACCCCAGTGAAAGGAGCAGGTTCCTGCAAATCCTGTGCCTCAGAGACTGCCTCAGCTCCAGCCAAGCGCTCCAGAGGCAGCTATTCCAAGCTGTCATGCAGAAACCACCATTCCCTGCTAACTGAGGTTCATCGCAATGCAGCAACAGGTCAGAAGTAAGGCACAGAGACTTACATATGGACAAAGGCAGGGATGGCATTCCCACCCATCCTTCTTATGCAATGTGCAAACCCAAGGAGCTGAGCTTTCCCAGTATGGCCAGCACATACAATGAGATTTCAATGCGGGCAAGCAGGAGGCCATACACAAGTCTAGAAGTAAGGGGGGTTTATTTCTTACTGACCAGCTTGATAGCAGAAGTGCCACGGTCATTCTTTCTAATTTCAGGGGCCTTTTAAATAAAGTTCCACTCCAGAAGCCAAGCATGAAAGGAGAGGAATGAAAACTCTGTGATAGATAAGATATTACAAGACACTGTCAGAATCTTGGTAGGAGAATGAAATAACACTCTGGATACTGTCATTGAAAACAATAATGAAAGAGTACACCATTTTCTTAACTGAAGTACTATCAAATCTATGTTACTGCCACACAACATATTTTTCCTCCAAAGGTGCCAATTTCAAGCTATGACTATTGATCTCTATCTAACACTCAAAATTAACTGCACTACAAAGGGAAAGTGGCACCAAATCGTTTGAGAACATCAAACAGTAAAAAGCCAATGGGGTCAAATCAAGGTCAGAATTTGATGAGTAGGGTGTCAGAAATTTAATCCATTTTGTCTAAGATAATGTATAGAGCCAGTATTGTTTTTCCCCCCTTTCTTTTCTGTAATATTTTAAGCCAGCTTCTCTGAAAAATATCACAAAACCAGACCTCAACTTTTTCATGAACTTTTTTCCATGACTGGAGAGAGAGAAGATTAAACGGACTGAAACACAGATGGCAATTATGCCTCTGTTTATTTCCTAATGAGTCACACGATTATTTTTTGCCTTCTGCCACATCATTTCAGAATACAAGAAAACCTTATCTTGAAGGAGACATGAAGAGACAGAATAACACTGCTAAAAGTCCCAGTCCAACAAGACACTTAAGTGCATTAAAAAAACCCCAAACTTTTAACCATGAGTGA
Organism: Nettapus auritus; assembly: GCA_011076525.1. Taxonomy (NCBI): domain Eukaryota; kingdom Metazoa; phylum Chordata; class Aves; order Anseriformes; family Anatidae; genus Nettapus; species Nettapus auritus. The sequence continues at coordinate 5,890,955 of CM021770.1, read as the reverse complement.
AGTTCCACTCACTTAAACTCACATTCAGAGGGGTAAATCTGTACCATCAGCTGGTGAATGTGGCGTCTATCAGATTCAGCAGTGGTCTCAAGACAAAGTACTCAAAAGCTCTTATAGTGATGTTGCATTTACATTTCAGCATTTGGAGAAAATTAAGGTCAGAGCTATGGTCAGAAAAGGCTTCCCCTTTGCCTCCCCACCACAGCCCGCAGTGCCCATCCCCTATAGAAACCCCCATTTCAGTTCATATCGCCTCCTGAATGCCCAGGATATTCCCCAGCCTTGGAAACTTGACCAAAGTCACACCGGACTGAAACCTGGATCCATAAAGCCTGGCTACCTCCCACTGTAGAGGAAACACAGCTATGAGCACACTGACCCACCGCTGTCTGGGGTTTCAAACTTGGCTGTGACCACTTTCTTTTACAACCCAGGCTGAGTAACTGCTTTGATAGTGGTAACACCTTCTGCTTCTCATATCACAGTCTAGTAATTAGTATGCTTGTGAAAGGAATCAGAGGATATGTATTCATCAGTTCAAATTCATGTCTCTCACCTCCCCAGGAGGTACCTTAACCACAGGGCTTTGGATAGGGGATTCCCCTCTTATCCTACCGAAATCAGGCAAGAAATAGTCATGCTTTGATCCTAAAAGGGCTAAATCTTCAGCCCAGTGAATTGGACACATGACTGGATGAGGACTCTTCATATGTTTTAGCCAGTAACTGGGGGTGGATGATAAAGAACTGGATTTTGTCAGGAAGAGTCTGAGTGTGACCTCCCACTTCCTAGCAGAACACACAATATGCAAAACAGGATCCATTTTAAAGGGAGAGCAAGACACATACTCCTCTCTGAAACCAGCACAACCTCTGTGCTGGAACACACCGGCTTTCTGCAGTAGTACTCATCTCTCCTCAGGACCTGGGTGGTGCTTCAGAAACGCTCTTGCCTTCAGATTACTTCTGCTTCCTGGCTCTGAGGGGTTCCCTGTTCAGCATCTGGGGATTCCTGCAGGCACTGGAGAGGCTTATCTACCCCAAGGAACTTCAAAGACACTCACAACTGGTGTGGCCAACATAGGGCTCAGATAGGTTGAATACTTAATTCATTATAGGTTTAATTATTTGTTACCTAAGAAGGCTTCTGACAAATGGCAAGGCTGTTCTGGAACACTGTGGACAGAACAGATCTTGGGATGGGGTGCTGAAGAGAACTGGTTTTAGTGAAATATTGGATTTTTACCAAAATGACCGTTTTCATTCCAATCGCCTGCTTTGCACAGAAAATTGTACAGAAATTTCCAAAATTTGAAAATAAATTAAATATCCCAGTGACTTATTGGAGTTATGGTCTGGATGTTATGTTCTTTTGTGGACCATTTCCTGCAACTGGACTTAATTTCCAACATGCATCATTGCCAGATGTTCCCATGATGTATTGCAACAGCACAAGAAGATAGAAAACCATCATTCACATTACAAAAAGATCTGAGTTTAAGGAAGAATTATAGAATGGCTTGGGTTGGAAGGGACCTTAAAAATCCCCTACTTCCAATCCCCCTGCCATGGGCAGGAACACCTTCCACTAGACTGGGAAAAGAATATGGGTCCTTTGCCTGGAAAACTTGCAAGTTCCTGAATGGGAGGTGGGAACTGGTCACTTCTACTTTGCCTCCCGCCCCCCCCCCCCCCCAAAAAAAAAAGCGGTTTTCCACAGCAAATAAAACATTCCCAATCCATTCTATTTAACAAGGTATTCTCAGGCTATGTTCATCATGAAATGAGGATTAGTTGTTGGCACTGTGTGTCCATTTATCGGTTGGGTGGTCATTTCTGCATCCCTTCCCTTCCTGACTCGTCAACACATTTAGGAAGTACCCGACAGACAGGGAAGGGGAAGGATCTCTGGGTGCTGGGTGGGAAAAGTAGATATAAAAATTCTTAGTTCTGTTTTGATACTTTGCAACCATGGTACAGATCTACATGGTAGGTCAGCAAGTCTCTGAGGTTTGAGAGAAAACTCTGCCAAAAGATGGTGTTTCTTTTCCTTTAAAACAAAAAACAAAAACCAAAAACCATCTTGAAACAGCTTATTACTAGCTGTTGTACTGCATCTGAAACTTTCAGTTTCATTACTTACTTATGTGACGTATATACCAAGTGGAGCGGGATCTTACTAAAACCTTCCAGGATGAAAACTGTCATGCTAGCCTGTCTGGACATTTTTTAGCAAACACAAAAATGGAATTAGATGGTGCTGCTACTCTGACTCAAATAAACAAAAACAAATTAATTAAAACAACTACATGGGAAAAAAACAAAACAAAACAAACAAAAAAAAGGTGAACACCAGATAAAAACAAGGTTATGTTGAGATGGTGAAATGCTACAATACAGCTTATTGAGGTAAATCCATTAAAATTCCAAGCACTTTTTAACACATATTTAAAGCATGTATTAAAGTATATATTTGTTTGTCTTAGGATTACGTAGAAACTTCTATTTAAGTAAGAACCTAAGTTAGCTTTCTAAATTAGAATGGAAACTAGTCTCATAGACATAGTACAACAGTCTTAGTACTGAGTTTTCTGCATATTAACTACTAAGTTAAACGTACTGAATTTTTGGTGTCTACTTAATTACTTAGCTTACCTTAGACTCCTTTTTTAAGCAGCTTCACTCAAATGAGTTGAAAATCACTGATTTCTGACACTTTATTGCATAGCTAGGAAAAAGGACCATAGGGCTTGTGGCACAGCCTTAGAAAGAGATATTTGAGTTATTTGATACACATCTGTCTGACCAAGAAAAGATTTTCTAGTTGTTTTGGCATGGGCTTTTACACAGATAGAGATATAGATATATAGAGTCCTTTTTCCTGATTCATAGTAGTTTCAACAGACATATTCCACAGAAAAAGTAAAGGTTACCAGTGTATTAATATTACTTCTGTACACTACTGTATGTTTTCAATTAGGCTCACTCCCACAATGATTTCCATATCTAGCAACTTGTTCTTCTTATTTCTTGATAAGTGATGGCCCCTATCAGGAAGTCGGGGGCGAGTCTGCTACTGCTTTGAGTAAACAGCCTAAAGGTCATTTTAGATGTTGGCTTTTGACACTCTTGGTTCAATAGCCACCCACCACAGTTGTCACCAGTAAGTTTAAGTTAACCTCATGGAAAAATAGCCTTTCAGTGGGTCCCGTTGTCTCTTCAACAGAACAACTCACCGGTGGTCACTTAGTAGTGGAACGAAGAAAATCCTATTAAGTTCCCCTGACAGAATTTGACAGAGGCATTTGGTCTGGGGTCATGATCCAAGTGCTCTAGGCTTTCCCTGAGGTCTGCTAAGGTTATGGGAAAGTCTTTGAGTTAATGGGGTCTTTGAGTGGCAGTGTGTCCACATGGGTGCCACAGTTCTCCTAGCAAGTGCCCAAGGACCTCTTTAATGAGATTTCCCATAGGAGAAAGAAAATGTGCAGAACGGATACCAGCTACACACACAACTGACTCCTGCAGGCTTGGCCACGTACACCAGAACGTGAAAGCGTTTGTTGCACCCCCACACTGAATGTCCACCAGCACAGCTACTACACATACAATACTGTTCCCCCCAACCAAACCCAGGCTCCTGCAGATCTTGTTTCTTTCCTATTGCTCCTGCGAGATTAATCAGTAGCAGGCACAACTTTGCTGAAATAGATGCAACTGCTGGAGTGTGTTGCCAGTACACACTGCCAGTGAGCCTCCATCAGGAAAAGGTCATTATACCACTGACACAACCAGCCACCTCTTCCCACACATCTCTTCAGCATGAAAGCAGGAAGAACTCAGCAGCCAGACCTAAAGATATTATCATCCTGCAAAAGGAGAAGTGTTGCATGACTACATCTAAGATCCAGAGCAAAGGCCAAGGTACCCACAGAGCTGATACAGCAAATAAGCTTTGTACTGACACCCCCCTGCAGACTGAACAAGGGACATCACTGTCAAAGATAAAATCCAAATTTCATTCCAAAATAATACCTAAGGCACTTCCAAGAAATTTCCCATAAAGAAAGACTTATGTAGTCTCAAAATCAGGTAGCTCAGGCTTGGAGGCTCTCATTTTAGGCACCTGAAAATCAGTATTTCAAAATTGGTGAAGCAGCACTCAGTGGCAAAGCATCTCAGACACGCTTCATATTCTCCAGCTTGAAAACAGTAACTCCGCTAACTGAGGCACTGTTGGGTCTTGCAGTGTCAAACTGTACACCCTGCTGGAAGACATGCTCTGTGTATGCTTTACAAAAGTGGGAAAAAAAAACAGCACAGCCCAAACCTCCTTGTCCACTTAGAGATCGGTCCGAGACTCTCCATACACCATGTTGACTGTCAGTAAAAAGGGGATTCACACAAGTAAGGGGCCAGGTTGTGCTGATAAGCTATCTTCACTTTTCTATTAAGAGAGGTACAGGCTAGTACATGTGTTCCTAAATTTCTGCATGAAGTGCATCTTGTACCATCTTTGTTTCACATCTGTGTAGCTCAAAAAAACCACTCCAGAGCCATGAAGAACAGATGAGGGAAGAGAGCAAAACTAAGAATATTCTTCAAAGATGCTGCTCTCTGTTCAGAGCCAAACACCCAGCCTACTGCATCCACCAGCCCGTGCTTCACGACACACAAAATAGCAGCTACCGGAACATCCTGTTCATTTCCATCGTGCTTTGTGGGATTCAGCTGTAGTCACTGTGACCTCCAGCACCTCCCGCTCATCCAGCATGGGATGTTCTGCTGCCCCTGGAGAGGAAATTTCTGTTTTTCACAAGTCATTCCTAGCACAACAATTCACTCAGGGTGGCATTACCATGTAGGTGCTAAGAGATAATAAACACTGAGGACACATCCCGTTGATACTGTTCTCTTTCCTCCCTCTACTCCACGGCAAACAGAGCTCGAGGCTTCAGAGGCCTCCACAAAAGCAGCCAAACCCACTTTCCACAGACTCCTGCATGATACTGTATAGCCACAGTCATAGTTGTTTTCTCCAGACACAGGGCTCCATTTTCCAGCACATAATTTTCACTAAAACAGACAACAGAGTGCATAAACTCCCTTTTTTGCGTTTGACATTATCATACTTACAAGAAAACCATCTGCAGTTTTCAGCTTCAGCTTTTGCTCCAAGTTGGGTTCTTTCAGTTACTTTCCCAGTATGCTTTCCAGCCCAGACTCTAGCTCAGTCTGCTCCCTACTCCAGCCACTCTCCTGCCTCAGTAAGCAACCTTTGCTTTCTAGCAGAAAAGCGTTAGAGCGTTTAAAATCTCAGGATGCCGTACCACAAAGCAGGCTCCTTGAGTCCAATATTTACCCCAAAACGCTAAGTGCACGATGGCTGCAGAGCCCCAGCACTGCTGGCTCACGAAGGGTAGAATGGTACAGCTGGGACCTCACTACAGCCCAGAACCACAACCTGTCATGTCTTTCTAGCTAAAGGAATCTGGGTAGAGAAAACACAGGAGGTATTTAAGCAATAACACCTTATGGGAATGTCTAGCAATGGCAAGTGTTCCGAGGAAGGGGTTGTGCCTCTGGCCCTTACCCTCACAAGTCAACAACTCCCAAGCTCACTGGAGTTAAAATAGCTGACTTAAAAGTCATAATTGCTATTCTAAGCAGTAAAACACAAAAATGTTTTTTTTTTTAATGTACCTTTTAACATGCTGCAAAGTTAAACATGGCTTGCATGTTACCATGGATATAATTTCATGTTTATAAGACTGGTCTTTCCTGGCAGCTAAACGCCTGTACGGGAACAAATAGCAGAGCAGAATTTTGTTTGGCATTTTGCTCAGTTTATGATAACAGCTAACTACTCTTTTTCTACTAACAAGCTTTTGATTTTACTGGAGTTTCTGTAGGAACAGAGTTCTTGTCGTTGGCACTAAACACGCTGTGACTGATCCTCCAGCTAGGGTGAGCAGAGCCCTGAACTCAGTGGCAGCATCCATGAGAATCAGGGCCACAGGTTCAAGTCCCAGCATGTTTATGTATTTGCCATGGCTGCCATCAGACAGTATACAGTACGTGCTTCATCTCTGCCTGATGTCCACTCCAACACCAGAGTGCAGAGGCTGAGCTAGAACTTCTACCAAAAACATGATGAATTCTTACTAAACTCAGGCACAGTCAAGTTAGCTTTTCACCTGAGGAGAGGGACAATTTAATCCACCCAGGTCCCAGAAAAAATTACCCACAGAAAATCTCCAAAATGGAATTGCTACTTTCATATTAACTTGAAATCAGCTGGATTGAAGAAAGGCTAATTGAGTAAGAACAAAATACAAATTCACAGAAAGGTAAATGTGGCCAGTTCAGAACAAGTCTAAATGCCTCCCTCGCTTCCAAACTTAATTGTTTGTGCCCATACCTATTTCAAAAAGTCTGTGTGCATTCCTAGCCCTACTGAACAATTTCCTTCAGTAGGACAAAATTTCACCCTTCAGTGAATAAACCCAGGAATAGCTTTTGGCTGCTGGTTGGCACTGTGTAGGATTGTAACAACTCAGCTGCTATTGCTAGATTTGAAGAGAAGATGGAATTGCACAGACCAGTCTGGGGATTACACCACGTTATGTCCCTCCACATCACGCAGCCAGAGTGTTTACCTGTGTCTGTGTGTTGCTGTCATGAAAAGTTCAGTACTTATTTCAGTATCAGATACGTATCAGTTAAACTTGGCTTCAGCTTTTGAAGTGGGTGGAGAGCATCACCACCCCTTTCCTGTACTGAAGTCTGCAACAAAATTGCATTTTACTCACAAACATATCTGTAGCTCTGTTGTGTTGACTTTTTTAACAAATAATCTCATTGGACAGACAGCACCAGCAAGTTTCTCCACTTGGTGGAGTGTCTTCACAGCCCTCCCACACAGTGAAAATGACTCAGACAAAACTACTAAATTTAGGGCATTGGTATTCTATGTGTTACGCTGGTGTTCATACAAGTAATGCCTTAAACAGTAAATTTCTGAATTAAGCATTCAAGCAATCTTTTCTGTGCTGCATCTGCCACTGAAACAGAACGGCAACGAAGGTGGGCTGAGGAGGAGGTTATTTGGATCGTGATTTGGGTTGTGTTTTGGCTAGAGCTAAATGCGAATTTGAGTGAGGTCTGCATGCACTTTTAGAAATATCTATTGACCTGACACTGTGATGTTTGATCTCAATTGATAAGATCGTGCAAGATTAGCTGCCCTTGGGAGATTCCCTTCATCTTGGGCAAGACACTGCAGGTTTGACTCACACACGGGGATGATTTCTCTTAGGATGACTAGACCGATTCCCACTTCTCAACATTCACCTCACCCATCTGCCTGAGGCTCCCTACTGCAAGTGTGGCTCATGAAGCAGCTGCTGAAGTGCTGATTGCAACTGCATGCAGTCAATTAAACTGGCACTTCTATCATTCAATATTGAATTATATAGGACTATCACAATTTTATAATTTGCAAATCACCCCCTGCTTCACAAGCAAATGAGCCATCCCTGTAGCAAGGGCAAGGTCCTCTGGAAGAAAGCAGAGGTAGACAATTAAAGGTGAGAGGTTTTATGGCTATCACTCAAGCCATGGCTCTGCAGTGAGACTGGCCATGCGGTCACAACCCAGGAAAAGGGACAGCAAATCCCTGGCCACAGGGGCAGCAGGAGACGCAAGGAGAGGAAAGGGAGGAGAAAAGAGAAAGAGGAGGAGGGCTAAAGCACCTACTCAGTTAAGGCAGTCTTTCCTCTCTACTTGCCTAAAATTGCCAGTGAATTCAGGAGATCGAAGTCAGGCCTCAGCAGGACCAAGAGACAACACTCTCTTCAGGTTGACCACAAAACTGCTGAAGCCAGCAACAAATGTACATGGGTACCTCTGGGAAGGACACAGAAGCACTGACTTGTATTGATGAACTTTGGCTCTTTTTCTGTTTGTCAGTTGTCTCCAGAAGGGCATGGTTTTCTTATATATTTTGGGGTTTGAAACTGCCGAATAATCTTTACAAATATAGTTCATGATCTGTTACCCAATTACAACCATGCAATTCCTAGGAGCAACGTGAACGGTTTCCATTACACACTTCCATCACATGCCCTTTCTTCATTCCTCACCATTGGAACATAACTCTTAAAGAAAACTGGTTTGTATAAAAACACTTGCAGATCATGTGCCACAGCCTCTAGAAATGCTTATGCTGGTCTGGTGTGCAGTATATCGACCTGGGGAGCTGGGTATCCCCGTCTAAAGTTCTGCAGACTAGATAAAGAGTATTTCTTTTCCTTGGGTACAACCCCAAACCTGCGCTTATATGTAACACCTGCCCTGAGGCAAATTTCCATAGTTCAGGGCTTATGCTTGTCCTGATTCCACCTGAGAAGCAGGGGTCTTAAAAGTCCCCCCAAAGTGCTTACTTAATAGATGCTTTAAAATCCAACCTCAGAGATTTGGTGCAATATTCAATTTTTTCCCTTGCTCTAAGGCAGAATAAGTAACTTAGACCATCTCTGAAAAATACCTGTCATGCTTGTTCTTCTAAAAATTCAGTCAAAAACATTCCACTTTAACCCTAGGTAATCTGTACTGTGGTTTTACTACTTGTACAATTAGAACATTTTTCATAACGCTTGAGCCTTGTCTTTTTACCTGATCATCTTGTTAGGATATTTTTCCAACCAGGCAATTTTGACTGGGTAAAATTACCCAGTCTTACTACCCAGATTTCGATTGGTAATCTAGTCGGAGAATATAATGGAGATCAAAAGTCGAGATCAAAAAAAAACCCTATATGATATCTACTGCTCATTCTTTTTTTCCTTGGCTAGCTGCCCTATGAACTGGGAAATTACATTCGTTTAACATTAATTACTCTTGACAATTATATTTTGTTATCACTTTACAATCTAATTCTGTACAGACTGTCTGACAGTCTGTTCCACTATCTGTCCAGGAATCCAAACCTTTCAAGTAGATTTTCAGTTTCGTTATTATTCCCTTCTTTATATGCACAGGCAAGCCATTCTTCTTACTAAGACTTAAGAATAAAATACCTTTCTAAGAATTTCTACCCTGTGAAACAGAATTGCCCCCAACATATTCCAAGACAGTGATGCACTGAGGTTTTTGCCATGCTGCCTTCCCAAGCAGTATCCCAGTAAAATGCCCATTGCCACCGAAGTTTTGCTACAAAGTACTTCCAAGAACTGCTCAAAAAATTATTTTCACTCCTTCCAGTGAGGTGGCTTAAACTACATCCCCCATCCCTCTCTTTCTAACTTAAACAAGTTAACTTAACTTAGACAAGTGTGTCCCTCATTTATTCCACAACATCAGAACAAGCACGGATAACCTTCAACTCCACTACCAACACTTCACTTCTCCAAGCCCATCCTTCCAGAATGAGTTGTGCTAATACCCCAGCCCTATGACTTACCCCAGCAAATTTCTAATATGCCAATTAAGTATTTAACTTGATTCTATGCTACAACCTCAGATCCTTTCCATTTTTCCCCCATTTGTATTGATATTGTCCTCGTAACCTTCCAAGGATCCTACTGTAGTGTTCTCTCTGCTGACTTTCAAATGTTTTTCTTCTATGTGTAGTGCAATTTTCACTTACCTCGCTAACTTTTGCACTGGCCTCTTTCAAAATGAGCACAAAGCCTTCTTCTTGCCAGGCTGTTGAATGGAGTATTTCTTCATCACCAGAGTGCCACCTCTCCCCATCAGGCCTGCGTTAAGAACATCTGCTGTGATGTGGTACGGAGGAATCTCCTGTCAATATCACTTGAAAAATTCACACCCTTACCTTCAAAACCTGACATTAGCAAGTGCCAAACATTTTATTTCCACAGTTTTGATGAAAAGTTAAATGTTTTGTATTTCTGAATTGAAATATTTAATTTCAATGAGCTGACCCAAAGCAAAATATTTTTTGACCCAATTTGACAGCTTGTCTTACCCATCCAGAACGAGGCTCTCTGAGCAAGCTTTTTCCCATGATCCATCACTACAGTAGGTAAGAACAATTGCAAAGCAACCTCGGTTAGGCAATGGAGAGCTGGGGATGGCTGTAAGAAATAATGAGGATACAATGTCACCTGTCCCAGAAATACCACAGCAGTTCAGGCAGATGGCTTAGGCTTAGTATTAAGCAACAAGCTGCAATCTAGCTCAACAAATTGTTTTGAAATGGATCAAACTGACTCAAAGCAAAATATTTCAGTTATACCTTCCTGGTGAGTCCTTCTTAAATCACAACTTCATATAAACTTTGCATAAAAGTCACTTTAACACCAAGTGTTTTTAACATAATAAAATTAGCAACTGTAGAAATAGATCAGTCATCGTGAGTTGCTGCACAGGAAGATCAGAGTACTGATTCACACATACTTCATATACATTGAGTTGCTTCAGGAACTCAATACTTTCACATCTTCTTCATACCATGACAGTTCAAAAGCTGGTCTTTGCTCTCCAATGGCTTGCACATGATGGGAAGTGATGCCAATCATGAGAACAACCAGAAGATTCTTTTGAGCCAATTAGATGGCACCAGTCACAACGACATTAGTCATCCACTCCTCAATCTGAGAAGGAACCAAAATTATCATTCATCAGCTCCAGAGGCTGCAAAAGACATGAGGGAAGTGTACTATTTCCCATTCTTATTGCAGTCATCATCATACAAAGTGACGCAGGCTGCTATTTTCTGCTCCTCTTCTAGGAGAGTGGTGGTTACTCTCTGTACAGTTTTCAAAAGAGAAATTTTGATCTCATTTAATTCCTCCAAACTCCTTCTCCTGTCCTTGCATGACCAAGAAAGGAAATGGGCCTAGAAAATGCTATACAGTAAGAATATATACAGCCTGATGCCATCAGCCTCTGCAGCTGAGACAGAGGATAGTGTTGTGGTATATGGTGTCAAGTCTCCACACACCAAGGGGAGCAACAAGAAAAGAACTGATACCTGATGTGTGAAAGCACATACACAAGAAAAAAATCTTCAAAAAAAATTGATAGTGAAGCATCAGGAGTGGTTAACTGCAGAGGGTTTGGAGTGGAGGTCTTTAAGAGCAGATCCAGAGAAACAGAGTGTGCTGGAGTGGCCAGTTTAACAAACCGCACCGTCTTTACACTGCTGAGATCAGTGAGTTATGCACCATGTACATCCATCCGTGAGCTGAAGGGTACAGGAAATCCAGGAGGAATTGATAGGCTGGAGGGAGTGACCAGACCCCATTTCTCTTCAGCAAGATGGTTTGAGCATCTCGGAGTTGCTTGTGTAGCAATCCTTTCTAGCCCTAGGGAGACCGGACGACCTAGCAGCCCTGGTAAGGAAGACACCTTTGTACACGATACTGTGTCAGTGTGAGAGACACCCTTGGAATAATGCTCAACAGCTGCACACATCTCCAAGGCACAGGTTGGCCAGCTCTGGATAGGTAAGCTTGTGAAGCCCGTTCCAACGCTTTGCTTTTGAAAGACACAGGCAGTGAAAAAGAAGATGAAAATTCAGAAACATCAACACTTCTGATAGAGGGGAAAACAGATCAAATTAATGGCAAAGTTAATACTCTGCAGAACAGAATAGCAATGTTCTATTCTGTGGCATGGGAAGACAATAGGCCTCCAACACATCTGGGGAAAGGCCGGTAAGGGTTTTCATGGCAATTGCTCCTCTGGGGTGACATTTTGGTTCACTGCCCAATTAGAGCCTTCCCTAGAAGGATTTCCTGGGATAGATTCTCAGCTGGAGTAAACAGTGTCACTACTTTCTGGAAGCATGGCAGTTCTGAGCAGGAGAGGATTTTGCTGCAGATATTTGACTGGCAGGGAGGCTTTCTCAAGGCAGCTACATCTAACAGCTTCACAATGAAGGGCGATGTTATCCACAGCATGAAAATCCAACTCAAACTAATTTGATACTGCCTTTAGAAGTCATGTTAACAGATGGTACCAAATCCATGTGTCAAAGATCACAGTTACTGCTTTACATTTAACATTTTGTCTTTTTTTTTTTTTTTTTTTAACTTCAACCTCAGAGAAACAGATTCTGACTCAAGATGAAGAGCTAATTAAACTGTAATATACTAAAAGGAGATTTGGCTATGCTGAGAAATCTGGAGTTTGATACAGCAAGACACTCCTCTGTAAACAGTCAGACACCTCCCAAGGATTTCTCATAACTATGAAAGAACTCAGATCATCTCCAGAATTAGTCTTAGATTTGCATTACAACACTACAGATAATGAACTAAAGCACGAGTTAGATAAATCATAAAACCTAAGACAATATTTATACATGTATAAAAAGATAAGGAACAGAGACTACAGAAATAATAACTGTGTTGCAGTTGCTGTTAGACATTACCTTAGTATAGACAGCTGTACTGAATCTAGTTTCAGTCTCTTCAAAAGATGGTATCTAAAACTTCCAGACTTGTCTTTCACATTATGCACTGCGAATAACTTGACCACGGTGGAAGAGGACTCACAGTAGCTCGTTTTTATCCAGAGAAAAGATATCTTTCATAAACTGTAAAGATACATTTGTAATTATGTTCCAGTGCTCATTTACAACAAATGCCTGTTTGCACCATGCTAGCTAGCAGCATAAATGGTCTCTTTAGCTCTGATGCAGCCCCTCCTTTACCTGGTATGAACAAAGCAACAGAGATCTAAAAGGTGCAGGTGTGTCGCACAGGAAGGGGAACAAATTTTCATTGCAGAGCATCTTCATACCAGTACACTTTTTCCAAAAGGAGAAGTGCTTCAGGAAGGAAAAATTCCAGCCTCTAACTGACCTAGATACACTGCTGGCGTAAGGAATCCAGGAGTGAGGCTTCTGACAGAAATTCAGTCCACCTGGTGGTCCTAGGCTAAGGTATTTCCACACTAGCTAAGTACATCCTGCCAGAACTTACAGCTGCATTTGCAGTCTTGTTGAAAGGGAACCTCTGTCCATGCTTCATCATGCAACTGATGCTCAGTAAATATGTGGCAGAGGAGCTTTGGGCATATACATTAAAGCACCTGCAGGACATTGATCTGTCTGTGGACAACTGCTGCCTTTACAGACTTGGAGCACCCCAGGCTCTATGCTCATTTTCAACTAAACTTTGCTAATCGGAAATTAAACGCACACTTCCCTGGCTCTGAGCAAGAACAGCATGTCCCTCTTAGCCTAAATTTAATGCCTAGCCTAGGCTGGTCATCCATGCTCCCTTCTTCACCAGTAGAGAAGGACGGTATCTCTAGATGATTCACTGCCTTACGCACCTGATGAATCCTCGTTTACTGATGAGGGAAAGAGAGAGAGCCCATACACTTCACTTGGACTGGATCACCAGCCTTCTGACAGCTCAAGTAGGACGAGATACATCCTATCGGGCTGATCGTCTTTGAATGTGTCTAATGGTGAAGACAAATGAACAAAGAATTCAAACTGTGGCTTCTTGACACAGTAACTATATAAAACTAAGATAAAAGCAGTAATCAAACAACTGTTATTAATGACAATAACACAAAAAGCCAACAGCTGTTCTACACGATACTCAAATGTGCCACAGCTTCCCTGTGTGCAAATGTGTATCTCATCTATGCTCAATGCAAAGGCAACTGCCAGATCACATGCTATGTACATTTTCAAACAGAGAGGAAGAAAAAGAATCATTGGCCCAATGGCTTGGAAACCAAGCAATTTCTTCTGTGTGGTCTTGGTATGCTGTGTGAAATTTTCTGTCTAGAGTAAAACCTGTAACCCTGTCCTATCAATGTAGCTTTGATTATTTCCTTGGCTTGGCTTCTGCAGTGCTTTTACCCTTCTGCAAGGAGTCTGCTTGGACCCAAGCTGCACAGATGGGGAAGTGGCAGGGAAGAACACAGCTCTGCCAGTGTCAAAGCAGCTAGACTCCCTTCTGCTGGTTTCAGAATTCTTGGAAGGAACACAGCACAAAAGAGAGGCTGCTGATGTTCTCTCAGCAACAGCAGCACTGTCAGGAAGCTGAAATGACCAAGAGAGCCACAGTGCCCTGCAGAGGTACAAGATTTGCACCCAGTTACCTTAGGCTGAGGGTTTCTGCCATGCCCATGAGAGGTGCAGTTGAAGCCACAGTGAAACAGGCCTAGAGACTGGATCAAGTTTGACTGGCTCTGAAACACCCAGCTGTGTGGTGTGACACGGCCCTTTATCTCCTTGGAGGGAATGGGATTTTGTGCATTTTCATTCTGAACACACAAAGCAGGTAGCTAGATGAAATATGGCCCAGTCAGCCTCTGAAAAGGCTTATTGTAGGTCTGAAGACTGCAAGAGACACACATCACTCTTGATTTAACACTTTGTTGATCACTGACTTGTGGATTGTTCTCCCTCTGAAACAATTCTAACTATTCTTTTTAATTGGGAATTTTGACCAGAGTGACCAGGATGTCTTTAAACGCAGAGCTGGCATGGAGACTGCAATGGCAGTGAGATACCAATCTGTCTGGGCTCCTACCTACCCTGTGGCTGAAGCAGAACAGTAAATGCCTTCCTCAGCCACAGTTGGAAAGAAAGAGTGTTTCCATTTGAGTCAGATCAGTGCCAGGCAGCCAGGCACTGGCTGCTCCACTAGGCTCCCCGTGCTTCGGAGAATATCCCTCACCAAACAGCTTGTAGAAGATCAGCCACATTCAAGCGTATGCCACCAACTGCAATATGCTTATTATGTAACATAAAGTGAGTACTTTGAGAGCACTACTTACAGTGGTTTATTCTGTACAACTCCCTGTAGGATCCTGATTCTGGGATTTATAAATTAGCCAGGCTGTCTACAGATAGATACAACACAGCAAGAGCAGCAAGAGGACAGTCTCTTCCCTACAAGGATTACCTAAATAGTAAAAGTCAGTGTGTGAAAGATGGGAGAAGAATGCCAGGTGCATGCAATGTTTGTAACTTACACCTAGCACAATGTGTGCACACATCAACTGACTTTCTTTTCGCTTGGTCCACACTGCACCTTGCAATATTCATTCAAGGAACAGACCAGCTTCAACCACAAAGCCTTCTTTCCAACAAAATTTTTCGATTGATAATATGATCCCACATTTAAATTAACCAAATTTGTAATTTCTTTTTAACCAAGCTTTTTAATATGCAAAACTATGTAAATGCAGTACCAGAATGGTAGGGAAAATAAAACATTACATAGTTGGCATAATCACAGATTGTAATAACTGACAACACGTGTCAAAGTCCACAGATCACAGCTTAGGCAATGAAACGTGGTGTGTCTTTTTCATTCCACATTACTGGTTTCTTAATTTAGCAAACAGGGAATTTTGAGTGCATTTAAAGAGGAAATCAGCAAACAATACTAAATTTTCTGTAGAAAGGGGAAGCATCAGATTACACAAGTTACCACAAAAACAAATCGAAGCAAACTGGTGCCACAGGTCAAGTAATTAGGCACAAAGAAGAATTAAATCTCTTCAAAATTTATTGATTTATGATACCTTGTCAAGTTTGGGACATAAATATTTATTATCTTGCAGCTCCTAGTCCTTCTATGCTTAGATTAATTTTATTCATGTCTTTGTAATAACAGGGAATTCAGCGAAGTCCAAGCAGCTCACGGTAAGACAATACGCTGTTACATTTGTCTCTCCCCGAGAAGCAGGGAGCACATTTTACATGTCGAATTACTCCATACACAGGGAACACTGCAATATTGGGTACATGCAACTGCACCACAGACACCAGATTAGACTCCTCTGTATACCCTGGAGCAGTCTCATATATTTAAATCAAATTGCCATACAGTAGACAGGGACAGTGTTTTTTACACTTGCTGTAGACTGCAGCAAGGAATGTTTCATTATCTCGTAGAGATGGCCAGTTACATTTTAATTCTTTTTCACCAGATAATAAACCTCAACTTTCAAGCAGTTGGCACTAAGCATGCAAACAACCATCCATACGTAACTCAAAAGAACAGTACTACTGCTACCAATGCCTGCTAATTACACTTAACCTTTTGAATTATCTGGACTACTGACATACAAAGAATGAGATGGATGCTTAACAGACCCCACAAAGAACAGTTAAAGGCCAAACAGCATTCATTAAACATGTGACATGCATTAGTGCTAGGATAGTGGTGATTACATGTGTGTTAGTTTGATAATGTTCTCTATAGAAATTACATTACTCCAATGAACAGAAACATGTCATTCAAAAGAAGAATGAATAATAGATAGTATGAATCCACAGGACTTGGTGGTTATTGTGGGTATTAGAATTTTACAGTGTATGAAATTTCATTTTTGAAATATATTTGCAATACTTGAACTCCAAGAAATATGAAACAAAAAAACACCACACCATTAAACTCAGTATAGCAATAGCACAGTAGTAGTTCAACATGGCATCTCTAGAGAAATCCTGACTTCAGTTCACTGGTGAAAAAGGTTTTCACTGGACATGCACTCGAATGAAAAAATAACCTCCAAATCACTTGTGCAGAACTCACCCAACGAATAAAGCATGCCCAACACAGAGGGATTTCCAGACACACTGTGGCTGTGTGCAGGACTGAATTTCCACAGAGGGCACCATATCATAGGGCAGCAATCTGCCAGAAGGGTTTCAATGTCAAACTGGGCAACCAGGTATGCTTTCATAAACACTGAAAAATGATGAGCAAAAGAAGAGGGAATAAAAGCGTCCCATCAGCTTTTCATGTACCTTACTACGTACAGGTTTGGCTCAGAGCTTTGGAGAGGCGAAGCAGGGAGCATTTGCTGTGATGCCATCCTTCCAAGCGGAGGTCCTTTATCTCTGCACTATGTATCTGCCTCATCACTGAGTTCGTCCTGACAAGAAGCAAGTTTTCCTAAATACCAGAAGCAGACAAGTAACTTTGAAGGTTTAGACCTTTATGCTCTTTTATCTGTACATCAGCAATGACCAATTTCAGTAATGCACAGTGCAAATGTTCGGTGTTTTCACTGCAGGATTACAATCTAATCCTACCCAAGACTCAAATCTGCTAAGGAAGAGAGAAAGAAGAAATACAATGTCTTCTCTTTTTTTTCCTTCTCTATGCAGAATATTACCAAACTGGCATTTAGTGTAAGTTCAGCTCACAGAAACAATTCTTGAAAGCCCATTGGTGGAGTTTGTTTCCTTCTCCTTTCAGGTTGAAAAGGAAACTTTCTGTGAGTTTACTGTAATGGAGTGTTTGTCTGTATCAGAAGCAGCCTGACCTCTCCAGCCACAAGATGAAATACCAGCAGCCCACTCTGTCACTAGTTCACTACTAGGAAATTACATGGGAGGAAAAACACAACACAAAATTCACAGGAAAAAAAAAAAAAAAGAAAAAAAAAGACATCGGTAGTGGTGGGAGTGAATGAACAGCTCAATAATGAAGCCAGTAAAAAGGAAAATATCCTCCAGCCAATTGATAATAAAAGGTTACTTGAGGCAAAGGGTCACATCCTGAGCAGTGTGAAGTGGCCCAGCTCTCCAACCTCAGCAAAGCTACAGTGATTTACACTGGCTGCAGAAAAACCCAAGAGACAGAAAAACCCAGCTATAAAAATGGAATTGGAGGCCCACACTTTGAGAAGATTCCACTCACTTTTAGCACCAGACTGAGGTACAGAGGTGACTCTGAGGGTTTGTTTCTGCGGGGGAGTTCCTGTGAAGTAAGCTGAAGTGTGAATTTACACTGCGTTTTCTGATGGGTCTTTAAGTAGGCTGTAAATTCATACCCTAGCCTATTTTGCAGGGATTTCCCCAAGCAGATAAGCCCTAAATTGGCCTCCTAATCATGGAGGCAGACTAAATAAATAGATGTTTTCAAAACTGCAGACCCACACAGGATCTCTCTATTGCAGGTGCAAGTGAGTACCAGATAGCACACACAGTACTTCTGCAAGTCCATGGTGTCCTTCTTTCCTCCATTCACTCCCCGGCCCCACTCCCATCACCTCTCTCAGCATCCCTTCCCTCCAAGACACTACCTTCAATCCCCCTGCCCTTATCCCAGCTTCATGCCAGATTTCCGTACCTTTGTGCCTGGCTCTTCCCTTCCCCACTCCAGCTCCACATCTAGAGGCCCAGGTCCTGCTTACACGCTTTCCCCTGACCCTCAGGGCAATGGTAAAATGGACCTGGTACAAAGGTGGGTCCTCCTACCAGTTCCTCACCTCTGACCCAACCCAGTCATGTCCTGCCCATTCACACCTCACCCATTCCTCAAAGGCTGCAAGGCGTCGAGCCCTTGGGTGACTGGACACCCTCTGAAGCCACCTTCAGAACCACAAGGTTAAAGCTACGTAGACAGACACCATGAAGCTGGGCCAGATTACTCACACTTTTTTGATGGAAAGATATTTCTCCATGCTGCTGTACGAGAGGCCAGAGGCCTTCAGCAGGAGGTAGAGGATGCACTTAGTACGGCCACAGCTTCACCACAGTCCTCAGGCTGGGTGGCTTGGCCATCAACACAGGCTAGGGTGAGCAGGCTGCACCTCATGAGGTCTGGGCTGTTTCCCTGGGAGCCGCAATGAGGCCATAATAGAGCAAAGCATTTAAGCCTCAGCTAATCTGGGGCCTTGTACTGCTTAATTACTGCCTGTGCTGTTCTGCCCCACTGGCTCAGGCACTCGCTGCACCAGTGACAACTAAGCCCCACCTGTGGCTGTACCACTAACGTGCGATGACAGTATCATATCCTGAAGGAACCTTTGCAACAAGACAATTTAGTAACGTGCTGTCCCTGGTACAAAAGCCAAATTTCTCATGAGCAGCACGGAACACATCCTCTTCAATGCAACCCGACTTCGCAATGCATGAAGAAGAAATTCTGTTAATGCTTTGAAGCCTGAGCTTTTAGAT
The DNA here is from genome assembly GCA_011076525.1 of Nettapus auritus. Taxonomy (NCBI): domain Eukaryota; kingdom Metazoa; phylum Chordata; class Aves; order Anseriformes; family Anatidae; genus Nettapus; species Nettapus auritus. The sequence continues at coordinate 5,872,040 of CM021770.1, read as the reverse complement.
CAACGAGGGAAGCAAAAAGGTCCTAGCCACCTTTTGATAGCAGCAGAAGGAACCAGCTGCAGCGAACAGCCATCACATACAGTCCAGTATCCCACACTGTCCTTACCAGCTCCAGCAGGTAACAGCAGTCTCAAGAACAGGAACCTCTTTCTAGCAGGTACAAGGCTTGAAAAAGCTACCTGAGAGATGCAGGTTGTAAACCAGTGACCCTTCCAGCACTTGACTAAGTAAAAGTTTCATCTTTGATGTGTATGAAGATCCTACACAATAAGCATCTCCAGGTACAGAAAGAGCTCGACACACTTTAAGAGCCAAAGTCTGTGCTGCAGACCATTTCCTGCACTTCATGACCTTGAGTATTCTGTGCACACCTTTTCTGTGTACCATCCACAAACATCTGTGTAACTCAGTTTTAACAGCAAAAGTACTTAAAAGAAGCCAGCATCTGAGCTTCACAGAACGGTCTTCAGGGAAAGTAAAGTTTACATTCTCACAGGAGCATTTGTTTTGGAAGTGTTCAGGCTTTCATGCAAACAAAAAACACCAAGAGCAGCCAAACCCCACCAAGCCAACAATTGCTCACAAAACAGTGCTTCACAGAATGTTTTTTTTTGTGTGTGTGTGTTTTTTTTAAATAATAATATGAAAGGTACATAAATATCAGAGAACAGCAAGCACATTGCCAGTATGATGCAAACAGAGAAGGTTAGGTACCATGGAAAAATTCTTGTGTGTGAATTATTCACTTAGCTGAAATAATTTCTCTTTCTTTTCCATCTTACCCTGTTCAGGAAGAAAATCAAGGCTATATAGGGCTTCACATTCAAAGGGAGCAATATGCTAAAGACTCAAGTTTGATGAAAATAATTAAATCATTTGTTTTGCCTAAGATAACTGAAAAGTCCCTCGGGAGTAGTCTGCAAGAAGCAAGTAATTCCCATGCAAACTATCAAAGTTTTGAGAATAGCATCTTGCTGCTAAACATTTTTTATGAGAAGAACAAAGCAGATGATACTTCATAACTTGCAAATCACAAAACACGAACATAAAAACTTACACATTTCTTACCGAGAATAAACTGATCCTCACTTTACAACAAAACATTGTATAGCATTTTGGGAGTATTAAGAGGACTCAAGGGATTTTATGGGAAATTTATGGGATACTGTAAGGTTGAAAACTGAATAGTTTCATCCACGTATGGTATAGCACTTGCTTCACACCCCAGGACAAGACACTCATAACAGACCAGACGCACTTGAAAATGATGTGCAGAAAGGTGGTTGTCTTTCACATTTTGGAATGTGAAATTCTGAGATTTTACAGATAATTACAGGTGTTAATTTGATTTGATATCACTGACTTCAGCAATGCAATCTATTATCAATGATGCCAAAGCCACTGCAGCAAGGATGTTTACCTGCTCCGCTATGGGCTACACATGCAATATGTGCAAGTGACTAGACGCAGACTCATCCAAGGCCAAGATGACACGATATTCAGTGCCATGCGGAGGTGGATACAGAGCCACATTTCAAGTCACGATACAAGCAGCAATGGCTGTACTAGCTCCCTTCTGATTTCTCTATTCAAAGACTGTGCTAGAAAGTGAAAAAACAAACAAACAAAACAAAAACCTACAGGATTATGTTACGAAACCTTGTCTCAGGGCACATCCACTAAAAAAAAAAAAAAAAGCTGAATATTCACTGAGAAGACAACCTTAGTACGGACACTTTTGTGACCTGACTATTTGTTAATCAGCAGCAATGTTATTAGCAAACTCATACATCTATACATATCATACATGTCATTTTGGATGACCTGTACCATTTAAAAAGTACTGACATTTGAAAAGAAGGATAGCCTCACGCAACCAGCTTGGCTCAGCCCATAGCCAAAGGCAGCCATGTAGAATCAGAGACAGACAATGAATTATTGGAGAATGGGGAAAAAAATAGAGAGAGATGGGAGAGTAGTGTGACAAACAAAGCAGACAATGGGGGTCAACGCACAAAGGGGCCTCTGAAACAAACCTGGACATACCTATATTCCTGTCTGTTGAATAACAAGAGGATGCAAGGAAGGAAATAATGAAGGAACTGAAGGAAATAATGCTGTATTTTCACAAAGGTGAACTGTAATCTGTTTGCATCTTAGGTCTCAAAACTATTATAGCAGTATTTTATTACTCATGATGTACCATTTGGGATAATGTATCTATATAAATGTATTAACTTTTGAAAGAACGTTTTATGTTTTTAATTTTCAGAGTGTAATTTCTTTTACTTGTAGCTTTCCAAGGCTACAGATTTCCTGTCTGGCATCTCTCTCTCACCCCAGAGCCAAGTTACTCCAGGTCCTTACTAAACCTACCACTTACACAGTAACTGGGACAACCACCAGCATAGTCCTTAAAAAGGGTGCCCCAGAGAATTCAGTCATCAGAAAACATCCAACAAGACAAAGGAACAAGGCTGTCCACATTAATTTAACAACCTATTATCCTCTGAAATTGTCATCAATACTAATCTATTTATCTAGCAACTAAACAAATGTATATGAGCTTCCTATGTAGTAACACACAGATTAAACCATAGAACATTTCAGGCAGGGCATATTCTTCACATAAAAATCAGACCTCTTATTAAACCTCAAAGGGAATTCCATATAAACACACAGCATCAAAAAGCCAAGACCACATAAGGATTTAGTCTTAGTTTTAGTCAAAATTCAGTGATTCTTTTTAATTGCTTCAGTTGCAATGTCTTCAGAAGCACAGAGAACCAGCCTCTGAGAAAGTTAACCAGTAAAAAGAGCACAGATCTCCTTCTTACTCCATCACATACTAGGGAGGCCTTTATGCCCTGCTAAATGTAAAATATTTTAGAAAACTAAAACCAGGAAACAAAATGGGATTTGGTCAAGAGTTCATGCTGGCTGAATCACTGTGATGTGGAAACCACCAGCTCTAAAGATGGAAAGTCCGGGGCCATTCATTCCCTCAAAAAAAAGAAAAAAAAAAAAAAAGGCATTAAAAACCATTTGGCTTGAGGTTTTGCTGGTAAGCTCCCCCAACATCGGAAGCATGGGAAAGGCTACCTATGGATTTGGTGCCTAGACCTTTTTTCTCCTAATCTTTCTCTAGGACGACCAGCAATTTGATGTGCATCATAGTTTTTCATATTGGGTGCAATGAGAATTGTTTAAATGTCACTCCGTGACTCAACATGCAGCAATGCTACAGGGTCATGGCACTGCTTCTTCCCTCCACATCCTGCACCTATTGCCCTCTTCTGCCTTTCCCCAGGAAAAAAAAAAATCTACATACTTTACAGATTGAACATGGCCAGTTTCTAAGTAGAGATTCTTTCAGATTTCTCTGTGTTGCCTTTTATCTGAGAGCTTCCAAGGAAATATTGCTCAGAAGCAATTAAGGCCAACTGTTCTTAGACAAAGGCATACAGCAATCAGCATATTTAGCAAGGCAGCACAGTAATTTTGAAAGAGGCCTGGAAAATCCTAACATTGTTAAAAATTATCTTCACAATTGCTGACAAGATCTAGTAAAGATATTTGTGTTCTGCTTGTGCATTTCATCATCTTTCATAAGCCAAAATCTTATTAGCAAATAATTTTAGCAAAGTTCATGTGCATGCCTATCGCTTCAAGCAAGGATAATAGCTCTTTTTAGCAAGTGTTTTTAAAGTACTGGCATACATAAACACGTTATACTTTGGTACGTAACACATTTATTCAGCTCTGCTATTCATTACACTATTTGATATAATCCCGTCACACTCAGACTCACCTGATCGCTGTATCTGTGGCAGCCTCCTTGGCTGTGCTGGATGGGATGACCAAGAACCGCAACGAGAAAGGAATGCAACTGTGCTGCAGAGCACGAGGAGAGCCAGTCCAGTGGCTAAACATCGTAAGCTGAGAAAACCCAAGATCAGTTCTGTAACATATTTCCTTACGCAGACTTATGCATATCATTAATTCTCTCTGTGTCTGTGCTCTGTAAAATGGTACTGCTGTATGACAGGCTCTGTGAGAATAAACACAGTATGAAGTGGCATACTGACAGGGAACATGGAAATGAGTCTCTGATAACTCCCCATTACCAATCATTCATTTTTAACACTCAAAATTAATGATCCAAGATAATGTTACAGTGAAAGCTACTCACAAAAGACTCACGAACCAACAGTTTACTGAACTGAATTTAGTTTTGTGAGTATAGGCTCAAAAAGATTCATTTACCATAGTGATTGGAATCATTTACCATAGTGATAGCCATTTGGAAAGCAGTCTTTGAAAATTAGAAGCAGCTTACTGCAGAGCAAACCACCAGCTAGCAGCAACGTTACTTCACTGCACTGGTCACAATGACCAAGCCTTTGAACTCACCAAAGCACGTGCCAGGATGCCTTGAGAAAAAGACCTATAAAAACAGCACATCCCAAACCTGGGACTCTTGTGTGTTAGTTTGGCACGCTTCTTAAAGGTGCTGATGTTGCAACATGCAGCTAGGCCCTTCAAAATGTCATGACCAATAGGACAGGACAGAATCCGTACTGAAGTACTGAATTACGGTAACCTACGACAGACACTGCAGAACTTTAGCTAACTTCACTATTACCTTGCCTAGGTAAGTTTGGTTTCTTTTTTCCCTTCTGGTGTGAATGTGCTCACTGGACAGCATTGTTTCATCAGATAAAACCACCCCCAAATCCTTCTTCTAAGATGTGTGTTAAGGGGGTGGTATCTTTTTTATTTTTCTCCTAACACACCTCCCCAGCTTTGCATCAATCATTCTCCCTTCCTCTTTCCCAGAGTGATTACCCTGCAGTACTGATCACTGCGATCTTTTCACCTGCTGTATTCCTTATGGCTGTCACTGCCCTCAGCTCCTCAGAATCCACTAGTCCGTGCTACAGCCAGCGCCTGTAGCACGGACTAGTGGATTCTGAGCATACCCTGCCCTGTCACCACACCTGCCCTCAAGTTTCACAGGGTGTGTTTGAGCTCAGAGCAGGAGCGTGCTTTTGAAGACAGCCCCGCCACTGCCCCACTTACCGTGCTGCACTTTGCATCACAGAGCAGGCCCCAGGTGCGCAGACTGGATTCCTTTTGGACAAAACAGAACTGGAAGAGGTACCTCAGAAGCACAGGTGAACAATGCCAACTGCACGCAGCTTGCAGTCCAGGGGCCCTCACTGAAGCTACAGCCCTCCAGGTCTATTCCCAGTGCCTGCAATGCCTGTGGAGAAACAGACATTCATTCTCATTCAGTAAATCTTAAACCCCTTCTGCACACCACCCAAAACTCACACTGCTCCCCCGTCCCCTCCCAAATAAAAAATAAACACCAAAACTAGCAGTGTGGTATCTTCCCTTTCAGATATTCTCCCAGAGAGCATCTCCAGTGGATCGTAACGTTTGACTTGTTAACATTTGGAGTACTCTTTGTTAAACCCGTCTTATCATTTAGGTCCTGGCTCACCTCCCTGTAATCTATCACTCATCCCTTCGCTTTCACCAATTTATACTCCCCCTTTCTTTCTTTTGGACCCTCTTATTTTATTTCATTATTTCAGTTATGAATAAAGCTTGAGCTCACTGCTACACAAAATTCATCTAACATAACTCCTACATCTTTGATTTTCTCTAACTGAATTTCTATGCAAGTTCTACCAGCGCAATCTGGAACTTCAAGATATCTATAAAAATTTCCTTTCCTCTTATTTCTCAGCTAGACGCAGCACGGTCTTTCTCTTCGTAGGCCAACCGCAGACCTATGGAACTGAATGGAAGGACCTCAGCTGACTGCAACAGGCAGTCCCCTAACTTCATTTAATGAAGCCATTCAAACAACTGACACTATTTATGTTAAATTGCATGGCTATATGACATTCAGAGATAACCATGTGTGTTATGTGTCTTTTGCAAATACATTTTTTCCTATTATGCAACCTGAAAAAATACTCGTTTTGTTCTAATGTAATTGTAAGAATCAAATTTATATACAAGACCTTTAGAAAACAGAGACCCACCTCTAAATGCAAAGAACAAACATTTGCATTACCTATTTATATTAAAATATGCAGAAATCTCCAAAGTATTCAGTCAACTTATAAATTTTTATAACTTCTTCAAATTGTTAACATTTTTTTAACACACAGCGTTATTTCAGCTTTGTGGAAAGCTCAATAACAATCTTTCTGGTCTGGAAAAAAGGAAAGAACATTATAATAAAGAATGCAGAATAAATAAAAACAAAACAGTACAAGCCGTACATCGACGCATACAAAGACAACTTTCATGGTGAGCTATAAGCAATTACAATAACACAATGTGCTGCATGTTGATTTCACCAGTGAAAAGAATTTCTCCAGTTATTGAAGACTTTCCTGGCAGAATCTCAGAAAAAAAAATCTGACATTCTCCCAATCTGACTTCTGTGCAATGCAAGTCATGCACATTTTAAACACCGATGAATAATACCGCCTTTCTTCTAGGAACTGTTAGCAGCTGTAGAAACTATTACTGCCTGCTTAAAACCATGTCTCTGTAGTCAATACTCTCCAGACACTTAGCAATACTAAAGCTATTCCTGGGGCTAAATGAGAATTGCTGTGTGAATACAAAGTTTGATTTATGTTGAAATGAAACAACAAACATCTGATCTTTCCTTTTTTAAATAGCCATTCACATAAACACGAGTATCAGCTGCATAACTAGAAAGTGATGTACTGAATTTATAGAAATTAGACAAAGGAAGACCACCCACAGTTACCTTCAAGAAGAAAAGATTTGTCAGAGGGTGAAAGATTGCTGGTGAAGATATTTTGTACAGATGTGGCTGCCCTAACATCCTCACGTTAAGACTGTGGCTTATGAGAGTGATGCTTCATGAATCTAAATTTTCAAGTCTTCTGAAAGATGCAAAATTGATCAGCAGCTCAGTACCATATCCTGGCGCCGCTCGTCATCAGCTGCTCTCAGACTGATCACAGGCTCAGTGGACTGCCTAATAAAATGGTCCAGATGCATCCAAGAGGAAGTGGAGGCCTCTGTGTGCTAATGTTATTTGTTCGCATCCCAAAGCACAGGTGGGAGCAGAACACTCAGCCGTGGTTCCTCTGACATTTTTGAAATGATGACTGGGAAGAGAGAGGAAAAGTCACACGTGGAACAAAAGCAAACCTGGAAGTACATAGAGAATTTCAGGTATGTTGTACAGACTCATGTGCATCACTAAACTTTTACAGAAACCTGATGTACTGAAAATTTGTGATTCCTCACTGCAACAAACTGCCATCGAAGTTCATTTATTGTTTTAATGCATCTTCACCTTTCAACAGACAAAAACATGTAAGAAAATACTATCAGATTTGTGAAGGGCTTGTGATCTCTGTCAGAGATTACAATTAACTTGACCAGTAATGATAATAAAGTGAAGGTTAAGATAATTTGAAGTAAGGGCCTCAAATCAATGCTTTAAACTCTTCTAGACTAATTTAAATTGTAAATGAATCTGTAGCTGTTTGAGTATCTAGAAAGGTAAAAGATAAGCTAATTGTTCGGCTCATTACTAATTCTGCCTCTATTTGTGAGTTACTTGTTTTTCAAGCATCACATTTACATCTTCTAATCAGTGGTCTTTTTAATAAAAGTTTCAGCATGCACGAGTATTTCCCCATGTAGCAGAGGAACACCTCCACCTTCTCCAGCACCAGAATAGCCTGCCTGTCCTTCAGCTGCCCCAGATTTTTATTGAACAGAGCTCTGCAGTCAGTGCTGTCAGTGTCAGTGAACGGCCAGGGAAAATGCTACCTGGTCATATCTATGGCACATTCAGCGTCGCTTCCCTAAAAGCCACTGAAAATCGCTTTGCATGGCTGTTCCTGTGAGGTTTGGAAGAGGATACATCTCTCAGGAGAACTGAACAGCTGCTAGCTCCACCAGCCTACCTTCACCCTGGGGACAGCCTTCACTAAAACAGCACGTGACCAGTGCAGCTGTTCAAGGATAGGAACTTACCCTGAAACCTCTGTTGCTCTCAACTGCTCTGATGGGACTGTGCAAGATCCAGAGGTAAAACAAAGCTTGAAACTCCAAATACCAACCAAACACACAGCAGAATTGCTGTAATTCACTCTACTTTCAGGTTGAATTCCAACTCTTAAGCTGGCCTTAAGACCACTGATACTTTTTGGGAAAACTCTATTTGATTGTGCTCAAGATCCCCGTCCACTTTTACAAAGCCCTATCCCATGCTGCTCCCACTTCCCCCTCTGCCTTTTCTCCTCCCTACTCACACACACACTCCATCTACTTTTCTTGTTCTTTCAGTCCGTGGCTCTTGCACGTCTCCTTTTCTTGTCCGAGCTTTGAGCCTTATCCCATGCTGCCCTCTGGACTAAGCTCTCCCCCTGAGAAGGCTTTGGATGTCACACCTCAGTAACTCTGGGCTGACATGCAGATTCAATGGGAGCAAAGCTGACCAAGTATCTTACCAAGTATCCTCCATCCTCTGCTCCAAATCCTTCCTGCTGCCTTTCTGAATAATCTCATCCTGTCTTTACGTAGCATCTGTAACTTCACTTCCCTTTTCTCCTTAGCTGATGGACTACGTACTTGCAAAAATTGCCAGACCTTGACTGACGCTCCTACAGGCAGAGTATGAGGTTGTTGGTTTTTTCCTTCCTTTGTCTACAAAACATCGCATTATTTGAAAGTTTTCCCATAACAATAGAAAGAGATGTTCACTTAACAACATTAAACATACAGAAGGAGAAAGTGAGCAAATGAGGGGGAAGAGGACTCATTATTTTCTCAAATTCCAATAGTTTTTTTTTTAATAGCATTTTTTTTCAAAAGCACTGAACTTACACAATGCAAAAAGACTTAGATGTTGCTGGATATTGTTTAGAAGAAAAAGCACAACAAAGTAGCCACCACATTTTTTGGTCTGGGAATTTCAGCTCGGCTCTGTTTCTTAACTCAGCACAGTCAAAAGGCAACACTGCAATTAGAATCCTCCAGGGACTGCTGATGAAAAAAAGGCTGCATTCAAATCAACTGATTTCCACGGTCATGTATTTTGAGGGAACCAAGCAGCCTTACAAAACTTACCAAATAAGTACAAATCGTGCAACTAGGAAATACTCACAGGTATTCTTCTAACATTAACTTGACTTGTTAAACTTTACTCGTCATAGCTCCACTCAACAGAGTAAGAAAAATCAGGCTGCGGTCGCAAGGGTGGATAATTTACAACGGGAGGCTGACACCAGCCACATGGAAAATTAAGCAGCTTGAACTGCAGGCAAGCTTAGAGAAAGGGTGAAGCAATGGCTATGTTGTTAATCCCCATAGGGCACGAAATGGCATTCTGCTACACAGTGCTAATAGCACACATGAAACACACCAACAGCTGCAAGGCAGGCAGAAAAAGCCAAATAACCTTTTGGTATAAAAAACAGATTTCAAGTGACTTCATCCATCACAAATGATAAATGAAACAAAAATCTCCAGCACATAGGCACAGTACGAATGTGGGAATGGATCTTCCTAGCAATGGGGTCAGAAAGATCTGATCCTTGGCACTGATTCTGGAGTGAGCAATCTTTCAGCCAGGTTCCCTCCTCATCTGCCAAAGTGTAGAAAAGCCACTGATAACTGAAACACTCTTAAGCAATATTCTGAGCTGCTTTTATGTTACAATAATTACACGTGGGCTGCTCAGCACTGAATGGTATCTGGTATCATTATCCTAACACGTGTATCTATCCATGCAGACATTTATAGCGCGTCCAGCATAGCAGGGAAGGACTACGAACACAAACACATACAGCAACCAACACCGCTGGTGCTTCCCACTTCGGCTGGCAACGCTGTGCTAGTGCAGCCCGCGGGCAGGTGCTGTGGTTCCTGACAAGCCTGTTGGGTAGCGGTGACAGGAATCTGTCACATGCTGCCCACACGCAGGCCGTGTCCCGCGCGGCATGCTGACCTCCACGGAGGAATTTTCATTTTAAAATTCTGCTGGGAAATGTTACAAATACCAGCTGACAATGTGTAATGTATTACAGAGAAATGGCAAATCACAACGGTCGAGGCAGAACTGTAGGGAAACACCCTCCGAAGGCAGCAGCGGCGTTGCCAGAGCATGCTGTGCTGGATCAGAGGGATCGGACAGGTCTTTGTCTCTGAGGCACTCTCGCCCCATCACACGAGGCAATGGGCAGAGAGAGGCTCCTCCAAGCTGCCCGTGCAGTTCCCCGGCCTTGTGGTTGCCAAAAGATTAGTGGTGTCATAAGGGCTACTTAAAGCCGCCTCAGGCTGTGTTGAAAATAAACCTTTACCCTTACAACATTACGTTCACACCTTGCACAACTCCTTTTCCCCTAGAAAAAAGCCCTGTGCCAACGCGTTACAAGATGGGTGTCAAAGACCACTGACGTGCCCTCGACAGAACCACGCAGCCTGCTGCCCGTCCTTCCCTTACACAAAGGAACTCGAGGGACCTGCTTCCTCCAGCTTCCTGCCGACTTTACACCACAAAGTTGATGGAGAAGATGAACAACCAGTCACACTGCCTAGGGAGGCAATAAAATATATGAGGCTCTTGACCAAGTGTCGAGCAGAAGAGCCTCGGCACACCTACCCGCGGCAGTTCAGAGTGCTTCTGCTCCCGTGCAGAGGTTATCAGACCCATGGAAGAGCAATAAAACTGAGCAAGTACCTCGGATTCAAGCACTCCAGTGAAAAGTCCGGCCATTTAAGTGAGCAGGGCGTGTAGCTTTAAACCAAGTACCAGACCTGCCACCCGAGCCTCTGAGACAAACATAAATGCTCCCTCTCCCTGCTCTGCTGTGAGCAATCCTGTCTCTGCAGGGGTGGAAAGCAACTGGATGGGTGGCAGTAACTTCGGCTGCAGGAACAGATTTGGGAGAGCTCTTTTGCAGCATGCTGGGGGTCTGGGCTTGCTAAGTCAGGCAATGAGATAAGCCCAGTATTGTCTCTTTAACAAAAAGTAGGAGGTCTCTGCAATGATGATTTTTGCCTTTGGAAACTATATTAAGACCAGTGCAGAAACTGGTAGCAAAGAAGTGATTCATGAACACCAACAAAGTGATTCACCAGCCCCTTGCTAGGAAGTGATATCATCGCAACACATCTCCATGAGAATGGCAGAAGAGAGGCATTGTTTCACAGGACAGAAAAATGCTGCATTCTCCAAAAGAGAAGTGTTAAGCCCACAGGTGTGTATGACAAACGAGAGGGGACAAATTGTCAGTGCTCTGCGTAGCGAGTTGGACGGCCAACACTGACTGACAGACGCTTGTAAGCACTGCTGAAGAACATTTAACATTTCCAACCTGGCCTGAGATAAATTGCAAACTCTGGGTATGTTTTAAGATTACCGCGGCCCAGCCAGATTCTCCTTCACCTTCCCAAGCTGAGCCATCACTCCTTGCCCCATCCCTCAAGCCACAAACAGTAACATCCTTTCTTTCTCCCCACTTCATGGCCCTATCAGTGTGCTCTTCCATTCTCTTACCTAAGTCAGTCCTGCAATCTCTCTGACCCACAACATTGCCTCCACAGCCCCACACAGGCTCTCAGCCTTGCCAGGGATCTACGTGCCTTAGCAGTACCTCTCTCCAGCCCTCTGCTCTGCCCAGCGCAGTAAGGCCATTCCCAGGTGCCCGGGGCTGAGCACGTGCATGCAGCTGCCGTGGAGGCCGAAAGCAAGGCAGTATTAGGTTTCGGTACGTATGCTGCTTGTTGTCTTCAAGGGTGGCAGGCTGTGACTTTTTCAGTTTGTAAACCTGTATCTGGTGTGGGCCATGACCACGCTCTCCGCAGTTATTCTGGGTGGTATCAGCTTGTCAGCTCCTCAAAGCCCGAAGCATGCTGCACTCTGCCGTGCCTTGTAATGAACGACCTGCCCCTTGAAAAGCACGCAGCGGTAGGCTTGCAGCTATTTAACTACTGAACTCACGGTGACAAGCTGACATTGCCCAGACTAAGAAGATTTTTTGTTCTGTCAATCATTCCTTCTCTTCTGCCTGTCCTGTGTGCTAAGATGGCAAAGTGCTACCCCCTAGTTCACCTGATAGCAACGATTCTCCCTCACTCACAACCCTCTTCTCGTAAAACTTTTGCTTACAGCAGCTACCAGTGCTGCTTTCCTCCCCAGCCTGCTGCCCAGCTGTCCCAGACACCTGGGCCAGTTCAAATCCAGGGAATCGCCAGAGAAGAAAGTGGTGAATCACCCAATTTCTCCAAAAACTACTTGAACTCCCTGCAGGAAGACTGGTGGGCCTGCTGCTACGCAGACCTGCTGGCCAGCAACGCACAAGAGGCTAACATCAAATGAAGGCTTTAGGATGCTATCAAAGCAGCACTGGAGAAGGGAACCGTTGCACCACAGAATATCCCGAGATGGAAGGAAGCCACAAGGATCACCGGGTACAACTCACGGCACCAAAGGCAGAACAAGCCCAGCGCAATGCAGCAGGAAAGCGAGTTGTAAGTCTTTATTCTGCTGTTGCTCCTAACCCCCGCTGGCGTGGTAATGCAACCCGTACCCTCCGGTGTCACAGCCCCAGCTCCCTGGAGACCAGTGCTGTGGGTGCACGCAGACAGGGCTCAGATCTGAGCAGCTCTGGGATTTCTGATGTATCCAGTCACGCTTGGTGCCAAGCAGAGCGAAGCAGAACTCCTCACGCAGCCCACCCGCTTCTCTGGCTTCCCCTAGAGAAGTAAGCAAGCCACCCACCAGCCTCCTAACTCAGCCCTCGAAGGAACGCCCAAGGAGCAGGCTGCAGCGAGAGCTGGCTCTCTCCAGCACAGCAGCACTCGCAGCCTCGCGCGCGGCGGCACAGCGGTGTCCCGGAGAGCCCAGCTCTAGAAGGACGAGGCAGTCGAAGGGAGGAGACAGGAAATATGCTTCTCCTCACACACTCAAATGGGGAACTCGATTGCGTGATTTTTCTGTGTGGTAGGGCACCAGGGAGAATACACGCTTGATACAGTTTCAGTGTTCCACGCTTGATACAGTTTCAGTGTTCCTGTATGTTAGATAAGATCATAGGGGAACTCAATCAGCAATGGAAAATGGAAATGCCCCTTCCTTTTGCCAAACATAGAAAAAAGCACTGGGCCTGATTTTCCGCTGGTGACGCTCATTTAACATCACTGCAGTCCCACCACGCTCACAGTAACTTCTGCTATACTTAAGAAGAAATCTTAATTTCCAGTTTGGCTTAGGAAAATAGGTACTGTGTTTGGAGCAGACAAGTGTAAGTAAGCTGTTAGCAAGCACTTTAGAGAACGTTTCACTTTAGTGAACATATTCCTTCAAGTTACTACTACAACCTAGATAAGCAGCAACTATGGTACTCATCTTTTTTAAAATTATCAATTAATCGCTCCTGCATTAGGGTTTCCATTCCCATAGTCTCCCTGTTGCACACACACGGCACTTTATAAAGTCATGGAGGGATACCCCAGACAGAGCAGGCAGAAATTGATCAGAGATAACCATTTTATCTCTGTTACCCAGAAAAGTGAATGGTTCAATCTTCTGTGTAATATCAAACCTCATGCACCACAGGAACAGAAGCCTAAAGGCCACATAGTACTTTCACTTTGCGTGTGCATCTTCCAGTGATGTCAACTGGATGCAGGCTTCTGATTCTCAGCCAGTACAGCTTCTGCCAGGAAGTATTTCCATAAATACCCCATTCACTCACATTTATGTCCCAACAAAACTCAACATCTCTCCACATCATCTGGATTTAAACCAGCTGTCAGTTTGACATGATAGAAAGACCAAAAAAAAAAAAAAAAATGGGGGAAAGGGACAAAAGGGAGGAAGGGGAAGGAAAAAAAAAAAAAAAGCTTGCACAAATAAAATTTACTTCATCAAATTCTGGAGGCTCTTTGAAAGGTGAAAGCATTTTTAAATGTTGGCCGCAGGAAATAAGCTCTCTGCTCGCAGAGAATGGGATGACCACAATTCTAGGCACAAGGACAGCTGATAACTTGTGGTGAGATTACCACAGTTGTAGAATTTAACGACATGAAGATGGCGTAAGCTAACTGGTATCATTTCACCACAGGACGTGACAGCAGAGTCCCTACAGCTGGTTCCAAAGCTTAGCTGAGGAGTGACAAAGTGTTAAGCTACAGAAACATGATTGCTTGCAATCTTCTTTGATGTTCTAGGATCCAAACTGTCCTTGTTCCAAGGGCAAAACACTGCAAGAAACGAAGGGCCTATAGTAGAACAGAAGAAAGGTCATTTTCAACTTGTGCTTCTGATGAAGTTTTCAGATTCTGCACACAGATTTAACCAATTTTATCATTTTGCTTACATTAGAACCGATTTGTTCTTATTAAACCTTTCTTTCATTCTAGTCATATGCCACCCTTGAAGTAAAATAGCTCAGGTTCACACATAAAGATTGAGATTAGATAATGGAAACAAGAGATAATGAATCAACTGGTGCTGTACACAAAATAAAAATCTGCAATTACAAAGCAGCTAATGCACTGACCCTGCCTCACATTAGTTACATTACAGACTGGCCCCTTGGATCCCAGGACTTAGAATCACCTTTGCTCTCTCACAGGTCAAGTACAGCTCAGCCAAACCAGAAGATCTGTGCCAAACAGTTTGTATTTCTAACAATTAAATAATGAATTTGCCTTTTATAAGTCACTTAGGAGTCACACTTACACAATTATTTGCACACACAGCCACTTTATACTTAATCCCTCCTTTCAGTCTCAAACACAAAAAGCTATTATCAGTTGGCCAGGCTCTGCTCTCCTTTGCCCCAGTGCTACACCACGGCGCTTGCACTGTGAGCAGCAAGCTGCCGAGCCCTGCGCTGCACACGGGAGGGCAGAACTCCACCAGGCTGCTTCTTCACAGAGCTCACTGCCCTCGGCAGCGCCTGCAGCGCAGGTGGTCTGGAGATTTTCTGCTCTGTGGCACATGCTGTCTCCTTGCTCGGTCCTTCTTACTCCCGGGGAGCTGCACGAGTCCCTCCGAGGCCCTTATTTTAAATGCATTTTGTTTCCCATACAGACCAGCGCAGGCTACTTATTCCCCTTACTTCATCTGATTTACAAGAAACACGCCAGCTGGGTAACACTGAACAAAAGACAAAATTGTTTCTACAGTGTATTTACAGACAATAAAATGAACCTATCCAGCAAACAAACTGTACACAACGTGCCCTATTATTAACTGAAACCAGAAGAAACACTCTTCAGTACTTGCAGTACCAGCATAAATATATGCTTATGTCCTGAGTAACCTAGAGCTTCCAGCAATTACTTAGTCCTCAAAGCTTTGAGCCAAGTTTTCTCCACGACATGCCCTCACTGGGGCTCACAGGCGGTAACAGGTAACTGGTCTCTGAGCCCATTTCTTCCCAGCCTCACTGCTGAAGGCACCCTTGCTGACCAGATCACCCAGCCTCGTTCTCCTGGATTATATTCACTTACTACACGTCATGATCACCGCCACACTCCCAGGCGTGGTGTCGTGCCCTGTGCAACATCTGCTAGCACAGGACAGGCGGCTCGGTGCAGAGGAACCCCACGAAGATCCCAGCGGGCAGCAAGAGCCCTGCTGCCAGTAAGGGGGCAACCACAATACTGCCCACGACAGCTGGGGCAGGAGTTATTGTTCTGCTCCTTTACAGGTGCAGTGTTTACAAACTCATACCCTGTCCTTCTGCAGGTGTATGGTTTCACCACCTTGCATAACCACATCAACAGCCCCGTAGTTCAAGAGGCAAACTCCCCCAAATGCTTCCCATTGTATAAAAGGAAAAGTAATCTATTACTCAATGTGAGACACAGTAAATCGCCCCAACTTGGCTATTGATGCCTGTCCAAAAAAAACCACAAAGGGTCCTCTTTTGCCACCCTTCTACTAAATGATAATCTAATTAAGGAAAAAAACTTGACAAGTCACAGCGTGATGCTCCTGATGCAAATTCATACGTCTTTTTTCTTCCCCTACTATAATTCACGGAAGTGGAAGACTGTCCCATTCTTCAAGTGGGAGATGTTAAGACCTGTGTTTTAGCTCTCGGGTAAACCTGGAAAACAAGGTAAGGGCTTCTCCGTGCATGAACCCCAAGTGACTCAACTGAAGTGCGTGTAGATGAGGTGAGAACCAGGAGAATCGGATAATCACATTCCAACTCTGTACAGACAGATTCGTAAACAGAGAAACTGGCCGCTATTTCTGAAGTGGAGAATTGTCACCTCAGTACAGCAGCAGCATGACTCTGAATTCAACATTGTAATTCTCAGACAAAGCTACGGTAAAAGCACATCAAACTTACAAAAACAACTCTTGGGCAACCTTGCCTGTACCTGCTTGTATGAGGAATCAGCACCTTGACATTGTAACACACCATTTCCCTACAGTGTAGTATGTGATCAGCTTCAGATCCTTCTGTTCTGCCTCAAATATCCATACACAGACGTGACATATATACGGTTTACACACATGCTGTATCCAGCACACACACAAAAAAAGAAAGTGCCCCACATTCAGCATTCAGTTTTAATGGTATACATACACATGCACAAACATGGACACAGTTGACCTTCAGAAATCAAGTATGTATGTAAAATGAGATTTTTAATACACCCTCAAATATGTCTCACCATTAATGGAATTCCTTCCCGGTGTTGCTTTTCTGCCTCCAGGCAGGATCAGCAGGATCGAAGACACTCTGTGCTGAGCCCCCCTAGCAGCATTAGTAGAAGCCAAGTCCCAAAGGTATGAGAATGAGGCCCTTGTTACTCCTGCACACCAGGAGGAACTCACCCTAACACTCCATAATAAGGCCAAAGCTTTTAGCTTTAACTCTGAAGCCACAAGAACTACAACCTACCACAGGAAGACAGAAGAGATCAAGGACATCCTCAAAGCCTTTGTTAGGTGAAAAAAGCAAAGTGCACAAAGTTACTTAACTTTTTGTGGGCTTATGGCTCTGTTTGCATCCTCATCCAGTCATAAATTTTAGTGTACACAAATACAGTTACAGTGCTGCCTCGAGTTCCACGCAAACAGCTCTCTATAAGCAATGTCAACTCCTGCTATGTGCAAGGCCTTACCTATACAGGCCTCTTTGCAGGATTAGGACTGTAAACTATGTACATAAATGCTGGTAAAGTGTGTTTACATAATATGTAAATAGATAAAGAAAAGTACATTCACACCAACTACTGGGGAAAGAAAACAAATCATTTTTCTCCTGCTAAAAGTACTGAATCACTTACCATCTGGCTGGGGAGAAAAAGGACTCGGTCCAATTCAGCTATGAAGAAAATCCTGTCTAAAAAGAGTAATCACATGCTAGATCCCCCTACGTTCAATTTCCAGTCATGTTAACATGGAGACACAAGAGTTTTGTTTTCCTGGAAGGGAAAGAAAGAAAGAAAAAAGAACCGTAAGAGAGATGTGAGGCTTGGTAGGCCCTGATCCTGCAAACTCCAAACACTTTGCTACGGGGCACAGTGACAGCTATTTTTCAGGAGAAGCTGAGCCACTGCATCAGTTTCTGCTGGAATGCATCCTAATTTTCTAAGAAAAATCTGACACATATTTGCTACCATGCTGTGAAATGCAAAAGTGAAATCTAGATACTAAATATCTGAACTAATTTCCCTTTATACACTGGCAACACTTTTCTCCCTCGATCACATGAAGATACACAAATGCATATGGCAGCACAGAGCAGGAGCTTTATGTAACCGACCGGCATAAAGCTAAAGTGAAAACTGACTGACTAACCTAAACACACCAAAACACCGAAAAAGATGTCCCTATCCCACTAAATACCTTACCTACTACAATTTACGACTCTTTTTCTACTGAACACTAAGGCTTTCCATGAAAAAATATACCTATTATTTGTTTAAAATAGAAAAATGTTCCTTGGCTATTCCCAAATGTGACTTATTCCTTCCTTCTTAAATTTAGCACAGTTGATTAACCCCGTAGAGATCTTCACTGGGATAGATTTGATCCTGAAATCACCTAAGAAACGAAAAATTTCCCTCTCACGCTGAGACTGAAAGCAGTGTGTTACAGACCCGATGCACGAGCAAGGGCGATCAAGTTCCTGTGGCTTCATGCGTTACTGCTTATCACCTGTGTGATGACCGTACCCAGTCCTCACCCTGCGATTGTGAAACAGAAGGGCTTAGCTTAAAGTCTGTGCTAAAGCATTTTTGGCAGGGAAGGAAGGCTATGGTTGAGCACCAAACACGTTACAGTGACTCAGCTGCAAAGCAGTAACTCTTTAAGCCACAGAAATTGGATAACTTTGGTCCTTGCTAGTAACCGTGCCTCAAAGTTGGCCTGTGGTCACTACCTCAGGTATCACAAGCAATGGCAGGCCCACACCTCGTACCCTCCGGGACCCCAGAGCCGGTAAATTATCTACTTCAAACTCAGTCTCCAACAGCACGGAATCACACCCTGCATGAACACAAAAGTGCTTAAATAATGCGTATTATCTCAAAGCAGGCAAAAGCAAACATGGCACTGCAGTGAGTGATAATGGGAGGAACAGACACGGACCGAGGAACACTTCCTTGCAAAGAAGCTTTCCTCGTTACTGCTGCACGACGAGACCCTGCAGCGTCTCTGAGTGGAGCGGGCCCTTCCCCTGGGTCATAGGAACAAAACCTTCTCTTGCCTTTTGAAAGTCAGCTGCTGAGGGGACGGCTGAAGGCCAAGGGAGCTGCTTCCAAACAGAGATGACCTTGCAAGCTTTCTCCCACCCTCCGCTCTCTGACTGAGCAACCAAACAGGACCCTCGGGATTCTCCGAAAAAGTCACAGAGAGAAAAAACAAAGTGGAGTTTGGCACTGATGTAACAACGGCCTGGGGGGGCCTTATGGGTCTGGCAGCCGGTGATGGTGGAAGAATTCAATGGATCTACGGGATGTGGTTTCAGAAGCTGTGGAGAGGCCCTGCTCCCAGCTGTGGAACTGTACAGGGCTGGTGGCAGCGAGCACCGCGCGGTTCCTCCCTCCCCGGCGTGCCTGGAGCAGCACCCCACGCTCGCTACCGGCCACCACAGGGCGCATGCTGGTGCTCCACTTCTCTGTGGGCAACACAACCACGCTTCACGGCCCAACCTCAAGATCGGGATCTTCCAGACAGGATAAGCCCCTCATGCTAACGCAGTGTCAGGACTACAGCCAAGTATGACTTTCATTCTGTATCAAATATCTCAGGAAAACAGATTTCAACTTTTCCAATGAGTTTAAACAGCATTTAAATTAGCTTATATCAACAAAACGATACGTAACCCGTGCATTTTGCTGCTTTTGAATGTGTTGATGTAAAATAATTACAAAAATTATTTTAATACAACCAGATATAAAAGTAAGCAAGCAAGAAATCATGAGCAAACACACCTCATTTTTAGCTCTCTTCTGCCCATTTCTGTCAGTTAAAAGACTAAAAGTGATAGTCCAAATTACAGTGTCGTCTACATTTTTAGTTTAACCAATACAATATAAATCTTAAGTGATTCCCACTTGTTGCTTATTACATTCTTCAAAACCTAGTATCTATGCATCTTCTGTCAATATTTTGTTTTGAAAGTTATGCCAGTAATAAGAGCGATGATACAGCTCCTTCTGAATTACACCTGCAAATTGAGCTGTGGGTTTCTTTAATCTAAGTAACTATCAAAAAAGTCTTTTTACATTCCTGCCCATTCCTGAGCACCCGGTATCGTGGACACTTCAACAATATTCTTTGGATATATTTTTGAGTTTTAGGCTTAGCAGTCACATTTATCCCAAGTTATATGATTAGATTATCTTTAAACAACATTAAAGATGCATGAAACTTAGAAATGTCGTATGGTAACTCTTTCCACAGCCACTGGTGGATTTTCCCCCCTCTCTTTGTTGTCACGGCTGCATACCACTGGCAAAAGTATCCTGCAGCTCCACAGCTGCAGCGGGTCAGTGCCACCACACAAGCAGCTCTGGCCAGGGATGTCTTCATGCAAACTGAATGGCAACAAGAGAGCACCTGAAGGGAAAGCAGTTTCTAACTGCACTGGTAAACGTCTCCTTCCTCATACGCGGGATTGGTCCTAGACAGTCAGAGAGTTCAGAAGGAATAAGGCCATGACTAACTCACAGTACCCATCGCCACAGTCTAACCTGGGTGTAGTCAGAGACACCAGCACAGATCTGATTTGCACCAGTGGAAACCACGAAATCAGCGGAGCTGAGCTCAGAAGAGCAGGATGAGGTTCATTATCTCTGCAAATTCATGCATGGGGAGTTGTATGCTGCACAGCCTTTCCTACTGAGTCACTCCAACTCCTGCTCTAGGCTGTTCGGTAGCAAACTGTCAATAAAACTCATTAATGATGTGCTTTATATAGAAGTAGTGCATCTAACTGGGAGGCTGCAACAAATGAAGAGTTGCAACAAGGGGTGAATTACGTGCTTAATGGAATACAGGATATGTGTCAGTAAAGAAATGGGAAAGGTGGGTGGGAGTCTTAATGTTACATAGATCTGCTTGAAGTTTGGTATATAGATGAACCTAATTCCCCTTTTGATTTCAGTACAGTTATATCTAGCACTCCTCTGTGTTTCTACTGATATATAAAAATTCTCTGATGAATAATTGATAACCAACTTTTCTTTTACGTAAGCCATTACCGAAGAGACAGCAAATATTACAGACATGTTTGTCTTCTTTCTTTTTAGCCTTGTTCTCATCTGAATCACGTTTGGCTAGCATTTGTACGTCTCTCTTTGATTGGTGGTAGCTCTAACAGTAAAGAAACACATACCTTTGCAGAATTGGTGGCATCAACAGTGCAAAAAGGATGTTCTTTGACACAGTCCTATTGTTCGTTCTGTGTAAACACACCTCTGCAGTGGCGGGCAACATTATAACCGAAGATGGTTTCTGCACTGCCTGTCCAAGTTCTGCACCTTGTGAAATAATCCAGCATCGTAGCACAACATTAAATTACAGCTAACAACTGACCTGCTACGTAGGCGGCCGTCACTGTTGTCCGTTCAAGGCTGTTGGTTTACCAACAATTACAAGCAATTCTAACTTCTCAAAACAAATTAAGAGGATCTGGGAAGCAACCCCTAGAAGAAAGTGAAAATGAGCTTGGGGTACTTCACAAACTTCGGGGAAAACTGTAATACATAAAAGTAACAGAGAAGCAAGAAGCTAAAAAATTGTCAGTTCCATGGAAGAGTTCAGGTAGAAAAAAGGAGAGGAACTTAGTAGTGGAGAGGGGATGGAAAGAAAATAGCTGGTAACAGTTCTCAACACACTCTGTGTGGGGGGAAGAAAACAACAAATGCAGCAAGAGACCAAAACTGCAGCCTGACTCTGACCTCACTCACACTGGTTTTATCGCAAAATCACTGGGCTGAACTTTGGTCATTGCATCACCGACACAAAGCCGTCTCAAAGCCCAGACATGCCAACTACACTGTTGTTGTTTTTTCCTTCCCATACATTCAAGATGGTAGATATTGGTTAAGGATATACCTGGGAAAGGAAAGGAAAGGAAAGGAAAGGAAAGGAAAGGAAAGGAAAGG
>CM021770.1:5768463-5840374 GCA_011076525.1 Nettapus auritus | reverse complement strand
CTTCGCCACCTCTTTTTCCCGCTGCTCTCTCCCAGAATCAGGGATGGAAGTACAGAGTGCTTAAATTCGAGTTTTTCTTTTCTTTCATTTTTTTTTCCAAGCGCTAAAAATAAGCTCCCCTGTGCCTCCCTTCCCAGGAGAAGGCAATCTTCCCTGCACCGTTCCCGAGCTCGGAGCTTGCAGCCCCTACGTCTTCCTGCTGATGGGGGTGTCACATGTAGTTATGGCTGAAAGCTGGATCCCATGTTATGTTTGTGTCGCTAATCTCATTACTTTGGAATATTTCATCTTACCACTGTTTATTCCTGCCTTTAGGAAAGCAACTCGCACACTACCTGTAGTGCGCAAGGCCCCATTCAGTGCCATACAGGGGGAGAAAAATCGACAGCCCAAGCAGCTGCAAGACAAGGCGACATCGGAGAGATGCTACAAAAGCACGCTCCTGCTCCAAAGCAACAAACCAGCAAGGCTACAAAACCCTCGTCTTTCAGTTTTAACTCTAGATATCAACACTGACAGGTTTTAGGACATGAGGGAACGCGCCACACGGACTTACCTCTGTGTCGGGTCCCAAATGCTGTCAGGTCGTGTCTCGCGGGCTCCTCTCCACCCGTGCAACACCTTACACCAGCTGCCAAAGGCTCCCTCAGTTGCTCAGTTTTTGTTTCACTGCTCCTGCAGTCAGCGCAGAACCCAGGCTAGGAGTGTACCTAAAAAAGTAAAAGCGTCAGGGCATTTGTCATGCTTTCTAAGGAGCAGTAGGCATAAATCTAGATATTTTCCCTTACGGGCGATCTGGGAAGCGCGCGCAGTAATTAGGAAATATACACACTTAGTGGTTTTTAACATATAGTAAGATTTTTTTTTTTACCAGTTCTTTCTAGCACTTAATGTACAGCCAATACAGTTTGGCATGTGAGACCTAGTTGAAAGAAAGCTCGTGTTCAATTTCAGTAGGATCCTAGATATTTTGGTTTAACAAAAAAAAAATAATCTCAATTTAAAAGTTAAATTGTGACAGAGAGACAGAGAGAGAGACAGGTGCTGGGAAATTTGACTGAGAAGTAGGAGCAATTGTATTGTACCTTTCCATTACAGCGGAGCTATAATTGGTCTCATCACTACTATGAAAGAACAAAATATTGGAATCTGTTGTGCGGTGGGGCAAGTTACTTCACATGAATTTGAGAAACGGTAACTCTATGTACAGAATCCTCCTTACTGAAAAACGTCGTGCACGTGTCAGACACAGGTTTAAGTGATATTCGACGGCATCCTCCTATATTACTTTAAAATACCACGAGCCCACTGATGACACTAAATCATAAAGCACACGCGAGAGAGAAGAACCGGGGTTTCACATCCCCGTATCTCAGTTCCACCTTTGAACCAACTCGGCAAATTTAACGTTCTTCCGCCGTGGCAAAGGATTCCATGAAAGACTGACATGACTACAGCTTAACAGACCTCCAGGCTAACTTCACATAAGGAGTACTGCTGTTATTTGACTTTGTTGGTTCATTTTAAAAGCCTTCTTAAGGATGGGGTAAATTGTGCCTGATTTCCAACCTCTACGCATCAACCAAGTCACACTCAATGGGAGCTTTGTCTGAAGGGCGGCAGGATCTGGTGCAGGGCAAGATGGAAACAGAGTTAATGCTTGGGCTTCAGGAAGACATTGACAGATGAAACTTGAATGGTTCTGGTCCCTTTTCAGATATTCGTGCTGTAGAGCTCTGCATGTGTTTTGTGCCTTTGATCCTCATTTGGCTGATTAAACTAGCATCCAGGGTTAGACCGTCCAACTCGTACTGACGTCAATGAGCCTTACACGCAAAAAATCCTACTGATTCCTGTGGTTCCTACAAACCACGTGGTTTCATATGACGGACAGATTGTTGGTGTAAATTGCCAAAGCCCCACTCGCACCAAGAGAGGAGCTGTGCTTCAGTGGCCCTGTATGCGTGCAAGTATCTGGCTTCTCCCTGGACTCTGCAGCTTCCAAAGGCAAAACTACCCAATTTGCAACCCACCCTGAAGCCATTCGGGATATTTTCACTGATTGATTTCAGATCATTCAGGAGTGAATTGGAAATGAACACAGAAGTGCATGCTAACTTTTGTATTGTGTACCTTGCACATTGGGATTCTCCCAAGAACAGAAGATTTACGCTTACACGGAGTGGTCCTGCCTTCTCCCCTTCCCGGTGTGACATGTCTGACCAGATATAGCGCTGCCTGCGTGCAGAGTTCAGAGCTGAAGGGCTGAACGTCTCTTTCACTCCCAATTTCCTTGACCCCCCCTTGGATTTATTGTACTTGCTCTTTTAACAAGGTGCTAGCTGATGCTGCACTGGGTGCATTTTCCTGCAGTCATTCTCTACTGCGAGCACCTGAGACAGGAGCTGCAGGAGTAAAATTGCACCTGAATTTAAAAGGGCTGAGGAAGAAAAGGCAACTCATCACCTGCAGGAGCTGGCAGCACCATTTAACCAGCTTAACATCACGCTTCCGAGTTGCTCCAGGGGGGTTACTACGCTTTCATAGCAAAACTTGACCGACCTCATGTGCTAACAGCAGTGATACCAGTAGGTCTGCTTGGGAAACACACCCTCACGCTTCCACTGTGCACTTTGTTGCTTTTGGGGACATTAGCGTTACCCCAGCTCAGCTGGGAGCTGGGTCTTGCTCCTGGATCGGAGGTAAGTGACCTGTGTTCCGATGACAGCAAGGAAAGTTGGTCCTAAGCCTGTGCTAGATTCAGGGTGTGGTTTGTGGGTGCTTTTTGGTGCGGGGGATTGGGGTTTGTTTGTTTACACGTTTCACATAAAAGAGAAGTTCTCGTCTCCAAAGCCGTATTTCGGAGTTTCATAAATTTGCCCTTTTTCGTTGAAAGTAGAGAGACCTGGCATGTTCTCACAGGAAGAAATACGTGTTTACTAATGCCTTGTGTTTTGCCAGGGGTGTCTGCTGGATTCCCAGGCTGCAGTTAAAAGCCACTTCCCTTAAATCTAACCTGCCGTTCCCTCACGGACCTGCCACAGGCTCTCAGCCTTTACTGGCTGGTCGCTGAAAGCCAGTACCCAGCCAGGGAAACCTGGTGTAAACACGAACCTACAGGAAACAGCTGCCCGACTGCTCGCATGCTAAGGGAAGGGGGGCGGTTAGAGAGTAGAGGAGAAGGCATCCCAGCCTGCCCTTAATTATGGTACCTTAAAACCACACTCTGCGGTTTTCAACCAAGGCTTCTTGTTGTCTTAGCATGAATGCCTGTAAATTTGAAATAAGTAAATGACTGTATTGTGAGGAGTTGGCTCAGGAGAGCTGTAGCAGCATCCTGAGGGGTTCTTTAAATGTCAATAACATTTTCTAATTCAGGCTGTAGAAGCTAAGCCTGTGTGGAATCAGCAAGTTACTGGTATAAACGTGTGTGGCCATAAACAAATACATATAACAGAGAAAACTTCCAGTCAAACAAAAGCAACAACAAACTCGGTCACCCCACATCTATTTTTGTTTACAGACAAGTCATTCTCGTTATTAAATGCGCGGAACGCTTCCTGGCTATTCCTGGACACGGTTCCTAGCATACGTATTAAATCTGTACTCCTACCTCTGCTCCCCCGTTGCTCTCCTCGCCCAGCACGGGAGCGTGTGCGGCTCCACTGCCCTCTCCTGGGAGCAGGCGCTCGGGAGCCCGAGAGGACTCGGCCTGCAGAGTAGAAAGCTGCACGCCAGGCTGGGTGCTGGGCTGGGTGCTCCCGGTGTTTCACCGCACGGCATCTCTCCGAAGCTTTGCACCGCAGATGTGCTGCCTGTAGAGACACAAATGCAGAGCCTTGGTGGGTCCCAGATCCCAGGCCAGGGCAGCAAGGTTGCCTGATGGATGCAACCCCACAGGCTGCGATGATGCCCCTCTCCCCAAAGCATTAAGGTTAGATGCCACGTGAGGCAGAGAGGCACTGGGAGCAGGCCGTGAAGGAGGTATCCCAGCCGAAAAGCCCTCCAGCACCCTCTCGCATGGGGCTGGGAGCCTCGGGCAGCCCGGCCAGGCACTCCTGCTCACTGCTGCCCACAGGATCTCTCGCTGCCCAGGAGTCCAGCACCAACCTGGCCCCGTGGCCAGCCACGCCACCAGATCCGGCCCACAAGTGTCCCAGGTCGCCTTCAAACTGCACAACAGCTCCATGACCAAAGTCAGCAGCTCCTCCACACGTGTATAAGCTGACTGGGTAAAGTAGCAGCTCTGCCTGATGCTTGCTGGAAAAGAAAAAAAACGTATCTCACAACAGGGAGAGTAACTCAGATATAACTCATACACACAGCACCCATGTGACAAGACTCTCAAAATAATGGCTTTGTTTCTGAATAGTGGTAGTCTGACTGCTCAGCTTCACTTTGCAGCCCTTTCTTCCAAAAGCAGCTTCTCTTAACCTTGTATTTCCTGCTCCGATGCATCTCCTGCGCTTTGTGTAAACAGCTCTTTGTCCAAAAGCTGCACCGGTCCTCTAGCCCAGAGTGAGACTGATCGAGCACATCCTTTAACAATGCAAACGGTCTTCTTCTTTGAAGGACCCAAATAAAAGCATAGCAAGTGTCACGCTTTCGTTAATGTTGGTTCCATTACCTAGTGCCTGAGTACTTAGAAAGCTTGTCCAGAAGGCTTTCCAGATGCGCTCAGTTCAGAGGAAACACCACCTTCAGGACTGGGTAAGGCTTTTTGTCCTCACCTGGAGAGTACGGTCACATATCGCATCTCTTCAGCAGACCAGGAGAGAACGCAGAACCCTAGCACCATTTTCCAACCAGTCTTCTGAGATGAGAAGCAGAAGAGCTCTGGGGGGTATTTCTCAGAAGCTTCCCACCCCTCCAGGGAAGCTGGAGCCATTTGTGGGATTTCTGGATTGCCAAGGACTCATCTGTGTTTGCCCTGTCTGTGTGCTGTTTTTCACAACCTGTCTCCATTTACGTCTCATTTCTCCGTGCCTTGGTCTTAAACCAGTCTGCCCTGAGCCTTGAAACCCCTCAGCTCTTTGCTCTGGGTAAGTCAGTCTGAGGGTGGTTCTGCCTTTTCCTCATTTCTTATCATCATTTGTTTTCTGCTCCTAAGGGCATGGCTAGATGCTCGAGCCTCACCAGAAGATCATCCTGACTGCGAACTCCTGAGAAGGGCGCTGAGGTTCAGCGCCAGCAATTTTGCCCACTGGATGGTTTTTCTTCTCAAACTGCCAACAAAGTTTATTGGAGCAGACAATTTTAAAAAAATCCCACGAGAGATTAAAATAAGCAACATGTTTTGCTTTAAAATTTCTAGGACCAGATCTTCAAGCAGTGTAAATTAGCATAAGTTTTCTGATGCTCTAACCCTTACAATCTGAGTGCAAGTCAAAATTGGGCATGCTTTTATTTAAGGTTTGGTTACTTTTCAAGGCTAAAACTCAAACTGCTCCTGAGGGTGGGCACGGTGGTTTTTTTTACTCTGTACTTGGGCTGCTTCCACCTCTTTTGCAGGAGTTTATTTCTATCTTTGATTTATTTTCTCTGCTGAGATGTATTTTCCTTATTCTTTCACCTCCCCTCTCATTCATCTGTCTCTCTTTACTCTCTATTGTCCAACCTTTTCAGCTCTTTTCTCTCTTCCCCCTCCCGTCTTTCCTCTTCCTTGGTAGTTCCTTTTCCTTCCCCCTTATCTCAGCAATCGCTGCCAACAGCTATATTTGGAATAGAGTGGGAACAAGCTATTCTTGTGACTTTACTTTGAAATAACTGAGAGGAGCAGATGATTTGCTTTGAACAAATAGAGGATACATCGAGGAGAAGGCAGGCTAGTAATGTCAAAATGACATTGCTAGGGAATACCTGCCCAGCAGGTTTGTCTTTCCCGACTCTCAGGATAACTTAACTAGCTATGAGTTTCTGTTTGCTCTGTTTTAGCTTTCAATCCTCTTTCCAGGTTAATAGCACGAGGTCCTAACAAGGCCTGGCTCATCTTCACAGTGTCTGGGCACTCGTACATCAAGGGGAATGACTGCCACCTAAAATCTCAGATGCTGGAATTAGCTGAGACAGGATATATTCTTGTTTAGCACTTGAACTCAGAGCAGTTGTATCTTCTGGTGTAGTCACAAGATACTGTTATAGAGTCCCACTTGAATGGGCTAGGACAGAAATATGCTGGGAGGAACAACTTCCTATCGAGCAACATGATTTCTCCGTGTCCTCTCACATTAACTCCTCATCACCACCTGTTCCCCATCACCACGACCATTTAAACTGCTGCAAGCAGTGCATTAGCATAGCCAGTGAGAACCAGAGCTACACGAACGGGACAAAACAGAACATATTTCCCCCTGTCCTCTGTATTTCTGTGTTTATATGATTAACTCCCACATTGGCAAACCAAACAAGAAATGAGGCCAAATGAGAAATTCAGCATTAGAGCTTTGCATTTTGTGCCTGTGCCAGAAGACGACCCAAGTCTATTTGTCTGCTCTCAAATGAAGCAGGTTCTATTAAAACCATACTGCTGTACACGTGGTCGTGTGTGAAACTGCTTCATACAAAGAAAGATGCGTGAAATTATATGCAGAAAGATGTAGGGAAAAGATCTTTAGTTGCAAGTTAAAAAAAAAAATCAAAGGCGGGGAGGCTGCTAAAGCTAAAAGGAAATGGTTCTTCCATCCATTAAGGACTTCCCAGGACTTTACAAACCAGTTAACACAAAACATAATGTGGGGCTGATGTGGGGCTTTCCCAGTTGTCTCTGCAATAATTGTTAATACATTCATTTTGCCCACAGAATATGCATCAATACCAATGCCTTAGGAGGGCAGGCTAGGCTGAGTTGTAATGTTTTTCTACCAGATCATCTAATATAAAAACATCTCCATCTTTGAGCAAACAGGCCCTTTGCCAGCTCCACACATACTACTACCACCACACTACAAATCTTGTATGTGCCATACCAAGTGGAGGCAAAGCAAGGAGAAGAAGGAAGGATCCAGGATAAGAAGTGACATTTACTTTCAGCACTACTCTAAGTCCCAGAGACTGCCAAGTGTCTCTTTGGGCTTCTCTCCCTTAAAACTGAGCACAGAAAAATTTGGTGTATGCTGCAGACATACGAATATATCAACATCTCATACTCAGTTAAATGAAAGTGCAATGGCTAAGTGTTATTTCATCAGTGTCAGATGAGTTTTTGCAATTTGGTGCTGCCATGGAAAGCAAATTTATTTAATCTGTGTTCCCAACCCCAGGTTTACAGACACAAGTGAACTTCCAGGTATTTAGAGAACACTGCCAAGTCCACGGAGAACTCAGAGAGGACTTAGCCTTCTCCTGTTACCTTCTCATGGGCTCTCCCATCCTCACCATACTGAAAGCTTGCAGCTTTCCTCTCTGCCTCCTCAACTCCACATGCTCAGCACAGCTGAGTAAGACAACTTGAAAGAGCCTCTGGAAAATAATATTGACTTTCAGGGCTCCCAGTGCACTATATGGGCTGCAGACCTGGCCAGCCTACTGAAGGAGCTAGCCCACAGCTACACGCACCTCACAGGACCAGGCACCAGAAACTTCTTCTAGCACTCTCAGCAATATCAAAGTACCTTTGCTTTTTATTACTGAGCAGATGCAGATGGGACTTGCCAGCACCTAAGCCGTGACTGAACCCCACTGAGATTTGCATCGTAGGCTCTCTCCAACATCCTTGGTCTGGACCAGCTGAGAAGATAAACATTTTCTGAACCTTTCTACCACCACTCAGAACTGAGGGATTTTTTTCTACCTGTAGTTAGTTACCCTTGCCCACAGTGTGTGACACTGTGGATTCAGCCCCCTTTTCTGCCTGAATTTATCTGAGCCCACTTCTTCCATATCACAGGATGGGACTGGCCAACTTCTGGGAGCAGGACTGGCTCCACAGGGAAGATCAGGGCACCTACCTGGAGAAGAGCCAAGGTCCAGTAGGAATATGCAGCTGGTGTCCTGATTTCCACACTCTAGCTCCGAGCAGGTCGTGGGAAGCTGACAGGCTGTGCATTTTTGCGACAGTTACAACCACCACCCGCAAATACTTTACAGGCATCCTAGAAGGGACGATCACTGCTGCCATAACCCTTGAAGAACCTGGGAAGAAAAGGTGTGAAGAAAGAGCAGCAATGAACAGGTGTTGATTTTTACTTTATCTACAAGAAACATCAAAGAACAGCAAGTATTCCCCCCTGTCATGTACAACGGACCTGCCTCACAGCTAAGCTGAATAATCATCATATTAAGAAACCCATCCCACAACTCAGGACAGTGCTTGTGTTAGTGCACCACTAAAACCACCGGGACTGCAGCCCTGGAGGAGCTGACCAGGGCTGCTCTGGACTTGGCAGGCTTTCTGGAAAGCACACCTATTGTAACACAATTTAAAGTTGAGAACACGTCTAAAAAACACACGCAATGTCAGAGAAGGAATGAAATGGTGCTTCTCTCCCCCCCACCCCTCCAACCTCATTACAGGCTAAGGAAAAATAATGTATGGAGAATAATACTTCACCATCTAAAGAGTTTTTCTGGTTTCTAAATCTAGTGAAGAGTCATTGTATATTTTGACAGAAAAATGAATCAAAATAATAAAGTGAATACAAAATTATATTGCTGTCAATAATTTAATTTACACAAAATAGCACTGTGACATGGTAATTGTTATATATGATGCAGCATTCAGTATAATATTTGGAGAATGCATTATAGAAAGTCAACATTTAACTACTAAAATCAACTTACATAATCAAAGCTGTCAGGGAATCTTTACAGTTTTATATTAATTTGAATGTAATTTACTATAGAGGTGTCATTCTTAGAGGTGCTTACAATAGTTAATGATCTCTGCTTTTCCATTATAAAATCCTATTTCCAAAGGCTTATAACTTGATCTTAAGAACTCTCAGCCCTCCGGCACATTTTCCTCTTCCTCACAAAACTACGTTAGACA
The DNA here is from genome assembly GCA_011076525.1 of Nettapus auritus. NCBI lineage: Eukaryota > Metazoa > Chordata > Aves > Anseriformes > Anatidae > Nettapus > Nettapus auritus. The sequence continues at coordinate 5,831,388 of CM021770.1, read as the reverse complement.
TTTTAAACTTCTCTCTCAGAGCAGAAAGTGTGGTTACTTTCAAAATTTGCTGCTTCCTACCCAAGGATCTCAGAAAAAGAAAGGTTCTTCACAGTACCAGAAGACAACGTTACAATTGCGTTTTCTTCCACTTTCCTGAATATTTTGCCACTCAGACCATTTTTCTTGATGAACAATCTAAGCGTCATCCAGTTGTTCCACGTGAACAACTAAGGTGAACCAGAAGGTGCCAAGGAATCTTACGTTTCAGCTCACATCTCTTAAAGGCTAACCCTTCCCACAGAACAACAGTAAAACTAGTATCACCTCTGGCCTCATCGGCCTTCTTACTTCTTCCTGATCAGCATTTATCCTCCATGTCGATAACATTCCTAAAGTGAATGCCTCTAAGCCCTTCCATTCAATCCCATGCTGTTACAGGCCTGCTGATCTTTGGTGCCTTCTCACACAGATGATCTTTTGCCTATGCTCCCATCACCTGTGTTTCAGTTACCACAGCATGCTCTTCCCTAGCCTGGGGAATTAAGCCTTGCCTGCAACTGCTTTGCCTGCGTCTCCTTCCTGTTGCCACCTCCTTTATCCTCCCTCTGTAACACGTGCTGCCTTCAGACACAAGGTGTGCACAGTCTCCATCCTCTCTCATCGCTTCCTGTGACAGAACAACCCGCTGCCTCTGCCTGGCCACTGATGCCAACTTTCTTCTCGTTCCTATGCAGCATCAAACCACTGTTTCATGCTGCCTCCCACAGTGGTAGGAGTCCCCTGAAAGGATACGTAAGACAAGTTTATCATCTTCTGGAAACTCCTTGCTGGAAAGTCTATGTCAAGAAACATGCCAGCTATGGCACCAGCGTGGGTGAAGGCCACTGCCCTTCACCCTGATAAACACCACCTCATTGTGCCCTTGCCCTTCACTGCCAGCCCACGTTTGTTACCCCCACAGTTCCGTGGATGGATCCCTCTCAAGTAGCAATCACGTACGCGCTGTGCTTGCACTGCTGCGGCCTGGGACTATGACTGTTTCTGACTCCTGGCCATCAGAGCCTTACCACGGCTCTCTGAGGCTCTGGATTTCAAGTCTGAGCATGGGGGGGAAAGGAAAGGCAAGGGGTTGGCAGCATTTAGTTGCTTCAATGTTTTTTGCCACAGAGATAGGACACCGAAGACCAATTGTCCACAAACGCTTTTTACCGCTGAGGCCACACTGTTACAGGTCATACCCAAGCCCAGAATCTGAAAGGCAAATTGTCAGCACAAAGATATTATCTGTAATAAAAGCAAAGCCAATTATCTTGTTTGCTGTGATAGACATGCTCCAGTTCAGGGGTCTAGTTTTCCCAAATCCTGCTCAGATTCACTTTTTGCATCCATGCCTGTTAGTTGTCATTTTGCATCTCCTATCCTCTAGCTTTCAAAAACCTCAGTGTTATTTTGACCAGACATGCTTGAGCCAAAGTGCAAAACGACACCCAAAACCGAAACCATCGTTACCACGTAACCCTCTAGTCTTACATGGAAGCAGCTGTCACTTGTGCAGCATCCCATTGTTTCCCATGCAAGAAGAGCTTTTTAAAGCAGTTGTGATACTCTACACTCCCCAGTCCATCTTTTTACGGCCATTTCCTTCATTCAGTGCCAACACTTTGGCAAAATACTTCGTTTTTTTTGCGTCATTGTCCATTCCCCTTGTTCAACAAAATGAACGTATCACTTTCTAATAATATGTCACAAAAAATGGGAATCTTCTTTCCCTTATGTACACTGAGAACAGTGTGGTTCTGTAGTTTCAGACAAAAAATCTGCTGCTTATGTTTCATATATTGAAACTGAAAAGAAAAACTCTTTCACAGGCATGATGCTCCAATGATGGACTTCATTCAACAAAAATGTGATCATATTTAGACTGCATGGAGCTGGTAACTGACTCAGTAGTACCAAGGTTGAGAGATGGCGTAACTCTCATCTGGGGCTGATTACAAGAAGAAAGATAACATTGAAAAAAATTGTTTCATCCTCCAGATTCATAATTCAGTGGTAAAAAGGAACTCGAGAGATGACTTTTTTCCCCAGTGGACATTCAACTGGCCATAAGCAGGATGAGTGTCTGGATAAAATATATTCTATAAAAAAACATTTGACACGCTTCAGATCTTTAGTCTGTTTTTGTAAAATAAAAATAAAGAGCACTAAAAGCCTGGCTGTAAAGAGGACTACAGGGTGAAAGTTTCTGGATGTTATTTCCTCATTCTGTGTGTTGAGAAGCCAGAACTAAAAGATGAAACTTACAAGTCAGAGTAGTCAAGGACTGCATGTATCTCATTTTCTGTGGAATGAATGGGACACGACAGGCACAGGACCTTAGGGGATGCTCTTCCAGACTGGATCATGATTCTTGCATTTTTACTGTTCCTCACAGAAAAAAAAAATAAAAATAAAAATCCATCAGACTGGTTTATCTCCATTCAGTATTTTTACTCCTTGAATCTCAATGAAGAGGTTTTTCTCTGATGTAGGTAGCGCTGCCCGCTCTCCCGAGGTTGACGCCCACTTCATTCAAGTAAGTATTCCTAGTGCAGCAGGGATGTTAGTGGCTACTGGCTCACAGCCAACATCCCACACATTTCCTCCGCAGCAAAAATGCCTTAATTCTGACCCACTGTCTTTCAAGTAGATAGTGAAAAAATCAGTCACAGAGCTTTGCTTTTATCTGTATTTCTCCTTCTGAGAGATCAGAAAAAAATAAGGACATCAGACATCGTACTTTTCTTTTTCAAGGTCTGTGGTCAGCGAGGGTGAGGTTTGGTGCTGCTGTTAGCGCTAGAGCCCAAAAGAGAAGCCGAAGGCATTCAGACAGTGGTGCTTACAAATTTGGGCAAAAGGAGTTTGCAGGCAGGGTAACCGCAGGGGGGACAGACGGACCGACCACCCTGTTTGTCACCACACCAGAAGCAGCACCCAGCACCTCTCCCGCTCAGCAACTCTTCCGCACACCGCTCCTTCTCAATCAGCTCAATCACCATCTACTGCAAGAGCTTGTGTTTTTCAGGCCGGACACTCAAAAAGATCAGAAGGGACAGAAACTTTTGACTGCCAGCTGAAGTTTTCCATCCTCAGCACAGAAGAACACTGCTGATGTTGCCTGATAAGGGCAGGGCAGCATGTTCCAAGCCCGGCATCTGAATGGGCAAGAAGAGCGTGTACATGTTTATGAACTGGGCACATTACAGGCCTGGCTCTGCCACCGCTAATGGCTTCGAGCTGTGACAAATTATGCAACACATGCATTCTTACACCCACAAAAGCCAAACACATGCATGTTTTAAGACCGGTGCATGGAAAAAAAAAGGCACCGTGGAACAAAGCTGTCCAATTCATAACTCCACTGCACAGAACCTTAAAGGAAAGCAGCACAGGCAAACAGGTCTTGTGTTTGTTAAACCAGCTGAGCAGAGGTGAGGAGAGATACAGGGATGTTTACAGGGGAATGTGGAGCCCAGTATTACAATGTGACGTACAAGGAGGTCTATCTGGAGGGCCAAAATCAGAAGCCAGTGGAAAAAAAAAAAAACGGTTGGCAAACAATTTAGTTGATTGCCAGCAGTGTATGGTGCTGTCCGATGAAAGAAAAATAAACTACCCTCTGAGGTAGCCAGTTGTGGAGTCATAAATATTTGATACAACAGGTTAAGAGAGTAAATATAAATCAAAAAAAGTATAGGGAAAGAAAACCCCAGAGAGAATGACAACCTTGGAAAAATCAGCAAGCGCAAGGAAGATGACCCAATCTCATGATAAACACACAGAAAGGTAACTACTTTGGTCAATAGAATAAAAAAGAAACAAGGAAGAGAACTAAAATGGAAAGAAATGAATTAATTAAAAGAAACCAACACGATGACCTTTCATAAATAAAGTTTCAAAGATGCAAATCTGAGAAGCAGGTTGTCTAGAAGTTTGGAGACAATTAAAAAATGCATTTCTTCATATCAGAAAGAAAGATTTAATTACAATAGCGATTATATGTACTTAGTAGTGGTCAGGATGATTATGATCTTAGAAAAACTACATGGAAAGCAATGTTGCATGTAGTAAACTTAAGGAGAACTGCAAAACATACAGCTAAACTTGAGGAATAAAACTAAAATAGTAAGAACATAGGTTAAAATACAAGCTGCAGAAATGTGACAGCAGGAATTATTTCAGAAAAAGAGTTCGGATAAATTGGATAAAACACAGGAAAAGGCTGATACCCATCACTGCTATGACACTTGCATTACATCTCACTTCCAAGTGCGGAGTCCAATTTGGAAGAAGGCAAGAAGCAGAATATTCTCTTTATGGTGAAAAAAGGCTTCTTTCTTTTGCAAGTTCCTGTGTCAGTAGCCATTTTATGGGGCTGCCAATCATGGCAAATCAACTGAAAAGCCAGATCATTTTCTAAAGCATCTACCTTCCTAGAGAAAGATTTTAAAGTTGTCTGTGTACAATCCAGCTGCTGCTTTTAATCTTTCCCTGACAACAGTAGTTGTTTTATTACTTTGACAGTCATTTTTAGCCCATGAATAGTACCACAGTCCTTGTAAGATACGAAAATTCTTTTGATCTACAATTTCATAAGGTTTAGCAATGGACAAAGGATTTTTCCGGTACACTTGATCACACACTTGCTGAAGTTTAGGCTTAGAGCTAATAAAAAGGCACTGAGCTACCCATTTGGAGAAACACAAAAAAATCTTTTTGATGAATAATGATTGCCAGAAAGAATAATTTATAAAAACACTACCTATTAATAGGAAATTAAGAACCAGGTTATTCTGAAATAACCTTGATACAATGCCAAAATCACTTTTCACTTTCACAGTTTTAATGTAGTATGATCTAGAGGATAGAAAGTGTGGATGCAAGATAGGCATTGTATGTAGGTACAAAAAAGGAAGGCATTTCTAGCTGTCTGTAGTAACTAAGAGAAATTGGGAGAATACTCAGGCAGACATAGAGTAGTTTTCTAGCTTAATGGCCCATTCCATTTGCTCTACAAATAAGAATTGTATGCTTTGTGCAGTCTCAAATACTGTGTAACCTGTAATATAAAATATATTTCCAAGCAAGAATAGAAAGCCATTCATCAACCATTTTGAATGAGAAAGTGATTGAAAATTATCAAATCTGCAACTTTTGTTAACACAAGCTGCAGTACTTTCAGCACTTACACATTTAACTTCACACACACGTGCATCCCATTTTCTTGTCCTATTCACAAACCAATTCTATTTTTCCTTATGTATAAGGAACTAAACGGAAGACCTTTGTGACATAAGTGTAAGGATGTTTCTGGGACAGCTATCAATTTTGCAGTTAGCCGACTATGTACATATCTACCTGTGAATATGTAGATAATACGCTGAATTGGATTCTGATTTTTTGAGTCCTCCTTTCTAAGACAAAAGTGGAGGGTATGCATACATGTACATATACATACATTTACCCATGTAAAACCCACCATATCTGCACGCTCTTTTAGCAACTGAACTGATGAACTCTGGCTTGATTTCCTTTAAAAACTGTATGTCCACTAGCACTGCCACTTCGCATAAAGACATTTATTTCTAAAACCCCACAAGTTTTTAATTTAAAGTAAAAAGAAACAATTCTCTCTTTTGCTGGGTGCAGTTGGAAATCAGTCGTCTTGATTCTCAGATGAGATTGGTCAGAAGGAGATTATAGGAAGATTAAAGGAAGGACAGGAATTCCTCTCCCACTCCCTGCACTGGAATTATTCACACATCTGTAGTATTTCTCAAACAAGACTATTTCAGAAGACAAGAACATTGAATTTCATACCTTTTGCCAGACAGCTTCAGTTTATAATCTCCTGAAATTTCCACAGAATTCCCCCAAGTCACATTTTCTGGCAAAACTCCAGCCTGACCCCTACAGTCTAACATTCACAACACAAATATTTCGTCCCAGCATTATATTTTTTTGATCAGACAAACCACTGCCCTTTGGTTTTATTATATTCTTCTGACAAAACGCTGAGATTTCTGCATGCCATTATTAAAAAGCAAAACCAAAACAGACAAACAAGCAAACAACAACAACAAGAGTGTCCCACAATCAGTCAAAACTGACCCTGGTATCACTGACCTTGAGAAATCAGCTCTCAGTGCAAACAGAGATCTTCACCTCTGTTTCTTCAGATCTCTAAATGAAAGACTTTTTAAAGGCCCAGCCTTGTTCTAGCCACTTAAAACTATGTTTGCAACCACACTGTTTTGGGGTAACATAAAACTCTGAGCTCTGTGTATGTGAGATTTTTCTTTCCATTCTTTCTTCCGGATTAGGAAGACTCAGAGAAAATAATTTAGCCTCTGTTGTTTGTTAATTACGTTCAGAACTTCCTACAGAACATCAGCTTCTTGTATCAGACTGTTCCTACATTCGCTACGTGCCCAAGCATTCACCCATTCAGCTCTGTTAACTGAGTTATTCCCTATCCTTATCAACGGTTGGAATTTCCCTTTGAAACCTCAGTCCACCAAAGAGGGAAAGATGCACTTAGAGTGGGAAAGCTCTGGTTTTGCCTCCCTCCTGCCAACACTTGCAGTGTTTAAGATAATACATTCTGCAATAAAAACTAATTAAAATTTGAAAACATAAGTGGAGTTGTACTCTCATAATCCACTCAAACTGCATCTCTCGTAGGTGTCATCTTTTCTGAGTACTGGAAATAACGAAAGAGAGGTCTGGCTGTGAACCCTGCCAAAGCCAGGAGCAACTGCCCCACACGAAGCAAGCTGCAGCTGCCAACTGTGCCCAGCACAGCAATGACTGGGGACTTCTTGCTAGCACAAAGTGCCACCAGCTGCCACTAGGCAGCTGACAAGGAGATCATTGCACGTACAAGGCAGCAGCTCCAGAAGGCCTGCAGGAGCTTTGTGGGAAGGGGACTAGTTAAATCTCAGGACGTAGAGGCTGCTCCCCAGCAGTCATGCTTATTTAGCTGATGATTTAAGTCTACAAAAGCATCAACTTCTCAACAAATTATTCATCAAAAGACTAGCTTCATGCTTTCTGATTCACAACACTGACTTTCAGGATATTCTATCTAATAAATCTGAAGTAGATATGAATAAACAAACATGGCATTATGCTAAATTCATTAATTATGCACTGAGTTACACAGTGCAAAAAGTACACACAACACTGGGAGCTTGTGGAAGATGTGTCTGCAAAAGAGAAAGTATTATCTACATGATCAGAAACATCATTTCACTTTCAGCTGCACCTGTTTGAGATGTTTCTGCTAAAATGTGTTATTAATTTTCAAGTTGTGATTGACTGATCTAGCATACGATATCTCTATCTGATGTTTGACTGTTCTACACACTGCACTAAGAGCAATCTGCCTAGTCCGACATTCTGTCTCTCACAATAAGCAGCCGCAGGCAATTTTTACAGAGATGCATACGAAACTGTGCATGTTTAGGGCCATCCTTCCCTCGTGTACTCATTGGCCTGCCAACAACTTCAGCTTCAAGGATTCTTTATTTGGAAGGTACACCTAGATCATATTTGACAGCTCCTGACAAAATCTCTTTTCTCCCCAGAGACACCCTTCAGTCACATTAGCTGAGTATGTTTTCATAGCATCCCTCAATACACCATATATCACAAATGTTGTAGTGTATCATCTGTTGTTAAAATAACCATTTACTGAAGAGTTTTAGTTGTAAGATACAGCCATTCCTCCATCGTTCTGTGTGGGATCAAAGAAACAATAAAGAGCTTTCCATCTTGGAAGGGGAAGAAAAGAGAAGAAAAATAACGTTCCCTTCTTCTCATCAGGAAATAAGGGCCCAATCTTTTGACATCAACAGACTCAGATCATCTCTTGCAGGAGATAAATGTTCGTTTAGGAACTACAGTCCCAGCTGAAGCTTTCCTATGCTGCTGAACAAATCATAAACTTGATTATCAGATAAAGCTATTCAAGGGACAAAATAGTGACTGAAATCATTTGCTTCCTAGACACCCGGAGTTACAGCCATCAGCACCAAGGGAGAGGCCAAGAGAACTATCATCAAGCTGTGCTCATAAGGGCCCTCCAGCAAAACCTCTTCCAAGCACTCACAGGTGAGTACCTGCTTTCGTTCAGACTCAGAACCCATGCAGCTCCTCACCTTCCTCCTCTATGTGACAGCGAGTGCTGAAGCAATCCCATTCCCCCATCTCCTTCTGGGGATGAAGGATTCTTGTTTTCCCCTGGCTTCACTTACCTTGTCTGAGGTATCAGCCCATATTCAGTACTGCTGGACCAAGAGGCCTGTTTCAAAATGCAGTTCAGTGTTCTCTCAGTGTCACGGTAACCTAAAAAAGGAATTATACTGACATTAAAAAAAAAAAAAAGTTTATACAACAAAGAAGGACTTCCATGGCCAATAATACTCTCACACCTCACTTCTCTGTAGAATTTGTATAGGTTTTATATATATTGTTTGAATTCACCTGTTATCCAAAATTTCTTAAACTTAACTAAGAAAGCATTTGGTTTGAGTTTTGGGGGAGGCGGTTTCTTATACAAACACATGAGGCTGCATTACAGCTATGCGTTTCTTTTGAACACACAGTGCTGTAGCAGTATGAAAATATCTGCGCAAACCTTGTAAGGGTGATGTTGTTAAGCCCTGCGTTAGCATATCGATGTTTCTAAACCCAGCAGATTCAGGTACCATCACCTCCCTTAAAACTCTCTCATAATTTTTTTACAAACAGTTTTATAAACAGAGAAAATGTCTGTATCCTTGACAAATTCAGTATCAGTCAGAAATCAAAAAAAATGTTCAGGAAATTTTCAATATTGTGATAAGTATTAAGATCTCTATTAATATAAAGGACAACACATTGCTTACAAGTTTCTGAAGTTGGATATGTAGGGCTGCTGGGTTTCTTTTCATCAACAAATGGTGGAGGAAATTGCAGAATTGCTGGTATTCTTGCCCCCGTGCACTTGTTTGCTGTGAGACTTCTCCACAGTCTACTACAATTTAATTTCATAAATATCCCTTGAAAATAGGGTTGAAAAAACCAAAATGCCCTGCATGCCCAGTACTGAAGAGTGAAGCAGGCTATATTTAGAACCACCTTTGCAGAAAGGGGACACCTCAATAAATGCTCTGTGTGGCCATTTGTAAGGGTTATGTGTCTGCCGATGCAATCTACATTTTTTACGCTAATAGTACAAGTCAGAATAAATATCATCTCCTCTCATGTGACAGCCCTTTGATAGAGCAGAATTGGCCTGGTTGATTAGGAATACGTGTCAAACAAAGATAATGGGGGAATCCCTTTCAGCAGTGTCACACAACCTCAGCAACCATAATGAGACCAATTTAATGAGCCTTCTGTTTTACAAGAGATATTAATTGCAGTCCTGTCACATAAGGTACAATTCCAGATAAAATACGTAAAAAGGAAGGGGAAGGGATTTCATTCCATTTTTGTCACGATTATAAATTTTCTTGCAGGATCATGAATCTCCCGACTGCTGATCTAAATACTCCAGGTGGCTGACACCACCGTGGAACAATGCCTATTTTTACAAAGGCTGCTGAACACTAGAAGAACGCCAGGCTTGTCGTGATTTTTGTCATTTTCGTGCCATTGTGATTTTTGTTCTACTCTAGGCAGTTTTCTCTTTTTTTTTTTTTAAATATTCTATTTCCATCTTTTTGTTTGTTTCTTTGTTTGTTGTTGTATTAGTAAGAATGCAATGGGAATGTGCCCCACAGAAAGCAAGCACCATTCCCATGTATTCAGCCATGAGGCTGCTTCCCTTTTCTCACTGGTACCGTCATCATCTTAAAAATGCTTTTGCAAGCGTTCCATTTGCTGCTTCTTCAGCGAGGCTCAGAGACTTGCAATTAAGCACACATCTAAGTGTTGTGTTGGATTGGAGTACAAATTATATTTATGCATGTAAATCAAAACTCTCAGTTGAGGATTTCAAAAGATATATCCGCATCCAATTACTCTTTATAACAGAACATGTGCTCTCCGTTTGTGTATCACACCAACTTCGCATTGCCAAAGCATGCGCTCCCAGCCAGGGCTCCTGCGATCGAGGGAGAGAAAGGACCTGCTAGGTGACAGATGCTCGTGGCTGCGGCACGGCAGCGGGGACGCTCCCACTCTGCAGCCTCACCTGCGAGCCAAAGCAGCTGCGGGCTGATCCCCTGCACGTGGCAGATGCTGAGCAGCGGGTGCTGCCTGCACATGCATCGCAGGATTCAACAGGTCTTGGGCACTGCTTGCACATCTGCTTGTGCTGGGGATTAATTTAAAATTAATTCTCATAAACACATTGTCACGTCAGCAGATGTAATGTGCTTCCTAACCAGGTCTAGGCTTTCTTTTAGCAACGTGTGCACCTGCAAGGAAACAGCGGCTGCAAAGCCCTGACTGCAATATATTCAGCTCCAAATATTCCCAAACTACACTGAAGTGGTAGAAACTTAGAGAAACTTAGTTCTCATTCCCAACCCAGTCATCAGGTTAGAAGAATTCAGTCGCTTCGAGACCTTGTAACAGCAGCTTTGCAGAGAGCATTGCTGCTTAACAGCTGAACCTTAACGCTGTTCCTAACCCTACCCCTCTTGTTCTGGCAATGCCAAGAACTGCCAAACCAGCTCTGTTGTACTGTACTCCCACTTGGTTGGTCATTACAAAGTTGACTGTCTCCTGACTGAGAAGGCGATAGATGAACAAAAGCAAAGTTGGGCTAATTTTTCTACAAAATACGTTAATGGAGTTGTGGGAATATTTAGCACTTAGGTAGGGCTTTACACACCAGCCCGAGATGCTATCCCAGACATCTTAGGACATCATAACAACAGAGCCTAGAGCTGCTTGCTGTGAGGTAGCTCCTACAAAACTTTCCTTCCATACATTGGTGCCACAAGTTAAGTCTGTTATTTTTTGCAAAAAGCCTGCATATTCAGGAAACGTAGTGCTGAAATTCAGTCAGCCATACACGTACTGCAGAATTCAAAGTATGGTGCAAAGTCTGTCAGGAGAATGAAACAAAACACTGAAATACACACTTTCTGTCGAGTTTAGCCTTACACAGCAAAATACATGCATGCTTTAGGACATGCATGGACATTTTCTGAGCAAAAGTGGTTCCTAAATCCCACCCTCAAAAAGTCACTCAGGGTCAGATTTGGCCCAAAGATGCAAATACATACCAACTTCCTCAGATGTATCTTGGAGTCCTAATTCTTATTAAGATAAATAAATAAATAAATAAATAACCTAGCTAGAGCTTGGGTACCTCAGTAACTTTTCAAATCCTGTCCAAGGAGTTTAATTTGCTTCTGAAAAGAGGTGCTTTAAAAATCATAAATATGTAATTCACAGTAATAAGGCCTCAGCACTTGCTCCCATACTTGCTGGACCAGAAAGCAAGTCTGACATTGGAAAGAACAGCTCTTTACTGCTCTTACGAAAATGCTGGGGTCATCCCAGGTGACCCTGTGCAGAGATAAAAGGACCAACAGAGTTGTTGTGAGCAGTATTTTCTGATTATAACAACAACAAAACGCACGATGCGGGCACATTCTCTAGAATAATTACTGATCTACCATGATATGATTATTTCATAATTTTTATTTTTAATGTTTTCATTAATGGAAAATAATGATATGGCAAGACAATGTAATGCAGTATTTCATACTATGCACTCTGACAACATCCTTTTCTGAGTTTATTCATTTCATTTTTCTGAAAAGTATAATGTACATATAAGCTACCAGCAGTCCCCTTCCACATTCTGACCATGAAAGAGCACACTGGAAAACTGATAACCCAATGCAACATTCTAATGCTGGAAAATATATTACTTTTCAGTAATTAAAATGTCTCATCAAGAAAAACACGAATGAATATGTTAACTCCTTTTGATAGTCTTTTATACTGTCACATCACGAACAAATAAGAACCCCAGGTATGTAAAAGCAGCATTTGCTCTCTCCTGCGAGGAGACCACTTACCCACTGAGCTGGGACAGACCCTTTTCTGTGACCTCTGCAGAAGTTGCCCCCCGGCTCCCCCGCAGTTAACATGTTCTGAGGATCATCTTTGTCTCAGTCACATGCTGGCAAAGGACTCTGCTTCACTGATATCAATCAAACTGCTCCAAGCTTTAATCTTTTATGCAACAGCCAGAGCAACAGAGTGCCATCTCATGAGTCCCATATCTGTAAGCATTCAGTAGAAGAAATGTGACATACTGCCTTCTCCGTGACCAATAATGACAACTGATATTTTCACCTTGTTCTGTGAAAGCTGCTTCCTAAACCAAGCACCTGTGAGTAAATAACAGCGAGGGCAGATTGGGCCTTGGATATTACATTTCAACGACCATGATAAAACCTGGGAGCGCCCAGAAAACAAGCTTCCCGCTTTACAAGAGAAGTCAATTTCCCAACCACCACAGACCTGCCAGAAGAGCATCTAGGCTTCACAGGATCAGTATTAAAATACCATTGAAGCGCTGCTCCCTAGCTCCAGAGCCCAGGCAGGGAACGGAGGAAAGTGTCAGATGCCTCCTAGCATTTTTGTGTGGCTTTTCCAAGACATCTGAAATACCTCAGGAGAGCAGACACCTAACATCCTCTGGACCCTTCAGTTGGCCCATCCCGCGTGACAGCGACTGCTTGGCTCTGGGGTTCTGAGAGCAGCAAAAGCAGCCCGAAGCCCTTCGTTCAAGGTGGCAGCTGCCACAGCTGAAGACCTCTAACTACTGGTTTAAACACCCTAGCCTTCAAGCCAACATCCCAAAGCTGCAGTTCAGGCCAAACCTTTCCTCCTTTAGTAAAGTGAACGTAATGGTTAACGTCCAGGTTAGCTGTGCAGAACAGGTCTGGTACCCTGGGGTACAAGATTTCGCAGGAGCTGGGGAGTGTGTGTGAGAAGTGTTGCTAGCTGGTCCCTCTCGGCTACCGTTAAAAAAAGGTGCTTGTTATTCCAGAGGAAATTAGAATACTTTATGCTCACAAAGTATTTAAAATGCAACTACTTCAAAAAGACAGGCTACAACTGAAGTTTTCAGCAGCGGCTTTCAGAACCCCACCCTCAGCAAAGCAGAAAGAAAAGAAACAGGAGCTCAGCATTTCTCACAAAATAGGGCTGTGGAAAACCCCCGGGCCAAAAATACTCTTCAGACATCCTTGGAGAGCATAAAAGATCAAAACTTCAGTCTCACCCTGTGTATCTGAATTGCTAATAGATGCTCAGTACTGTCTCCATCTGCAGTGTCACACAACGAGGATTAGAGGTAATCGTGTTTTTAAGGAAAGGGAGTGTTTCACATTGCCAGAAGCATCTTCAAGACTCAGACTCAAAATTATGATTTAGCATTTTCTGGTTTGCCCTGGACTAGCTTTTCCAATCTCCCGTTTATGAACAGCTGCACCAACACCGCACTGCTCTCATGTGCTAAATAACAATGGGACATTGCAAAACTACAAAGGCTCGTCCTGTCCATTTAGCCGGCGTGTCACAAGGAGACAAAGCATAATGCAGCCCTGTGAGAAGTCCACCCACAAACTTCATTTCACACTATGGAATGAGGCACTTGAGTTCTCTGCCTTCCTGCTCTCAAACGAGTTCACACGACAGCAACTTCAGCATTTTGGGGACTGCGGCACGCAGCCTTCCACAAAGTCACCTGTTTAAAAGAATCATAATTAAAAATACTTCACCCCATTTTGTTTATTCTTTCTTTAAAACTGTTGCGTTCAATCCAGTTTAAAATGTAAATGAGTACCAAACAATGAAAAAGAGCTGTTGCCACTGAAGAGAAGAGCCATGTCATCTTATTAAAAACCTAACACTCCTGAATTCGAGTCCCCAACACTGAAGTGAATATAAAAAGCTATTCCTAAAAACGCACTTTCTTTTTTCCACTACCAAAACACACTGCCTTGACATTTCCAGATAAAGTTTAAAAAAACATCATGGCATTGGTTATCAGATGGGCAATATTTATTTTCTCAATTTAATTTGCAACAGAACGTGCATTATACTGGCAGGGTGGAACCACAGGGCTGGACCTCCTCTGCACACACACACGTGCAAACACACTCATCTTACCAAAAGCTAGCAGAACAGCCACATGGCTCCGAGAGGAGGAGCAACGAAACCAAACATTAAACGTCAGCAAAAGACATCCTCGGCACAGCTGTATTTGGAAAGCAGTGTTTTGCTGCTCCTGGGGTGTGTTGATGGGTCTGTACAACAAATGCAGTGTCACAGCAAAAAGAAATCAAAAGGAAGGGACAGCAAAGAAGGCTAAAAACTATTACTTTAGAAGTCCATTTTCCCCAAGCAGGGTGGTAGAAATAGGTGAGGACTTATTCAAGCAAAAAAATATTCCTAATATTAATCTGTTTTTATCAGTAATTGCATCCTTCCTATCTGGTTTTATTCAGATTTTATAAGCCCACAAATAACTGTTGTAAGCATCTAATTGTATCATTAATTCTCTGCACAAGGAACAATGACAAACTTGGAACAATTTTCCTAAATGAGAAGGAGACAGCTGATGGCTCAGGTTTCCCAACACTGCTGATCTTTGACCTTTCTGAAAATTCACAGGCAAATCTCCCCACCAACCTTCTCTTCCAGCTGAGTCTCAGCACTGTAAGCTGTCAGCACTTGCAGTTACTGCAGTTGGGATAAAATGTTGGATATCCTTCTGCAAAGCAAAAGGAGGTTGATGGCTTTATCAATTTCATGGGGTTGGAACTAGACGATCTTTAATGTCCCTTCCAACCCGAGCCAGTCTATGATTCTATGGTTTATGTTAACATGGCATGAAAAAAACAGGTCAGACCCTACAACATCCCAAACATTTTCCTCTGCCACGAACTGGAGGTGCCATCAGGGTAGATCCAAGGACACAATTTGCAGAACTTCTGTCTGAACTTCTAGTTGTTATGCCAACAATAGTTATACACAGAAACTTTAGCAAGCACAATCAGTACAAAACATGGTGTCTCCAAACATGGTCTGAAGACAGCTAACATCAGCTTGATCCTGCAGTCCTGCTAAGTCACCCCCGTTGATGCTAAAGGTCTGCTTTGGTCATTTAGTCCAAGCACAGGCACTGCTCCTTTGACTTGACAAGGGTATTTGCCATATTAAGGATTGCAGGAGTCAGCAGCCAGGCTGGTCCTCACAATCAGGAGAAAGAACCCATTTAAATATCCTTATGATTAAGTGAGGGCATTAAGAAACAACTCTCTAACACGCAGGTGAGCACAATGAAATTACGGTAACAAACCTTGTGCAGGTACAGCTGGAGCAGGACACGGCCCTCAGAGCCAGCTGAAAGCTCCAGGGAGCCGGGCGAGGGATCCTCGGATGGCACAATCACACCCTCCTCTCAAGAAAAGAAAATTTTGAAGTTCAGTGCCAGTCTTCCTCACTTAAGTCACTGAACAAGACTGAGGGAATGAAAAACAGCTTTCCTAGGAGATTCTGAAAAATTTACCTAAAGGCTTGTGAAGGGAGCTGGATAAATGCTAGTTCTGTTGCCTTCTCAGGAATTCATTTGAAAAAAACAATTAAAATAAATGAACAAATTAATCACCACAGACTTTTCCTTGTGATTACATGACCTAAGCAGTTCCAGAGGGGAAAGAGCTCCTCTGTAAGCAGGCTGTTAAGAAACTACCCTGCAAATAAGAACTTTCTCTCTTTATCGTAATGGGTCTTGACATTGACATTGTCATGTTAATTTGCCAATTCAATCACAGTATTTGCTTGAATTGAAGCAGCAAAGGCATATGAACATCAGCCACCAGCTAAGTCCATGAAAGACAAAAGCTGCCCTTTTATGGTCAGCGGTACTTCATGTTGTTTTCTTCCTCTTAGCAAAATTAATGGTCAGATCCAGGGAAAATATGGACTGGCCAAATTGTAATAATTATCTTATTGTTTCAGGAAAAAAAGAGGAACCTCAGGGAGGAGGGGAAGATGGGACAGGACAAAATTCACTGAATCATTTGCCAGATCATGTTTCTCAAAGAAAGTGAGCTAAAATTCTATCACAGCTGAAGTAAACTGGCAGAGGATTTGGCTGTAACAAAGACAACCCTCCAAGCATGAAGCTTACCGTTTTGTGAGTTCAGGGATATCCTTGCCATTGCCTGGTCCCCGTTTGGGAAGGGGCTGGAGGCAGAGCAGCAGAAAAACCGAGTGCAACCCATCAATGTGAGCCAACATGAACGAAAGGACCGTGTGCTGCATACTAGTATCTAGAGAAGGTGCATGGAACCAGACTGAGCAGGTACAAAGACACACCTGCCAACCTAAGAAGTGAAGAAGTGGAGAAATGTTAAAATACAGTGTCGGATTTTGTCTAATTTTTACAAGCACCTTGCCGGCACAGGCCTCAAACATGGAAAAAGACTGATTGCTGTCTCACTTTTTAAACAGGAATTTTTGTACCTTTGGAAGATTCTGGAGTTGTCCAAAAAGCTTATGGCAGGCTTTCAGCAGTCTTGTTTTACCTCCATCTTTCTCATGTGTACCTTCAGTCTCATGCTGGGTTTCAGCCAGATGCTTATGTGTGGTGCTTGATTAGGTGCGTAAGAAAACAGGACTTTGTTCCAAACACAGGAGGAGACACATGAAACTGCAAGAGCAAGTTGCAGGGAATGAACATGAGATACTCTGTGCTGGCTCACTTCATCTTGTGGACCACACTTTCTCTTAGAGGCTGGGCCCTGCTTTTTATTCCTACAGCTTGGGAGGCTGGTCTCCCAGCAGAAGTGGCATCAGGCTGGTGCTCTAAGCCATCAGCTGTCCCAAACTGTTGTTTCCAAGAACACCACTGCTGCCTCACTTCCCTTCCTAGCCTTTGCTAGAGACAGATTGATTACTAAGAACATGAGAGCTAAACAGTATATACATTTACACAAATTGCACATTGTGTGAATGCAAAGCTTTGGTTCAATCAAAAGCAGCAGCCTCAGAGGGAACCAGATGGGAACATGAATAGGTCAAAATTAATGACTTGCAGAGATACAGCACAATTCAGCATCAAGTTGTGTCTCTGGTTAAGTTCACAAACCAGTGTCTCAAGAAGGTAACGAGTGTTTAAAGTGAAATCATAAGCATCACAGCAGTGGGCAAGACACTTAATTGTCACTTGTAAATCAAATCTCAAAGGTCTTACAAGGTCACTGATCTGCAGGTGGATATCCAATAGAAATGTGATACTGTAGACCTGACATAAAAGAGCTCTCTTAGTCTCTTCTTTCACATGCATAAGTAACTCATACTGCACACACATGTCATATCTGTAGTAAACAATTCATTTAAAATCATTTATGGACAGCAGAAAATGTATTTTAATACTATTTTTCTAAATGTAAGATAATGCAAAGGAAAACAGATAAAAAGGAAACCAAAGCTTACCCAAGTGATATTTTGAGTATTTTGAGGTTTTCTAATCTCATTAATTATGAGAACATGATGTTGATAAAAAAATAATACATCATAGAAGTGAGAAGGAATACGTTGCACAGCAGGCTCAGGACTAAGACTAAGGAAATTCCCATTAAGGCAGTTTGTCCCAAGTTTACTCCAGCCTACAACAGCATAAGAGAGCATACTCTTGGATACAACAGTATGCAAGTACATTAAACAATTATAATATAAAAGCATAATGTTCTCTTTCCAGTAGAGGTGTACCAAACCGTAGGAATCCCTATGACTCCTACTCACAGGACTTTTTACTCCCCCCAGATTTTGGGAAAGGCCACATCCCAAGTTTTGACCAGATCATTTTGGGGCATAAAATAAAATCCAGTTCTGAAATTCACTTTCTACAACCCCCAGTCCCCAGCAGTCACGCGTACTCTGAATTGAGAGGGCTACCTCATTCTCCAGCTTGCCAGACAAACTTTACTTCAAAAGTTGCTATCAGGGTCCTTCTGATTTATAGGTAACAGTGCCTGCTGTCACATTTACACGTATGCCTTAAACAGGCCACACTTTCCAAAAGTCTGCTTGCACATTCCTTCCACACCTACACAGCACAAGCAGATGCACACACATGCACACCAGGGCAAATTCTGCTTAGCAACTGAAGCTAACTCTGAAAAGTAGTTAGTATTTGCAAGCCCCTAATAGAAAAATATCAGCACCCAGTCTTCCTAATGCCATGTTGGTGCACACACATGCATACACATCCTGAGGAGCTTAGAACAATGCTAAGGCATATTTTGCCTCTACTTTCTATTTGTCAATGTGCTTCCGAACTACAAGCTGGAGCTGTTAATTCTAACAATCCAAGATGTTCTCCCCTTTGGGAGAAAACAGCAAAATATGCTAAATACAGTGTATACTTACTCGCTGGGTAGTGGCTTCTCTAACAGCAATAACCGTAATAAAGTTGTCAGATCTTCCTTCTTCTCATTTGACACTGTAACTGTGTCTACCATCTTAAGCTATTGTGGTGGTAAGAGTCACATCAAATTGCTCCTGTAATTATCAGTATGTTTATGCATCCCCACATACAGCTATCCCCCGGATTTCCAAGAATATTACCAAAGAGCTGAGTCTGAAAAACAAATACAACGTTTTACACTGCGAAAGAACACTAGTTGTCTGCTTGCTGCGGGCTATAAAGAGCAGAAGATTTTGTACCCCTGCCTTACAGTTCCTCAAGCAAAGGGCTTGGACATGCATCTGACAGCAGCAGCAGGTTTCTATTTCCCTAGCTCTCAGACGATATCAGCCTCCTGCAAGGGTAGGGCCAATCTCACCTGGTAACATCCTTCTTATGCCACTTGAGCTGGCATTGCGCAGACTCAGTGCCGAATCTGAGTCATCACCAGCAGCTGTGTGTCAAAAACCTTCGTAGAGACCTTTAGAGGAAGACACCAATACTTATGTACTGTACCACACTGCCTAAATAGCCAGGGCCATGCATTGCTGGCTGCACTGGATGTACTTCACACGTATAAGACTTTCCTTAATGATGTTAGCAGGGCTATGCCAAACACCAGAGAGTTAGACCGTTTTGTGTAGGCATTTCTGTACCAGAGGCACTGGCTGCTCATACGTTGCACTTTTGACTTACCCTGCCTTAGCAGATGGAGGGGATAGTCAGTCACTTGTGAGGCTAGGCTGGATTTGTTAATTGTTCAGTGGCAGGCCAACTCTTATTCAGTCAAAGCCCTTTCCACCCACAGAAGTCAGAAATGGAGAATGCTGATCAAGGTCTCTCCCAGCTAGCTCAGCTCCCTGCCTTGTCAGAGTTGTTCCTTACTGTAGATTTGCACACTTAGAAATTGGTTGGATTTTAAATCTCCTCACAACATTCAGGGGGACATCACTGACAAATGCTGTCACAGTGAGTGTCACCACAAATTCAGCAGCTGAAATACCAAACTGCACCTACTACTCTGTTTGCAGGGTTTTAAAGACACATCATGGTTCACAGCTGTCATTCACCTGGCGCACACACTTTATTTAATGTCTTGAGTTTGCCAAGCAAGCCAAGCCCATGGGCCAGTTAGTTGCCACTCATGTGGTTTGCCACACAACGAAGCAGAAGAGAAGTTCCTGGGGGGCCGCATGCAAAGCAGCATCTCAGCAGACAGTTTTATCATGCACCCCCTCACCTTGCAGTGAGTCTCCAGACAACAGTGGTGTGAGAAGGCAATGCCTCCTGAGAGGGATGTAAGACATAGGTTAGTTGGGCTTGGACCTGGTAATGAAAGATCCTTCTGAGCCTGGTACACGGATCGCAGCAACCTGAGGAGCAACTTGACAAAGTCATGTCCCCATCCATGTCAGAGATGGTGCAGATATAGTGGCAAAATAATGTTGCAAGCTTCCCACCTTACAAACTGTGAGTAGTTGAACTACGCAAGTTGCCCCTTCCAGCCTTCAGATCAATCAATCCCACGAAGGACTTACAAACAAAAAGATTTTTTGTCCAGGAAAGAGAACTGGAAAGGACCATGGGAGTCAGAAAGGAATTTCCCCCAGGCCAAACTGCTTCCTCACACACACCTCAGCCCCCTTTATTGCTAACTGCTGCCACTGCAGTGACCACACAGGACATTCCTGTGGCACTTTCTAATTTTGTGGCTTTGATCTTTCGCACTAATGGTCTGAGTTTTATTAGAGGGTGATAGGAAGTTTCATCACTTGGGATGAATGTTTTGTGGACCAGTCTGAAATGTAAGTACTTGGCAGGTCTGATAGCCTAACATAACACAAAATGATACCATTTTTAATGTTTTTTCAAATGTTACACTGAAAGAGAAAATCTGTCAAAGAACGGTGTCAGATACTGCAAGGAGAGAAAAGCTAATCAAGAATACAGTCAAGGAGAAAGGCATTGATCCCCCCCAAAATTTGAGTAGATTTACTGCCAGGATCAGGCATGCAAACTGGTTCCTCAACTCCATATTTGTGCGTCACAAGCATAACGCCCAGGAAAAACAGCAGTGAGAATATTATTCCCCAAAAGTCTCCTACATCAAAGCAGTCAACGATCTTAGTTATCTAGATAAGCTTTAAACCTATGTTGAGCTCTTAAAAATGATAGTGATTGTTTTCAACAAAAGAATTACAAGAAGACCAAAAATTAAAGGCAGCAGCAGGCTCCTAGCTACCGATAACTCCAGCTGAAAAATCTTTTTCTTTTAGAATGAATTTATGTTACAAAATGGTTTGTTTGGTGTGCTATTACACAGCTTTATGTTCTTTAATTTTTCTATTCACTCACCTTCTGGAGAAAGAAAAATGAAATTAAAAACAAAAGCTGATAGTAAACATACATTATGAAATATGAAGAATCATGGGACCAACTGACCACTGCAGTGATTATGAAAACTGTAAACTATTTAAAGAGAGTACTTTTCACTGCTCTTCATTAGGGTCTGATTACCTCAGCCATTAACATTTGGCTCTTATTATTATGATTGTGAAATACTGTTCACACTAATGGACAAAGAAAGTTGACGTGGCTATCTTGATTAACTCATCAATAATCATTTGGAATAATTTTTCTTCATTCACCGGATGAATCATTCACATGTCCTTTAATAATGCACATTGTTGTGTAGTAAATTAGCATTAAGATTACTCACCTCTGGGAGCTACACTCTATTTCAGAGCCTTGCTCAAAAGATATTTGAAATGTGATTTTTACTTCAAAAAAAATTAAAAAAAGGATGATCAGAAAACAATGACTTCTTTGTAACTTTTCAGTACACCAAGATGTAGCCCTTGGGTTATGCAACTGAGTTCAACCTTTAAGCCACTGGATACTCAAGAACATATAAACATCCCATATTCCCAATTATTTTAATTATTTTCAGGAGAGTAAAACAAAACTCTCATTCCTCCTAACGCAAATATAAAATTGAATAATGAATTGAAGTAACCTTTACATGCATAAAGAACGTAACTAAAGCACACCAGTAGGTTGTGGATCCGACCCTGCAAACACCTCCACTCAAATGAGGTTTCATAGCTGGTGTGACTGCACAATCCTTGCGTGTGGAAGTGGGTCCTGAGAGCTCAGTCCTGACCCTGGGGAAAGCCCCAACAAGTCAGCTTCTTGCTGAGGTTCACCTACAAAGGACAGGAGGTGGTGACCTTCTGGCTCTCAAGTCATGCCGTGCTCACAGTGGCAGATAATAACCTCTTATCAGCTCTTCCCAGCAGCCCTGCTCACGTCTCAGATACTATTTTCTGTGAAACAGCAGTGGCATGGCATTTCACCCACCCCTTCCCTGCAAAAGCCAATGCTAACAGCCAAGGCAATTCTTGAGACAATCAAGAGTTTTGGCTTTTCCCATCTCGGTATCCACTGCTCAATTTTTCCCCCCCCAAACACTACATAATACCTCTCTGGAAGTGCATCAAACAGCTGTTTTACCACTTGCCCCTTTACTACCCATTGTAACCAGACCTTCATAGCTCTGAGGAAGAGCAAGATACTACTTCTACCTTTCTGCTGGCCTCCAGCATGTGGAAGTAACAATCACCAGTAGTCAGGCCACCAAGACGCTGTCCTGTGTCCCAGCTGCAGCCAATGGCAGGTTGTCAAAAAGAAGACAAACCAGGATAGATTGCCTAGCGCTATTTTTCTAACTACTTTTCAAACCACGTGAGCCTGTTACCATCTGTAGCATCCTGTGGTGGAGACACCCAGAGTTTGACTGCATGCCATGGGGAGAAGTAACTTCTTTTGCTTGTTTTCAGCCTGTAATCTGGTAATTCCTTTTGGTGGTTGTTGTATAGGAAAGACAAGGAATAGTAAGTTCCCCAGGAACTTTTTTCGCGGCTGTCAGGATTTGACAGCTTTCCATAAACTCTTCATCTCTCTCCCACACAAAGAAGCACTAGCTTTTCAACTGCAATGACCAAACTGTTATTTATTTTCTGTTCCCTCCTCTTTCCTGTTTCTTCGTTGTTCTCCCCCAGCTACGAAGCACTAACTGTTTCTGAAATCTATGCTAACACCACTGACAGTGATCAGTTCAGAGCCCAGTACTACACATGCAGTGTCAGGTGTGTTTTCTCCCCTCCTGTCTGTTAATTTGCTTTAATATGTAGAAAATTTCATCTGTCTTTTTATTTCCTAGACACTCTGTAGCATGAAACTGTTCTATAAACTTTTTTAAGCCTCTATTTTTTTGGTATTTTTCTTTATCTCTCCTGAATAACATCACAGCAGTGAATGCACTCACTTTGCCAGCACCCACTTTACAAGGGATGATCTGCGAAGATGTAAAGCAGGCCAGCACTGGTTCCCAAAGGGCTCTCCTGTGACAACTCTCCATTAAGCAACCCAAGCATTTATTTATTAAAAAACATCTCATTTATCCCTGTGAAGAACTTCCTTATTTTAAGTTCTCTTATCTTATTTCACATTTTGGTCTCTAGGAAGCTTTGGGGAGGGGGCCACATTAAAAGTAGTCCAAAACTGGGATAAGAAGAAGGGAGAAAGAACACATCGCTTCCGCTTCTTTATCTCCCATTTTCCTTCATTCAGACATACCCATCTCAGGTATAGTTTACCATGAAAATAATCTTTTCTGAAGACTACTGCGTTTTCTCTCCTTGTAAATGGTCTTCCTGAAGTAGCATGGTAGCCAGTTGTTGTTACACAGTTATTCTTACAACAGCAACAAAATCACCAAGAACCACATCATTAATTCATCCAGAGAAGAACTGTTTCACAAGGAGGAAGTTACTGTTGGGGACAGAGAAGGAGAATAACATTTGTTCAATAGTTAGGATTAATTGGAAAATAAACTGTGTAATGGATGCTTGCGGAGGGATAAATAACATGGAATAGTTGGGGTATTTTCCTGTCTTTATGTACAAGTCATCTGTATCAATCCCCACTCATAGAGCTGGAAATAAATGCTAGATAAATATTTAAAAACTTTTTATAGTTACAATGGGAAACACATCTTCCTGTGCTTTACAGCTGAAATAGCGCTTGCCTGCTCTTTTCTCTCCATGCTGTATGTAGCAGCTATTTCAGCACGCTGAAGCCGCCGGCCGAGCGAGGAGGGCAGCTGTTCATCTGGTGCACATTTCCACTGCAACGGCTCCGGCAGGAACATTTGCACCTCCAGCCAACGCTGCTGGCATCAGTGGTGCCAGCGGGATCTACAAGATTTCCGCTCTTTCATACACCTATCATATGACAACACTTGAATTGTGTAGGTTTGTCATTTCAGGAGACCCGACTCGAGAGCTCTTGGGCATATTCTCAAAGCTCAGAAAGAATACAAACAAAGGAAATGACATGTGGTTTTACGATCACTGCTCTAAAACATTTTATCAGCTGAGGGACCGTACCCCGAACTGCAATGCATATTCATACGAATGATCCTCAGTTAACCCGATAATTCTCTTAATTTTGCTAGTTTGTACTTGCTCTAGCTTCTTAACTGTTGCAAGCCAACTGCTGTGTGCGTTGGGTTTGTGGAGGGATCTGGCCTAGCAACTGGGCATTTGAGCCTATGGCAGCCCAAACATTTTTCCATCAACTGCTACGATTTGCAGAATGAGAAATAAGTTCATTTTCTCCCTCCTGCTGCCCTGTAATTTTTCTTAAGTCTGAGAAGATAGGTGCCTTAAAAAGTCCCCACAGAGAAAACAACAGCAAAACACATGGAAAAAGGTGAAATTAAGACTTCGATCAATGGTTTTGTTTATAGGACCTGAGACGGCCCTACATTCAATAAGGATTTTTTCCATCAAAAATGACTCTGTTTTCCCAAGGAGAAAATTTTGAACAAATTTCTACTTTTCAGTTGGATATAGTTGTGGCTAAGAAGCTTTCACCAGGTTTAGTAGGGTAGAAAGGAGACGCCATTCAGTATCTGGCTTCCCTTTCATCATTATAGGAAGAAGAATTTCCATAGAAATAGTCTACATACAGTTAGTTCAAAGTCCTCCATGTACTCAGTTCAGTACAATTCCTATGTTGTTTTTTTGTTTGCTTTTGTTCTTTTTTGACAATGAGCACATTTGCAATCTTTTTCCTGGTGCATATTTTTGTACAAACAAAATAAACACTTGTCTGTTTCACTGCTCTTTTGTTCCCAGAAAACTGTCCCCTTAACTGTCCTTAATTAAGAAGCCTTTGTACTTTTGGAACATATTCATATTTTCCTTAATAATTCATGTATCATAAAGTCATCAGTGCTTAGTGAATTAATTGTTTTTCTTTGTCATTTTATGTGAGAAACCAAAAGTTGTCCTTTCACTCATCACCCAAGAATCAAAATTGCATCAACAAGGGGAGGAAACAGAAGCAGAGGCTTTCAGAGCAGTAAGCAGCGAGTGTGAAAATGAACAAAGACAACTGACATTACTTTCCTGCTTCTGCACCCAAACTTGGTCTGTCTACTACAAACCATGGAAGCTATTTATGTACCGATGAACTTGATACACATTAAGTTCACTTAAGGATTTATTCAGTACCCTTATACAATCCTAAAAGACCCTGTTGGAAACAATGAACAAAAACGGGTAAAAAGAGATCTTTTCAGTAGGCAAAATATTAATAGATGAAATTCTCCAATATATTAGGATGTTCTTATCTGTGAAAAATTCAGTGCCAGTAACAATGTGTGGTTTGGCATAGAAGTGGTGAGAGAACTGGATCACTAGGTAGAAAGATGAAGACTCTCAACTCTTCAGTGAAATACCTGCACTGCTGCCACATAAAATCAACTTAACACCTCTTGAGGTCTGAGTGGTCAAAACCAATTAAATCCTGTTTCCGGAAAGATCCCGTTTCCAAAGAACACACCAGTATAGGACAGGTACAAAATAATGAACACAAAAATCTCTTTGTTATGTATACATATTTCCTTTAATTGTGTTTAAAAACAGAGGCACCAGGATCATTGGCTTTTCTGCCATTTTGAAGCATGAAACTCCTTTAATATTCCACTGTTCTTCAGACATGGATTACATGTGACCAGACCAGTTCAGATTTCATCTATGTGAGTGCAGTCTTGGGCTCTGCTCTATAGGAGATATGTAAATGCTAAAAATAGCTGCTTGTTCTAGAGTTAATCACAGCATCATGCCCCGTTCCCAAAATGGCTCCTGCGAACAGGAGGTTTGAGGAATAGCATCTAAGAGTTTGGAAGGTGCTGGATTTATTTATGTAAAAATAGGACACCATGTCACCTGCAGCTGTACGTTAATTTAGTATGGTCTTTAAATTGATGTGGCTGTGCTATTAACAACAGGGTAGAGCTCTCGGTACAACCCCAGGCATATTATCAGCACTGATCAATTAACAAAAGCAATCACCTCCTGAAATCCCTCAGTCTGTACAGATTTTCTGGTATAAACCAGAATATAACTAGTTTCTTCATATATTTAATGTAACAATGTTTTGCTATTTTTAAAATTAGTATCTGCTGTCTGTAGTCAGCTTGCTTCATTGATCTCCCCTTCTCTGTTGCCTTGTTTTTAAGTGTTTTTTCTTCTAAATCTATCCTTTAAAAATCTTCAAAATAACATAATTAAAAGAAAAGAAACAAAACAAAACAAAAAAATATTGGCAAATTAGGTGCTTTTTAGGGACAAAATACCAACTCTGTTTCCATGCTTTAAAAATTAACCTACCTTTCACTGAAAACATAAAGCTTGCATACAAAGTCCACCAGATTTTGTAACTTGGTTAAAAAACAATAACCCCAGTGCTGAAGACAGATTAACCTAGTTTTATGAAGCACTACATAGAGCTTGAGTAAACAAAAATAATCACAAAGGGACGAGTTTAATGTGGAAAACTTCTGAGCATCCAATAGAAGAGCAATACTGAACTGCTGTGGTTCCCCCAGCTCCTAGGGCTGCAGGAACTGCCTGGCCCCAGGCCAGAGGGAGCGCTGATGGCCCTGGGGGAGCCCCCTCTGCACCAACACGGGACAGAAGACGCAAACTCACCCCAGGCTGACAAGCTGTGCCGACCCCAACAGCTAGGATGTCTTTTGGGTACACTCCTGGAGCCTTCTGCTTTGTGGGAAGAAAGAGAGGATGCCCGCTGCTCCAAAGGGGAAAGGTCTCTTGTGTCCCAGGAGCCTCCAGCCCCTGCCACGTGCTGACTGCTGCTCCTCCATGCCGGCTGTGGGATGACGAGGGAGGGGAAGCACCGGGAGGGCAGGGGGCTTCGTGATAGCCACACGGTGCCACCATCTTTGCCATTTTCTTATGTTTCATGACAAATTGCAGCCAACCTTGGGAACTTTGTCAGAAGCACCCACATGAGCCCTAAAAACCTGATCCAACTCTTTCCCATAGCACCTTGTTCTGAACAAGTCCCTATAAAACTCAGTTACTATCTAGGCCTTTTCATCAGTTTTTTAATATACATCAATAAACAAGTAGTTGCAAAAGGTTTTGAAACAGCTGTGACATTGCATGAGTCAGATATCAATTGGCAAAACATGAATGCTGTGAGCGACAAGCATTTCACAGCCAGGTTTTTCTTGTAATGCAAGAAAGTGAGGAGAAGGGCCAAGACCAGAACTGCCTGGGGAGGCTCCTTCTTTGCTGTGTCCCAGGCAACTCCTGGAAGAAAAGCCTCGCTGATTGGAAAGACCTGTCCCTCAGTGCTCTCTCTTGCCACACTTTCAGCCCAAGCCTCCCATTTTGGACTGTACGATCACGCAGGTTTGCAAAAGCCAAAAGCTCCTGTTTGCACATGCACGTCCCCGTCTGTGCAGGTACGCTGCAAGACAAGAAAGTGCGCTGCTGCGTGGACACAAACCGTGAGAGGGCTTGGCCCTCTCCAAGTCGCAGGTAGTGCTACCACCAGCTTTAGAGATGTTACTGAAAGCTCTGGGGGTTGGTTCTTTCCCTCAAGGTTCTGCTTCCTCTTGGAGGTTTGTGGCCAAGGAAAATTCCATGTTCATTGTTTTAAATGCTGCTGGACAGCAAATTTGGCTTGAGAGAAACATTAAGCAGATACCTTCCAGGAGCTCCGAGGAGCCTGGACAAATAAACCCTTAAGCGACTTGTTTTCAGAATCTTCTGATTTTCAAGCAAATTCCCTTTTTTTTTTTCTCTCTCTCTTTTTTTTTTTTCCCCTTCATTTGATTCCCGATTTCTCCAGCACTGAAGAGAGGCCGGTGCAGCTTACAACAGCAGTTGTTAGCACATTACCTACCACCCATGCTTGCATTCTTGGTACGGACACGGGCCCGTGTACAGTCTCATACATGCAACTGGTGGCCTGTCTTATCTCTCTCCCTCCCCCGAAATGTCCCAGCTTAGGCCTTGGGACAATAAAGGGCATGCAGGCTACTTTTTCACTCTTTGAAACACCCCCGGAGAATCATTCCCAGGCAGAGGAATGCTCACTATGGCCGTACCCAGTCGCACCAGAATAGCAGGTCTGCATGATGAAACCCTACTTAAAGCTATCTCATTCACCACCACTATTTGCTTGCCTTGGATTTCTTGCCTTTCACTTCCTGACTGGGGAGAAGATGTGGAGGAGAGACCTTGTGAATCAGGGTGAAGAGCACCAAAGAGAAGAGCCTTGTGCCCAAAAATTGAGAAATGCTTTCAGCTAAACATGCAAGCACCTAAGCCCCTGGCTGCATCTTCTTCAGGTTTCAGTACATCTAGCTGTGCCGCTCCTCGAGCCGTTTCCACCCACAGTTACCCACCCAACCACCCTTTCATAAGCAAGCATGCAAAAAAAGTGGCTTTTCACCATGTCACTCAGTTACCCCATCACGTTCATGAGCCTGCCTGTCAGAACACAGCTGCTACCAGTTTACCTGAATGCTCAGAGTTCGTCATTTCGTGACTGGAGGCTGTGAATTGCGAATAATGCAAGTACTAAAATCATAGCCCAGTGCCAGCTGCCCTGTGGGAGGGACTATAAACTCTGCAGCCAGAGTAAACAGCAGGATGCTTTGAGTGACCACTGCTTCATCCTCCCACACACATCTTATTCATCTCGTCTCCTTTTGATGACATTAAAAGCTGCTGCAGCATAAAAAGAAATATTAATCTGCGAGAGAAATATGAACAGCAATTTAATACTCAGGCAAGCTAACAGATCTGGAAGCACGGCATAGCTGTTACTGTCATCAACCAGCTTTCGAGCTGAACATAAGTTTTGGTAAGTTATGCTTGTCAAAAAATACAGAAGTAGAGACAATATGTGCAATATTTAACTCCATTAGATATCGAAGAAGTTGCATGCAAGCTGTTGAGCAGAAGATGTAAGCAAAGCTTAGAAGAGTTCCCTTGTTTTCCACAAGTTTAGAGTATTATCATTCCCCTTTCTCAGAGCATTATTTTTACTTCATCAAATAGTTGGTGGAAATACAAAGGAGAAACGAGATACTGAACTTCTGGGTAACATTTTTTCTTTCATGCACCAAACATCCAGGCAGGTGCTTCCAAATAAGCAGTGCTAAACCCGTAACAGGGTTGGTCTGGGCAGGTAACAAGGCACTCCTTAAAAACGCCCTCCACCAGCCTTTGCAAAAGAGACGTTCCTCTGTTACGCTGGCACAAATCTGCTGAGCTTAACAGGTCTAATTTTCAGCATATAGCAGTAGGATGCCCGAGGCAGGCCCACAGTTACCAGCCCAGTGAAATTCTGGTAAGGAAAAAGCCCGTGCAACCTTCAGAAGGAGCCCAAACAAAGGCCCAGCAGCCAGCCATTGTGCCTTTAACTAATCAGAGAGAAACCACCTGCAGGAATACCCCCTTTTCTGTTTTCTCCCAGCAGAACCTTCCAAATGATGATTAATCACTGAATAAACTGAACAACTGACAATGACATAATGACAAAGGGAAGGCAGAGAGGGGCACCGGCACTGGTGGACGTGGCTCGAGCATGGGTGGGTGGAACGGCCAAAGAAGATGGATGGCCTGAAACCGCTTGACACTTAAGTGTCTCCTGTGTAGCGGGAGAACGGCTATGCTAAAGCAAGCTGCCAACTTCAAGCAAATAATGCTCTACGCAGCAAGCTGACACACTTCCTTCAGCTGTCAGCAGCAACACAGAGGGGCAGCTTCCTCAGGAATGAACTAATGAGGCTTTTAATTGGGATGTGAGCCCAGATAATAACAGAAATAAGTGATACTGTAAATGACAGGATAATCCATTACAGTGGAAAGCATTGTGAATGTTTTACTGATTATATCCACAGATTATCCTACCTATGTCCCTACTAATTTGAAAAATGATGAATCATAGGGTTCAAACAGGACTCAGATGAGTCAATTAGACTAAATAGTGATATCAAAAGCTCATATTTTCTACACTTAGGAATCAAGCGTGTTTTCCCTAACAACAAACAAAAATGAGCTGTGTTTCATGCTCTCAGTTGACCAAGTCATTAGCAACATGGAAGAGTACTTCTTTAAGTTTTCCGCATTTTCAGATGTTCTTGCCCCCACGGAGTCCTTTCTGGCAGATGTTTATTAACGGGAAAAACATTTGCAGGAAATGAAATATTGTCTTGCAGCATTCTGCTGATTCCACTTCTAATTCTGTCAGTTCAGGGTTACTTTAGGTGTTTCACTGAATATCAATGTAACGAGAAAACTTGGACTGCCATTAGCCAAGCTCTGCACATCCAGTACTCAAAAACAGTACATCCAAAAATCGAGCTCTGCTGTACAAGTAATGCAAGTGGTATAAGGTTAAGTCTTAAGGACAACTTCACCATACATCATGGCTTGGGCAGTAATTTACACTAATGCAGAATGATTAGGTAAATCTTCACACCTGCTTGAAGATACATGGGCATTAAACAACTTACTGTCTTTGAAAACATTGCTGAAAGATCACCTGATTTGAAAGGTGCTTCCTACTGTACGAAGAAAGGTGGTCCGGCTCAGCCTGGTGCCAGTTTTGCACCCGAAGAAACAAGCAGCAAAGTCCAAATAATGTTCATAGGAATAAATGCTCTGCTACTATTTTTGTTATGCTTCTGTTTCATCTTTGGAATGTAGTACAGGTACAAAAGAGGATTTGATGTTTTGGTTTTCTGACTTTTTTTTTTTCCTCTCTCCTCTCCTCATAAGGAAAAAAAAAAGAGAGAAAGGAATGAACTGGGGTGAATCAAACCCCAGATGCTTTTATTTTAGCTTCAGGTTCAGTTAGAGCATTTTTCGTTTTGAATTACGACACTGAAAACAGGAATATTTCCATGTATCTGAAAACTGCTGTGAATATTTTCTACATCTCAAAAGGCATTTTTATACAGAAAAACATTCACAAACCACTTCATCTACTGAGAATATAAATTAAGTCCAATCTCATTCCAATTATGACAATTTGCATTTTCTCACTGATTTAACAGCAAAGTTAAACAGACAATTAAGACAAGAAATACTGCAACGATGCATCTGTACTTCCAGACTTTAGCCTATGCCACTATTTGTATAGTGTACTTCATTGGCCAATGGTTTAGTAAAATTTAGCTTTACCTACCATTTTCTATAAGAGATCTGTCACCAAATGCAGCCTTAGAAATATCTTAGCTTTGAAAAAAATAAATAAGTAGAAATAGACCTTTGAGGACTGAGAGATATATACAAACCCCAAGTAATTTCTTGGGGGCAGAAAACAATTGTTCAGGAGCATTTATCACTACGAAACCAGAATCTTGTCAAAGTGCCCAGGAAGGGACTTGCTCAGAGCGTTCTTCTGTAGCAAGCAATGCAAAGACTATTCCTTCTGTACGATTCTCCTTCTCAGCATAGGAGGTGCGTAGTGTAGCATGCAGACAGCTGAACCTTCTGTGATCTGAACAATTTTTGAAGCCAGGGCTCAGTCCCCAGCGTCACTCGTGAACTCTCTGAAATGTTGCCTGTCTTTAATTAAACATTACAGGACTGCCAGGATTTCCTAGGAACATACCCTACATACCCTGAAAGGGCTCCTGAGCGCGCAAACATTTTCAATCTTTTTACTTCCATGCTAATATTTGTTCCATTTCTCCACCATATCAGGCAGTTCCTCATGACAGCTCTCCTGCCCGTAACCACCAGCTGGCTGTACGTCCATCTTTATGTTTCATGTTAACTGCTCTCACTCCTTAAAAACCACATCACTCGCAATAGATGGTCAGAATCCTGCATTCAAAACCTACCCAAAACCGTTCCAACTCTTTCATTTGTACAGTCAAGGCTAATTCTCATCAAAGCTCTCCTATGTCAGCCCCCGCAGGCACTGTTCCCAAATCTTCCAAACCCTCCAGCTACTTTAAGGAATCTTGAATCTTCAACCAAGAATCAAGCCTCTTACCCAACTGCTTTAAAGTCTTGGGCCTATACTGTATGCTCCAACTGTTTTACACTGTCCCTTGGCCAAGGATAACAGGAAATTTAAGGTGGTTGCTTAATGGTAAAGATACAGCCTTTCCTACAGAAAGGAAAAATTCATTTTCAGCTCTGCCCAGACACCAGTAGCTATTGCCACATTTGCTAAATATTTTTCTCTACACTGACACCTTTCTATTACAGCACAGACTTTTCCACTGATTTTTGGAATCCCTTTCTGTGATCTCTGCTGTCCTCTCTCAGAGATGCTCATTATTCACAACCACACTATCTGGAGCTTCTTGATGCTATTTTTCCTACACATTCACGCTTCTACATCTGTATTTTTGGTCAAACACCCAGTTCCTTTTCAGTGTCTATTACCAGCAAATGTTTTACTTATTTCCTTTAGGTTTTCCACAGGTATTTCTTTTGATCCAGACAGGATCAGGAGATGAAGATAACATGCTTTGAGGAAAAGCTCTCTGTTTTTCTTCTTGCTTCCTATTTAGCAGAGCTATCTTCACTGGCTCTTCAGAAAGAAGTTCTGGTAACCTTTGAAATGTACAGATGTGAGTTTTAAATGGTTCAGTAACAGACAAGGCTAGTAAATTTGTGAACGGGCAGGGAAGAACTTACTCCTTCATTCTCTTTAGAAGCTTCTTCTCTGAATTCTTACAAAAACATACATCCCAGTGAGTGAGGAAATAGAAGAGAAATAGGAAAGTACAGACAGTGCATTTTCCCTTCAAAATGTTTAAAACATCTTGTGCTGTTTCTTTGCAACAGTGAAGATTGATGCCTTTTTTAGGATAATGCTTCAAGGAACTACATTACAAAAAATACCAGCTTCCTTTCAGCTAGTTCTCTGCATGTGGCAGGATATTGGTGAAAATCAGCAAATTTGGCACGTTAATGTTCAACCAGGTACAGTGAAGGGTGCAAAGCACTTAAAGACAGATCAGCTTGACAGACACTGCACTCCAGCCTATTTAGCCAGGCATGTACTTTCGTTGTAAGTTGCCTTGTTTAATTAGCTGCTGAGGTGTTCCATCTTCATCCCTAGTGCCTCATGCCTCATAGGACGCAGAAGCAATCACTGCTCAGGACGATGACAGAGCAGGGCTTGATTGTTCTACAAGATGTCCCATGGATGAGGACCAGACACTGTTGATTAACCATTAACTTTGAAATTCTTAACATCATTTTTTTTTCTTTTAGTGATGCTAAGACAGACACTTTGGAAAGATCTGAAATGCTCTGTAGAAGACGACAGATTGCTTTGTGTGTATTTTAAAAAGGGCTGATTACAGCAGGCTCTACCACCAGAGGAATTTAAGAATGGGGAAAACATAGGAAGGGATGGTGGAATTTCTAAGAGAAATTAAAAAAAAGGCAACCAAAACCACATTCACACAAATGTGCATTTGAAATGTATATAGAGACTTCTCTATTGAACGTAATTCTAATATTATATATATATATATATATAGGATTAAATCATACCTTGCTGAAAACTACAAAAAACAGTTTCTAGCAATCAGCAAAATTCCTCAGTCCGCAGGCTTACGTTGCTTGTACAGAGGGAAGAAGAGAGACTCATGGAAGGAAAAAGTAGAGGTGGACTGGACCAAACAGCAGAGAACTGACTGCAGAAACTACCCTGAAGTAAGTGCTCTTAAAAATGGATTTCCAAGTACTGTGTTCACTGCAAAAATCAACTTGAAATCTTTTGTAACACTGTCTCTGATATACCCTGATACATCCTGATACACCACCACAGTTTAATTCTCAGATGCTGCAGAAGGATTTCTTGGAGCTCTGCTGCAGAGCATTTCATTTTCTTTATGAGGTTAGGTTATGCATTTAGGTTATTTTACATTGTTAGTTAGGTAATAGCCTAGACATTCATACCTTCTACTTGCTCCTGACTCCAAATGGCTATTTAAGTAAGAAATTTTCCAGAGTTCTTATGAAAACAACTTTAGTCCAGTGCTGGCTAATACAGTATTCCCGACATGCATCAGTTTTAACAGTTCACATCAGTAAGCCCATTCTCCTACCCACTGAGCTTTCTCTTTCCATCCCTTCAAGAGGTGTGGCGGAGTAGGGCATGGCAATCAAGCCTTGATGTTCCTGTATAGCCACCACATTTCCTTGGCTATTTCAGTTTGTTGTTGGATCCACTGAGACCACAGAAGTGCACATACTCCCACTTGCATTGGCCACAGAAATCAAACGACAGTATTGAAAAAAACACTCATCTCTCCAAGGAGAGTCAGCTTAACTTCCTTAACTTCGTATCTCCCCTTCCTTTTTTAGGTAGGTAGTTATCCCCTTGTTCCTCCCAGATCCATCAACATACAGCAGTGATCTCCAGCTAGCCATCCCGTGCCTTTGGAAGCTGTCTTGTGGCTAAGGCACGTGGTACTTGCCATGCAAGCACTTCCCACCCTCTGCATGGCACACACGGCCCTGTAACTGCATAAGAATCTAAGGTCACAGACCGCTGGCAGTGGCAAGGAGACCCAAATCCCTTAGCTCTTCCCTCCTGCCTTCCTAGCCAACCATAGCTCAAGTGCACTGAGCTTCAGGACACACGGAGGAACCCAGCCCGTCACTAACCCATCAGCCAGGCAATTTTTAAGGAGGTTCTTCAAAGTTTTTGCAAGGCACAGTTATTTTTTTTTGCATTTTTTCCCCAAGTCCTTTAATTGACACGGAGTAAAAGTTGTGTGATTTACATGTGCCTGGAAAGGATGGAAACAGCTATTTTTAACTGTATCACTTGCTTTTAATTCCATCATTCAATTAGACGTATATTTTAGCTTCAGGAAACTTTCTTTACAAGAGGTGAAATGCCAGCGCAGTACACTAGCAGAACCATTAGCTGTCAAAATAAAACAGGCTTCATATTCACAGAACAACAAGATCAACTGCGCACGACAGAAATAAGATGGCAGCGCACTTTTACTTTTCAGCAGCTAGTGCAGTGTTTTCTGTATTAAATTTAATAGGCATTTTACATGGGATGTCAGATATTTTTGTCTCCGCAAATAGGGACCTTTCCTTAAAAATAAATAAATAAATAAATTGAGGTTTCCTGCTGCTTATACAGGGAAATCATCGAGGAACAGCACAGAAGTGCAGCCTTACGCTAGCAATGACTAGGTAGTCATCATTTTTAAAAACAATGTCACAAAAGCTATTTCTACACTGTCACTCTTAAGAATAATTAGTTTCCATCAAAGCAACAGATTATCTGTTCATGTTGTCCACTGGGTCATTACAATGGGCAACCAATACAGATAAATGGTATCTAATCTCTTCTGCTCTTCTATTGGATTGATTGATGGTTATAACATCTCCAATATTATAAGGCAGAAAAATTATGCTGACATTTAGAAGCAAAAGCACAGAAAGATAAAACTAAGTACAAAGCACAACCAGCACCATAAAGAAAAAAAAAAAAAAAAGCTAAAGACAAATAGAATAGAAAAACAAATGACAATTAAGCCAAAGGAGAATTATAGAGGGGAACAGCTATACGTTGTGGGTGGCAAGGAGCTCTATTAATTATAGAACATGAAGGGAAATCCAGGCATTTCCATGAGATGTTGTTAAAAGACATATTGACTGAGCTTTCTTTGCATGTTTTGCCTTAGCAGAAGACAAAAGGATTTCCCTGGTATTGATTCGTTCCTGGAATTGGTCGACTTTAAGCCATGAAGAATAACACAATAAGCGGTGGCTGGGCAGCAAACAAGGAAGAACGAATCGCTGCCATTGACACTCACGTTTGTGAGCTTCCATACATTATTGCCTTTTTCAATTTAGCATTTGTTCATATTGCTTGTCAGACAGCAATAAGCCACAAAATATTCCCTGAACTAAAAAGGGCTAGCCTATCAGTTATCCTACTGTACAAATACTCACCGTTTTCAGCTGACCTGCTCAGGAATACTAGCAATGCTCCTGAGAGGTACTAAATGCCCTGAACTGCTCCCAGAGGGGAGGGACGTACTCAGCCCTTTCCCCCAGCACTGGGGGCACGCATCCCACGTTCATCTGCTGCTTCCTCTGCTGCAGTGGTTGTGCAGCCGTAGAGGCTGACCACAAAACCAGTCCTCCAGCTGAAGTAGCAAGATGAGGATTACACCGGCTGGCTGTGTGACAGCCTGTTGGCGGAAGATCTTTAAACATCATCTCGCCCGGGGAGATAACAAAAGGGTCTGCTTTGCCACGATGGCCCACTCCGCAGGCAATAGCCAAAAGAAATTTAAAGAAAGTATTTTTCACCAGAATTAAATCCATTAATATGAGAAAAATAAGCAGCTCCGTGCTAATAATTAGCACTGCACTCAAGTTGGCTTCTTTCCATGAGAGCACAGGCTTGCAAACGTAAATATCTTCCCTTATGTGCTTAACAATTGTCCTCACAGTTACGATTCTTCAAGCAGCTTTGTAT
This sequence comes from Nettapus auritus, assembly GCA_011076525.1. NCBI lineage: Eukaryota > Metazoa > Chordata > Aves > Anseriformes > Anatidae > Nettapus > Nettapus auritus. The sequence goes on along the minus strand of CM021770.1, from coordinate 5,795,048 downwards.
GGCATTAACAGATTGACTATAAAATAATTTTCTATGATGAAGAATATAAGTATAGCAGGCAACCACCCCCCCTCAGTGTATATATCCACAGGCAGATAGCTACCTCCAAAACTACACCACTAAAATTATATTTCTTCTCATTCCCTGATGTTTAGTTTTTTGATTTATCAGAAGCCGTCCCCAGTTTTCACCTGTGAAATTTTGGCTATCAGCTGATTTTGTCCTTTCTCTGGGACTCACATGACATTGATTCTCAGGGATCAGAATGCTCCAGGTATGCGATCTTTTTTTGGAGAACCAGCTTTCAAAATACCACGGGCACCAGTGGATGCGCTATGCCTTAAGCAGGCGTGAACCAAAAAGCGCCTCCACGACACTGATGTTCAGAGATGAATATCTGGATAAAGAACTGCCTCTACATTTGCTGTCACTGATATCTTTTAAGTATTCACTCTTACTCATCCACCGGGTCACCGTTTCTGGAAAGAATAAATCACAGCGCTACTCTTACTGCATTTATAATTCCAACCCAGAATGAAATGTTTCCTCCATAAAATCTCTAAAGAGCTCCCATCTCAAATGCAAGGAAAATGCCAAAATCTTGACCCATTTTCTCAATGAAATAATACAAAGTTTTCATGACACCATTTGTAATATTCCATTCATTTCTAAAAACAGCAATATTTTATTGTTATGTTTTTACTTCATATTTGGTTTGGAATTGAATCTTTTTGTTTTGAGCAGCACAGATGAATTTTTCATTCCATAAGAGTATTCTAATTTCAGAACACTAAAACATATTAATTAAAAATGAGAAATGTGTTCAAACCAACCTATCATACAGATTCCACTTCACTTATCTTGGTTTTGAAAGGGAAATATTTTATTTAAAACTTCGTAACTGTCTCTTCTAATTATCTATTCAGATCTTTTGAAATGATTGGAAAAGTTGCTCCTATCGTATGTATCAGCCCTGAGGGACAACTACAGTACATATAACACCTGAAATCACGGTATTTCAAATACTACATTATGAACGTCAACTTAATACTGATACCTGCAAATAAATAGCATGATACAACATAAATCTTCTGAACAAATAACAAAAATATATGCACAAGCTCCAAACCTGTTTCAAAACTGTCTATATCCAGCAATATCTTGAGAACAGAATTCTCCACCGCAAGAGTTCTGCTTAAAGTCAGTGAGGTGCAACAGGCTTTGGCAGTGACCCAATCCATTTCTTCAGCTCTATCCCAAGGCATTACGATGCATTATAGTCTGGTTCTTTTTTATTTTAATTACATTTTTCGTATCCAAGCCTTTGACACCGAAAAATGTATCGTTATTTCTCCAACTGTACAATAATTTGGCACTAACCTTTTTAATTATAAGGAATTATAAGGAATTTGCTACTAGTACTGATTTATAAAAGGCAAGGAGTGAAATCTGAAGCTTTAGTGCTATTGTCAAAGTTTTCTAAATGCTACACTCCAACATTCATTTTCTTCTTAGTTGCATTTTTTTGTTGTTTTTGTTTTTAAATTTAGCCTACCAGATAACTTCACAGTTGGGCTAACTATGATTGAGGTTCAGAAAGTTGATCGGTCTTTCATTTAACTAGTAGAAAACAACAAAACGTATCTCACTTCAAAGCAAACGCTGCTCTGAAATTTGGAGCTAATCTGGGAAGCAAAAGGAAGCAATTCAAAAAAAGCGAAAAGTTTAAGCCCATACTGTCTGAAAGGGGCTTGTACTTATAAGGAAATTGTCTTCTAATTCTTTGAGTTCTTCCTTTGTCGAGGAAATTTCCCATATACAATTATTTTTATTACTCTTACTCCTATGAACTTGTGCAAAATCCTATTTTTTGCTACCTGTCCAAGTAAATAGGGTAATATAACTTCAGCTCTGAGGTATTAGCTCTTCCTCTCAATGGCTCATATTATAATACTTAGGTTTCTTCAGTATGTCCTCTATTTTTAGAAAATAATGGAATCAGAATAAAAAGATGAAACTTTCCACAAATGGGGACCCAGAAACAATACAGATTAAGTCAATCAAAATCCTTCAAGGTTTTTTAAACAATACACTTCGATTTTTTTTTAAAATCAATTTAAATTCCTAAGTGAAAAGTCAGTCAGACTAAAAATGAAACTTTTCATTAAAAAAAAAGAAACATTCCCATAGTTACAAAGCTTCTCTTCCTTATTTTTTAAACAAATACTGTGTGAAAAATCATCATCATCCTCCCTCCCCCTAAGAAACAGCTTTTATTTCATAGTCTCATTTTCTGGGGAAAAATGAAGTAATATTGACTATCTCTACTCCCAAACTTTGGGACCTTTAACCCTGTGATAGTTGCTGGGAGGAAGGTAATCTCTCTCCTCAGGATCTCTGAGTTTGTGCAATTGTACAAATTAGCGGACATCATCTACTTATCACTCTCCTTCTGATAAGTAAGTTTCAAGAGACGGTAGTGCTCTGATATTACATGTGATATAGCTGAGTGAATGAATGTAAAGTAGGAGGATAAGAAACTGTTTTATCTAGTTTTTTCCTCCCTTCTGTTGTCTGTTTATGCTGTGACATTTTCTTGTTTTAGCTCTCTTATGCTTCTTTGGAAATTAAATGAGATCCAGCATCTCAGAGACTACTGGCACTTATGGATTAGTGAGGCTAACATAATAGCAATTAGCTGAGAAAAAGAAGAAACTAATTGCCTGAATTTAACTTTAAAAAAAAAAATCCTACATCAAAAATCAGGAGGAAAGGTGAGGCTTGGTAAAGAAAGCCAAGTTTTGGAAATACAAGGTAAAAGAACGTGCAGGCAAAGCACCTCTCTTCAATTACAGGAGTGAGAAAAATGGATGAGGGAATTGTGGGGCTGCAACGACACTGAAAGAACGGCAGCCTCACGCATTCAGCCTCACCAGCAATGTGCCAGCTGGCACCAACATTTTCTAAACATATCCAGGATACTCAGAACATGATGTTTAAGCGATCTATTCTACTTGGTTTTTACCAGGGAACCACAGGCATATTCCACCTGATTGCCAGAACGGTTAAGTTTCACAGTCTCACATGTTGTGCATGGGAAGACAATGTTTGGAAACCCATCCTGACAACTACACTTCTTTTGAGTTGCTGAGTGCCTGAACTCAACTTTTTATCAGCTTGAACTAGAATGGATCTACCTAACCCTCAAAGAAAGAAAAAAGCTATTAGTGGAGTCAGCAACTATTCATGTTTATCACGTGGGTAGATAGACTGCAAAATCTGAGATCCTATCAAAGAAAATAACTAGAGGTATGGGTGCATACTTTCCTATGCAAGTTAACTAAATTGAAGCTCTAAGCTGTGACCTACTTTCAAAACAGCTCTATTTACATCTCTGATTTACTATTGATTTTGATCAAACATTTTTTTAGCCTAGCTTGTACTCAGAAGGCATTATTCCACACCATATTCCGTTCAAATTAGAAAGGCCATTTTGCATTTTTATATAAAAGGGCACAAATAAGTAACTTTTAAAAGCACATCAGGACAAACCCACAAAAAGCTTCTCTTTCTTTTCCATGCTTTTGGATTGCTCAACCTAAACTCACCACTATGTCATATGAAACTCTCTAGCCTGATCACAAAGTCTGCTGGCAAAATGTTGTGCAGCAAATTACAGACTAAATTTCACTTCTTTGCATCTTGTAAGATGGTGAACAAAACAGCATTATGCAAACAGTACTTCTGACAACAGTGTACCTGGGACAGATAGAGATGCAGGGCAGCAGACTCGGCAAGTCTCAGTCCTGTTGCTCCCCGGCAGAGCTGATGAAAAACATCACAGCACATTTGTGTGCGAGTATCCCTCAAGTGGATCATCTAGCCAGTCTTACCTACAAGCTCAGCAACTATTAGATTCCTATCATCCAGGTTTTCAGGTTGGTACACAAAATACAGAGGGGAAAGGCTATTGAGATGCATAGAGACTGTCTAATTTTAAGCATCTGACTGCAGAGCTGTAAATCATACCCTGAGGGCATCCTTCTTCTGCAAGGAACATGCACAGAGCTTGCCTGATCTGCCTGGGCTCAAACCTGGGCAGCTAGTGGTGTGCGTGTTCCTCAGTGTACCGCTAAAGAAAGAAAATGTTCTACTTACAATTCATTGCACGACCAGAGCCACAACCTCTCTTCTTCCTTGAGGCTCAGCCAGGACAATGGATCTCAGCAGGACCCCAGACTCACCCAAGCAGGCAAGGTACAAGGAGCACAAGGTGTAAGCCCTTCCCCTCCCACAAGCACTGGCTCCAGGTCCTTCACATGAAGACTTTTAATGGTCCAGATTTCTCTCAAATACCTCACAAGCACACAGACACCCAGACTGCGCAGCTGAAGCTCAGGGTGGCCTGATGTGGCTTCAGCTGTAAGTGCTCTGAAACGTAGGGAAATGGAGTGCCTGCAGCAGATGGCATGAGTATGGCAACCTGGACTGATTTTTTCACCTGTCAAAATAATGCAATACCTGCCGTGAGTTTAACTTCATCAACTCTGGCAGGTCAGTTTGCAGGGTAGATGGTTCAGACACAGAGTACCAGTACCTCACTCCCTGAGCTTGCTGGAGGCCATGGCTGGGCAGAGGGCATAAAGAGCCAGTTCTGTGATTTCCTTCTAACTTTGTGAACAAACAGCCCTCTCAAGATCACCATTCCTGCTAGCACTGCGTGTACTGCCATTTACAAAAGGTCAAACTGGATTCACCTGTGATTAATTCAATGGGTAGTTTGATTTTTACATTTGCTGCCACACTTCAAAGCAAGAACTAAGAACACACTGTAAACATAACTCTTACCATTAAATTCCGTAACTTATGGTTACAGAAACATTGAAGTTCCTTGTTTGAAACCAGATGCATTTTCAAGAGCTCTTCTACCTGATTTTGTGCCCACACACTTCAGAGGTATCTGTGTGTTACATGCTGAGAATAGCTTACATGTTCCAGTCATAGGGGAGAGAGTTCCTCGGCTCCGAGCAAAGCTTGACTTTTCATTTATGAAGGATATAAATATTTCTAGGATAGGAAACTAAGTGCTTGACTATAAGAGCCACATGAGGAAAAGGGCTGATTCATTAGTAAAAGGAAATCTGAATTTACATAACCATACCTAGACGTAGACATTTTTAAGAAATACATATACTTTGCTTTAAAGTGGCCCATTTGAAAGGAAAATTATTTTTGACCAACCTTTCTAACTTTAAGGTAAAGGCCTCCAAAAAGACTGCTAAATCAGAGAGGTTAGATATTTCAACAGCTAAGGAGCTTTCTTTGACCGACCAAAAACAATTCAGGGAAACAAATGTTCAAATCAGGATTGACATAAGAAGAAAAATGGAAATATTTATTATTTGCTTCTTCTACTACACTGTGACTTTTCTTCACTGATCCAAACATCCGTCCTTGCAAGCTAAACTAGCAGCCATGCAGTGTTCTACCCTAGCAATACTTGTGTTGGTCAGAGACCTGTGCTCTTTACCTGGGACCCATCCAGTTATACTGTGCCTCTAAGTGCAACTTACAAACCCATTAGACTCTGGGATATTGAAAATACAATGGATGAATGAGAAAGAGTAGCAATAAAAGACTGCAGCGAAATCCAGGTCTAATCTTTTAGCATTGAGTCAGTAGTTCTTAGACCTCTTGAAGAGGTTTTGTTGTTCTGCGGCTGACAGACAGACACCAACTGGAACAACTTGGTGTGAAATGTGAAATGTTTATATGTGAAATGTTTCACAAATTGCCACTTAACCACAGACATGGCATTACGCAGCATTCCAAAGTGAGATCTGTATCCTTGCATTTCAATAACTAAAATCCTCCCTACTCAGTAAATCTGAACATGACAGAAGTCATTAAGTTCCTCGGGAGTCATTAGCGTTCTCCACCTAGATGTTATAAGGGCTTTTAGTAATAATTTTTGCAGTGCTATCACTGCAACTTCACAGACAAGAGACAAAACCAACCTATGTAACAGCTTAGTTAAAACAAGCTGTAACATGTTCAAGAGCAATCTACACAGAAAAGACAAAAGGCTATGTCAAAACATTTCATCATTGTTCCCGCAAGTAACGATATAATTTGGTATGTCCCAGAGCATGTTTGTAACAATACATCTACACAGAGAGTTTAGCCCACGCTCAATCTCAAACTTTTCTTCACACACCCTGCATAAAAGCCTTAAGTTACAGAGCTTGCTTTCTTGCCTGCTGGGAACATTGAACCAAAATCCCTGACTGGGGCCCGTTGGTGTTCCACATATGGCAGGCGAATGCACAAAGTAGCCAGACTTGAATCCTGAGCAGGATCTTCCGCTCCTATTTGCTCATTTGAAAGTCAGTCCTAAAAGCAAGGCCTACATCAGTGAACAATTCTGCCTCCCATCCTCCTTCCGTAACTGACCCGAACTTCAGCTTTTCCTCTGAGAGGTTCTCCAGTGTTCAGTGGATCGCCTCCCTCTTCACATCCACCGTTACTTCTTTTTTATTAGCTTATTCCAAGTAAAAGCTGTAAGTACAAAATTACATGCTTCTAAAGCTTTGCAGATGGATGCGTAAGCTTTTCAGTGATGAACATTAACTCACTGCACTGGCAGATGAATCTGCTGATGGTGGTCTGGGAAACCAAGTGTTGGTTGCTTCCAAGCCTCTAGGACACTCAGCAACACAGCAGACTTTGTAAGAGCTGTGTATCACTACTAATCTCTGAAGATGCTTAAAAAAAGAGTGCATACAACAAGGAATAGAAAAAAATATTTACTGTAAATCTAGTAAAAATAATATTCAGCTCCAGTTGCCTTGAGGTAATCAGAAAAAATGAAGCAGTAAACCAGCTCTGAAGACATTTTCTCTTGCTTTTGAGCGAAGACAGTGGTGTTCATCGGGGCTTAGTATGGGGTAGTGCACGCCGAGTAGGCATAACATTGTTCTTAGCACCTGTCATGTGGATAAGCTTTGCCATAATAAGGTGTGGTACAGACAGTAAGACAGAAACTTAGAGAACTGGAAAACAGAAAGGCTGCTCAAGAGTTGTGGAGAATGTCTATTCAGACATCCATTTATTGCAAGACAGGTAAAAGACACCAGAAGTCAGACTGACACATGGTGGGTTATAATTGATAGTCAATGGAGAATCTCACAATTAAATAAGAGAAACACTCAGGAAGAAGCAGAGTTTGACGATAGTCATTTTTGTCAAAGTATCATTTTTGAAGTAGTGGAAAAGACAGTGTCCTTGGCCCTGGGAAATTCTGTCCTTTCTGCCAAGACGGAATTGTAATTTTCCTATCCTACAACTGAAATTCTGCAGTTACCTCCACTGACCAGCCAGTCGAAAGAGCTGATTATCCTGCTACAGTTAGCATTGGCGCGGCCTCACCCTGAATATTGTGTGCAGCTCTGGTCTCTAAAATGTAAGAAGGGTATTAAGGTAGTCAAAAACGTCCAGAGGAGGGCAACAATCTGGTAAAGGGCTGGAAAGCATGTCCTGTGAGGAGAGGACGCTCGGGTTGTCTAGCCTGGAGAAACGGAGGCCAAGAGGTGACCTGGTTGCTCTCTGCAACTTCTGAAGGAGGGGAAGCGCAGAAGGAGGCACTGGTCGCTACTCCCTGGTCACTGATAGCAGGACGCAGGGGAACAGCGCAGAGCTGTGCCACGGAGGCTCAGGCTGGACATAAAGGAAAATTTCTTTACCACCAGCGAGGTGGTTGGTGCCCCATGCCTGTCAGTGTTCAAGAGGCACTTGGGCAATGCCCTCATTAATATGTTTTAACTTTTGGTTAGCCCTGAAGAGGTCAGGGAGCTGGGCTCAATGATCTTTGAAGGTCCCTTCCAGCTGAACTATTCTATTCTAATAGGGCAGGGAGGACGACTCCGTCCTGCAAAGCACCTGGATACCTCTGTGACTGCTCTGCCGCTCCACTGCCCTGTTTTCTGGAGGCAGGGGCTGCAGGAGAAGCCCTGGTGAAGTGAGAGCTGCTGTGGCTACCTGCAACCTTTTGTAACAGGGCATGCCTAAGTTCCTGGAAAGCCATTCTGCAGCCATGAAAGAACAAGCAGTATGTCCCAGGTCTTTTGAAGGGGCCTCAGTCTTGCAGAGAAGAGGTAGGAGAAGGGCAGGTCTATGCTATCTGCTACAGAGGGCTTTCTTCAGTTGTCCTATATATAAGAAAGAAACAGTCAGGAGTACAAAATTTCCCTCTGATTTTAATTATATGCCCAAGTGATAGTTGTTCCTCTGTCAGCTCACTGCAGTTTCTGAGCAAACAGTAAAATAGACGGGACTTTCTGAAAACAAGATATGAGCAAAATGCAGCTCCAGATCCATGTGGACACATCGACTGTAACAACATCTCTGCTCTCACCATTTCTTGCAAAGCAACAGGAACGTTAAATCACATAGGCCAAACAAAAGTGCTACTATAAATGAAGCTGGCACCTAACTCGAGTTTGGAACAAGGCGTTGAACTTCATTCAGAAGACCCTGCTTTTTGCCAGCTTACATCAAATGCATTTTTAAAGGAATATTTGCTCCTAGCAGTCAGGAGTGTACACATACAGCAACATCAGAACAAATATGATGCTCACAAATTACTAACTAGTTTAAAACCCTGCAGTTTGTCCTGATGGAAGCCTAGCACCCTGTAATGGGTTGAACTGCTGTTAGGGGAAAATATCTACTGCTTTACAGTAATTCAAGTTCCAGTGAAGGGTATTTTTCGCTCTAGTCTCTTTAACACTCTCTATACAAAGTGCCACAGCTTGTCTTAAACCTGCTATTTACTGAAGTAAAAAGATTTCCAGGTATGAGGAAAATGTAATATTATCTGTTATAGATCAAAAAATAATAACGCTTGTGGTGATTTTTTATTTTTCACAGATTTAAGTCTATATATTGTCTAGTATTGTTTCACCATTGTCTCATCATCAAGATTAACATTAAATCAAACAATGAATTATTCATGAGGTGTGAATAAATGGAATTAGCCTTTCTAGCGTTCACTCTGTAAATCGCATCTTCTGGATAAATGCCTTTTTTTCTTTCTCTCTCTTTTTTTTTTTTTTTTTTTTTTTAATGTCTGAACACTAGAAATAATGACCTGGCTTGCAGCCTTGCTAGATTAGTTCTTGTTAGGGTGATATTTTTAGATGAACATAGGTCTCATCAACCAAGAGATGTCAGGTCTGCTATCATTCCTGTCAGCTTCCTAACTTCCAACGATTTCCCTCTCCAACCCTAAACTCTACCTTCACCCCTAGTAGCCATGGTACCTGGAGCTCAGATGATTTGTTGAGATTGACTCATTATCCACTGTGTTGTAACAGCAGTTAGAAACTGAATGACATTCAATTAAAATGATATTAGCAGCTCAGGAGTGATTTTGTTTAATTTACTCCTACTCAGATGTAAAAACATTAGTGACTTTTTTAATTGGACCTCATAATGTCTAACTCCTACTCAAATGCAATGAAATTAAAGACTTTGGTGGCTAAATACCGCTTAATTTACTCCTACCCATCTATAATGACATTAAAGATGCTTTAGGGTAGATATTGTTTCCAATCATTTATATTCAAAAGAAATCTGAGCTTATAGGTACTATTATTGAGCATATAATAAAATCATGCAAGAAATGTATCTATACGGTAGGGGATAGTTGGTTACAAGTAATATTAAAAAGTAATCATTCATTTTTAATGCAGGGATATTAAAAAGTAATGTTAAACACAAGGATTTGTGAAGTTTTCTGTTCTTCACAGCCTCTTCAAGGACACAATCCTTTCCTTTTTATATTTAGTGTGTGGTTTTACATGAAGCATTTTTATTAAATTGCACATAGTTTTAAAATCTTTCTTATGTGGCATTTATATGATAAATCCAATGCTGACTTGTGTCATTACAGGGATAGACAGCAAAGCATACATTTCAGTAATGGGGTTCATTTTGCTCCGTAACTGTTTCTAATACAGCTTAATGCGCTCTTCTAAAGTTCAAACATTTTAGAGGACTACGTGGTTCTCTATCGCATTTACAGTACATTGTCTCCTTTTTAAAGATGACTTCTCCTGTGCTGAGTTGATGCTGTTTGCTTCTAAAATACCAGTACCTGCTCCATGCTCTGAAACAATCGTCTGGCTCGACCATCAAATCTTTCTTACATAAAAATCCCATTGATTTGGTCTTTAGCATATTCTTTTCTTCCCCTTTCCAAGTTTAAAAAGCAAAATCATTGTTAAAAACATTTTCCCTTGCTTAGCTAAACTTCTAATTCTTAAAATAAAAAGCATTTATAAAATTTCACTTTTGCTTGTATTATGAAGACAAGTGATGCAGATGACAAATTCGCCATTGAGATAGCAGAACAAGATTTCTTCTTTAATCATCTGCTCTCAGCTAGCATGTGGCTACTGAAATGTTCAAGTGGAAACGCCTTTCCAGGTAAGTAGTATGAACCATTGCCAAGGGAGAGAGGAGATTATTCTCCTCTTCCTTCCTGTTGGTGACACCCAGACAGCACCCTTGTCCTGCTGACTGGCGGATGGTTCAATGATTGTCTTTGCTCTGCTTTTCAAGTGACAGTGCCTACCAACTTCTTCTCATTCCATTCGGAAGAGTCCCTTGAGCTCCTGAACAGCAAAGTCTGTCAGAAACCAAGATCCTTGATTCATTTTCTGATTCTGAAGCACTAGTCAATGTGTTATTTCTGGATTTCTGGTGTTGCAAGCTAAATTATTTTATTAGAGTTTATTATAATTACTTCATAATTTTAAGATTCCATTGTATAAACAAAGAAACAAAACTATTTTAATTCTAGAAAACAATTGTATGCAATTTTGTAATCTATTCCACTTAAATGTGGAACTTGGACATGGAAGAGGATTTGGAATAAATTTCTCCCTCAGCATGGGCTTGCAAGGGGCAAAATAGCATGAGCTTGAAATACCAAAGAGCTTCAACACAGAAACATTAATAACTACATAAGCACCGGAAGTTAAGCACCAGCTAACGCAGACACCTTCTGCTCTTACCTTCAGCAGGTCATCTGTGAGGTGACACAATAAGAGGAACCACATTAAAACACTGAACTAGAACCTTGGCATAGCACAGGTGTAAGCATCCAGGGCCAGACAGGTTTTGACACTCTCCAGGGATCACTGGTAGTTGGGCTGAGTGCGCTACAATGTCCCGTATTACAGCCACATACCTGTGAGCATCTACACATTAATTTCTGGGTCACAGCTACTCCTGTTCTTCCCTTGCTGACAGAACTATCCAAAACCTGTACGGGTTGGCACAGTGGTGCTCTGGAGAGAAAAAGGGCACCCTAGATACAACAAAAGAGTAACAGGGACATTACCATATATTTGGATATGGCCCAGCTGTCGACAGACAACCAATTTTCTAAAATTAACCCACTACTGATATTTAGCATGTTTACTGTAGATATGATCAACGTAGCTGTCTCTATCTAAAGTGGTCAGCAGGGACCACTGTGCATTTTAATTTCTGTTGATACTACATCTATTTCTCACTACTTTTTTACTGACATCTCCCTCCCTAAAGCAGTCTCTGAATAACTTATTGCCAATTGGTACAATACGACAGAGAGGAATCACAGTTACGATATGGTGAGTAAACTAAACAGCGAGGAACAATTTCTGCAACAGGGAACACCACTAAAACATTTTAGAAAAGGAGGAAGACATTAAAAGCAGTGATTGCTGTTCCAGAGTCACAGAAATCTGAAACAGATGCAAAGAAATATACAAGGACTTCTAATTGTTTTCCACATCTTGGAAATTAAAGGAATCATTAATAGAATACAGTTCTAAATATCTTGCGCATACAGTGAAAATAATCCAGTATCATCAATTCATGTGTGAAACAACAGATTTCAAGATCCACAGCTGAGTACGTATTTGGCAGCACTGGAAGACTCACAATGCAGCACAGTAGAGCACAGGACTCAGATTTGATTGTAGGTTCTGTGTACTCCCTCTGAAGCCAGAAGCATTTTTAAGGCTAAAGCTACTGTGACCAAAATGAAGTCCTTTAACGGACTGCAACTTCAATGCCTGCGCTGTGCAGAGATGCTTTATATTAACAAGGCCTTTTATGATAACAAAGAGCTGGAGAGAATGTACACCTTCAGTAGAAAAAGAGAGAAAAATCTCTATAATTACCCTTTTCTAAAATGGGTGTTTAAGAGCCAAATTTAAACTGACAGTTAACCTTGATATAGTTCCCCTGCTTGAGCAACACAGGCTATAAGCAGACCACTTCCCATCGAGTGCAGTCCTCGACAGCCAAAGGAAAGGGCAGTCCCGGTGGGGCCACAGAACACCAGCTCCTTGTCACCACACTGCTGACCAGGCAACCCAGTTCAATCTTCATGCTGTGATCGCAGCCCCTTTGCAAGGCACCCTGATTTTCAGTGTTGGTTCACGACTCATTGCACAGAGCATCCAAACAGCCTATATCTTCTCCTATCTAACCTCATTGTATAAAGCCATTATTTAATACATGCAACAGCAAACCTCATGCTGATATATTTTCCAGCTTTCTGTATAAAAAAAAAAGGGGGAAAAAAGGAAAAAATAAAGTTTTCTTTGTTTTCTGTATCTCAACCAAATAAAATGTTTCTGTTGCAATTAGTTCGGAATTGTTTCGGGAAAGAGGAAGATACTCTGTAATTTCCATGGTGGAAATTTTAATAAACAGCACCCTCAAGAGGATTAGAACTCACTTCCCTCACTGTTTGGAAAAAAAAAAAAAAAAATCAGTTGCTATGCTACCACTTTTAAATACAGCCAGAATCATTTCCAAGGGTTATTTAAGGTGTTTAACTGCAGAACAAATACTGTGCGGGAATCCATGTATGCACAAATACTCCCAGTCATAAGTGTTGCTGCGGTGGCCCTGAGGCACCCGTGTGGTTTCCTGTGAAACTGAGGCTCGCCCGAGATCAAACAGGCAATCAGTCCCCATTATGAGATGATCCTTTAAGGAGGTGACTTTGGAAAGGGATCAGGGAATAGGCTTCTTTGAGGCTCTCTGCTGCTCTCCATGTTTGGGAAAGCCTTTCTGAGAAAGGCTAATTTAATAAAGAGATCTCTGATGTTTTGCTGAGAGGGTAATGAGTCCCGTGGCCATCCTGGCTTTCTGGCTGAAGGCTTGAGAGCATGCCTGGGCTGGTTCCTTACACTGCACGGGGAGGAGATCTGGACACACACTGTGGGTATTAGGAAAGAAGCACAGCAGCTATACCCCACGCTGGGTAGCAGGAGGGCTGACTGGCACTAGAGGCATGCTGAAGGTGCCCATGTTCCCCTGGATGGACAGGACATCATTAGCTGGAGGCAGCTGCCAGGAAGATTGTAGCCTCCTTCCCTGCAAATCTCAGCCTGAGCCAAGTCATCTTCGGAGTCCTGGAGGACAGTGACTTGTGTGATGGTAATGAAGAGATCTCTAAATCATGTCTCAGAACAGAAATTAGATAGGCTGGGGGAAAAAAACAAAAACCATGATTTGCAGAGTATCAGAAAAGTCACTGAGGTGCTTCATTCTACCATTTGGATGCTTCTCTCCCATGTGTTGGCAATGCTCAGAGAAAATCAGACCTTCAGTTTAAGGAGAAGCTTACAAAAATAAATTAAACTTTGAGAATGAAAAGTCAATTAAATAATTCAGAATAATTATTTTACATTTGATTTAGTGAACTTATTTTCAAAGAGTACGTTGACTTCTCACTGATGCAAAAATTGCACTCAAAATCTGTTCTATGTGCAAAATGCTGCTATTTGGCTTTTTTGTTTTAATTATGAGCATTTTCACTATGCTGATCAATTTTTATGGCTTAAAAAGATAACCTTACCATTTAAGACATTACTGATCCACGGAGGCCTAAGCCAGGACAACCTTCTGGAGAGCAGCCGGATTCTTGCCTAATGTTATTTCAGAAGAGCACAAATTCCTGCGGATGGGACTCCTAGATACAGATGTGAATGGGACTGTCAGAGCCCATTTAATGCACCAAGGAAGCTGCTTTGTCAACTAGACCTCACCATTCAGAACTGTTTTCACAGTTACACTTTGATATGAAGAACTATTTTTAAACTACTTTTAAAAGTATTAATTTTTCTAGAAGCCTTCATTAAAGCCAGAAATGAGCGGATACCTGTATGATGAAGAAAATTTAGGCAGAAATAACTCCTATCTGATAATTATTCCCTGGAACAACAATAAACAGCTGCTTATCTGCAATCACGCTACTTGGCTGTAGCATTAACTTAGATATCACAACTTTCAAGCTTCACATTAATGTAAGCTCCACAAATTATCTGCTGTTTACTCATGAATGGCTCTGGTCCCATTATTCTGAGGTAATTCATTTCCTCCCCTTCTCCCAGGCTTTACCACTCTTTCTAAGCATGTCTGGCAAATTTTCTGGCATGAAAGCCTTACTAAAACATACTGATTGCTTACTTTACTTGCCATGTACAGTAATTTTGGTTAATTATTTAAAAATCCATATATATATATATATATTCTATATATAGCCTCCACATGAATAAGAGAGGTTAATATGTAGTAATTACCTCTGTCTTCTAATTGCTTTACTCATTTTATTTGAGATAAAAATGGGCAGGATTTTTTTGCATAACTGCTAATTAAGTTTTCTTTCTTTTTTCCTTTTTTTTTACCCTTCCAAAGTAGTATAATGTACTGGGGTGGAAATACAGCTTAACCTACATTTCAGACTCAGCCATATTCCTTTTCATGCTGTAGGTAACAAAAGGTGCTCATGAATCAGCTGAAAATCTCAATTCATAGTTGGATGACACTTTTCTTCAACTAACAATCCTCAACTACAAATGCCAAACAGGAAGAGCACATCTGTGAAAAACAAGCCTCTTAAACTGAACGAATGAATAACAATGATGTGTGGGTTGTGCTTTCTATGCAGCAAACTCTGGGAAGACCTTTCTGTGAACAGCTATCTGATAACAATTGAAGACGCTTTGGTGTTCCTACTCGCCTCCCACAGCCCTTTGTATCAGCAGCTCAGCGGAGAGAGTCTGACAGCAAGATTCCTTTGTCATTGGAAATTTCAGGTACTGTAACTCAGCTCAGCTTTGCACAAAGGGACCCTCTTCTGAGTAGCTGTGTGTTTGTACAGAGAGAAATTTCTCAATGGCCAGCTCCGAGTGTGCTGCACGAATTCTTATCTATGAGTTGTCCCAACTAAATCGCCTTCTGCTAAGTAGCATTTCATCACCTTGCCCTCCCTGACTTACACAAAGCGGTGCCCTCATTTCCAAATGAACAAACCGAAGCCTGACAACACCTGCCCGAAGCCCTGCCTGTGCTGCGCCCAAGAACCTATGCTGCATGCCGCTTCTCTCCCACTTTGTGAGGGTGAAGAGAAAAGCCACTTGTGCGTAAAGCACCCTTAGGTTCTCAAACAAAAACATAAAACTAAAAATGGAAGGGAGTTGAACAGAATAAAATTCATCTTCATATCCAAAGCTGAGTGTAAGTGGCATTTCCCCATCATTCTCAAAGGCCCACCAGAGAGACATCGCGTCTGAATATAAAAATTAAGTATGAACGTGAGCAAATCATTCCCGACTTGCTAGCAGCAGTCTGCCATAAGCGACCCCCCTCCTATTGTGTTTGCATTTCTAGTATTAAAGAAAAACTACAATAATTCGCAAAAGTTCATTCACCGTATCAGAGAAGAGGGACGAGAACACTGGATAATTCATACTGCTCTTCTCCCTCAAGTCCTACACCAATATTTACATACTCCAAGCAACCTAAGAAGAAGGAACTGACAACTTTGACCTTCAGAGTTCATCCCAGAAAGCAAGCCCCTTTGACTGCTACAGGGCAGACCTCCCTCACCTATCCAGAACAGCAAATAGAAGCAGTATGAAGCTTCCGACATCAAAATAAATAAATAAATAGATAAATAAATAAATAAGCCACGCATTTCAAGGGAATGTAACACTTGTAATTTTGCAGAATGTTGCCTTCCATCTCACCAGAAAGCCAGGCCTCAAAAATTCTTCAGTAATATGAGAAACAGGCTCAGATCTGCTCACTTTCCTTCTTGCCAAAACAGGCTACAATTTTCCAAGTACATTAGAACATCTTTTCCCAACCATTTAAAATCCCAGTCACTGGAATCAGAGCCTGACAGCCGTTAATTTATTTGGACTCCTTCTCCCTCATCGACATGCTAGAGCTCCAGGCTGCAGCATAATCCCACTGTTTTTCACTCCTCAAAAGAACAGATGCTACTAAGAGGAAATAACTCAAGTGCATTCCCAAAGACAACCCCTTCTCATCCCTTCCATCAGAAAATGACCAAAACACCTGTAGTTTCTTAGGAGTTCCTACCCATGACTCCCATGCCTGGGCTTGACACCAGTTGTCCAACCACAACTGAAGGTGAATCACTGTTCAGAGACACCAAATCCCTGAAGGGTTATCTTCTAGCCCAAATATATGACTATAAAGGAAATGAGCATGCATTACAGAAAAGAATGGAACTATGTCACATGCAATTTGATTTCACAGTGATGAACTATGTTGACTAGAAGTTAAAACACAGGTCTCTGATGTACAAGCTCAGCTCCTGCTAGTAGTACAAGGGACACTTACATGTAGTGCCCACCTGCAAAAACATGAACAAAAAACTGCTTAAGAGATGTTTCAACACATTGCTTCAGCATTTGCAAGCCATTTCAGGTCCCAGGCTAGAAAGCACTCACAAAAGCTGGAAGTAATATTAGCTTAGATCATATTTTCTGCATTTTTCTCCTCTCGTTCTTAATTTTGAAGGACAACTGCAATTGCAGTTCATCCGTTTAGGCTTATCCTAAAGTCATTATTTGTTATGATGCTGTTCCTGCCTTCAGCTACAAAGAAAATGACTATCCCTACCCCCTCACAGGCAGGATTAACAGCCACAGAAAATGAGTTATGGTTAGTCTAACTGACAGGAGCTCAGAAGCAAATTCATTTTCAGAAGTCCACCTAGAGCCCAGGAAAGAATTCTGCACATTGTGTCTTCTTAACGTTTCTTCACAGCTACATAAAGAAAGTCCACAATGTTTTTCTTCATCACCAGTCTGCACACCCAAGCCGCATGCTGAGACCTATGGGTGCTGAAGGTAGCACGTGATGTACGTGATGTGGCGCAACACCTAAGCAGAGCTTCTGCACTTGCACGTAGTATTTTCTAATGTAAAGAATATATTAAAAATATTGTCAGCATGGCTGCGTCGTTTTATTTAGAGGTGAAATGCTAAGTATTTTACTTACATCTGTCAATTGCAAAAAAGGAGGCTACAGAAGGGAAGATTGGCTAGAGCGTACAGATGGTTTACAAATACATTCATACCAAACAGGTAGTAACTGGCTTCATTATTTTTAATTCAATCCCTAGTTTCCCCTTTTTAACAGTGCAGGTGCCAGGTGGAGCTGCACCAGCTTAAGTCAGCTGAATGTAGCTTAGAAGATTCACAGATCCTGGCTTGACTGTTCTTAATGCCCTCTATCAGTAGGCTGACGAGTATGCTCATCCACCTTGCTCAACACAAAGCTGTTATCCAAGTAGCCTATGGCTGCTACCAGCTTTTACCCACTAGACACCACCAAAGAAACAGAGTCCCCAAGTGAGCTGAAGAAAGACACTTTGGGATAAAGGTGTTGACTGGATGCTGATACATTGCTCTGTGCTTATACAGATGAATACCACACGATAGCCAAGCAGCCTTCCAAAGTGGTAATATTTCAGTTAAGGACCAGTTTACAGCTAGCAACCAAATAGTCTAACATCACAGACAGCTTAAAAGAGTATGATAAACACATGGAATCTGTGTTCTGGAAAAATAAGTCGAAGAGATCTGGTTTTTGAAGTTATTGTAGTGTAAAAATGTGTATATCTACCTGCAATTGCAGCAAAAAAAAATATTAAAAAATCACAGGATTCTGCATGATTCATAGTAATCAAGAAATGAAAACCTGATAAATGAAAATCTCACCCAAAAAAAGTGGGAAAAAAAAGGTATAAGGCAAATAACAGGCTTAAGAACAGCTGCAGCTTATCAACACGGGATTCCAGAACACATGGTAAGCGTACTTCATGCCATACGACGAGTGACATGTACCACAAGTCAGTGGGAACATTCTGCACATTAAACACACATGGCTGAAGATCCACATGTGCACTCCTGCTGCTGCAAACAGCTCCACAGACAATCCAGATCACAAAAAAGGAATTTCCTACACAGATCCAGGATAAGGGTCTTAGTTTCTTTTTGGAACACAGGTCAGGAAAACAGGGACGCATCTCTCAGAGTTTACCTTAACTTGCTGCATGAGTGGAAGCCTTAGGATTTAAAGACTTTTTAAAAAAATCTGGAAAGTCTTCATATGCTTAACAAAATATGTACAATCATGAATTCAAGTCTTACTGTCTTCAGCACCTTCTCTACCAAACAGGCGTAGATGCTCTGCTAGATCAGGTCGCATGTTACCTTTGCATATTAAAAAAGTAGATGGAAATATTGCCTTACATTCATTTTAATACAATTGTGTAATTTGAGGTTTATAGAGCCATGCATAAAGCATTTGTTATTGCACCTACAACAAAACTGATCCATTAACACTGACAATATTTTTAGTTCGTATTTTGTTACAAAAGCATTAAGACACGTTATGAATCATTCTGGCATTATGAGAGTTAATAGAATACTACATATTTTTCAGGATTATTAATATTTAGTGTCGTTCAGTAAATTAAAAAATCAAGTTTAACTAAGGTTAAAAATATCTGATGATACAGTACGTAGATGATTGTAAATGTATATTAATGAAGCTTTACACAATTGACTGGATATCTTTTCGTTAATCACTCACAAAACCGTGCCAAACATATATCAAAGACTTCAGCTCTTTTTTCATCCAATCTTCCGACATTTCATTATTATGGTTACCTGATTAATGGATGCAATAATATATGTGGCATGATATGATATGTTCACATTAAATTTTAATCAAATATTACTAAATTCAGAAAACATTAAGTAAATCATGACTGATGAGGCAATATTGCTGTACTGTCATATTGATGGTTACAGAAACTCACTATGAAGAGTTACAGATTAAGGAGGAGAAGTAAATCTTATGAGGAAATAGAAGTATTTCAAGTTTAACTAGTTGGTTCTTTTAAAATTGCCTTCCAGCCAAAGCTTGAATATTAGATCCATCAAAAGTATTCCACTGTCTGTAACTGATATGAATGTTTTGTTTCCTTCTACTGCAACTGTCTTGTTCTTTCAAAAGCATGGATTAACATAGCCTCTGCAGAAGGGCCTTTCCCAAAAGACGATGGCCTATGTAGTGAAAAATAACATTATTCTTCACTGCAGTTGGGAAAAAAATAGGCTAATTTATGTAAAAAACTTGCTATGATCTGAGATACAGGGTGTCTGGCATGTGGAATACACTTGGTCTGTTCATTTTTACTCGAATGATGCTTTTACTGCTTTGTAGAACATGGACAGGGAGACAGATGGGGGTTAGTGCTCATAGACTAGATCTGCAAATGTAAGATGGTTTCATCCTGGGAAGCCACAGAGTGTGTCTCTACTGCTACAGACAGCAGCTTTCTTTTCACTTTTAAGCCAGCACAGAATCTGTTTATTAAACTTTCAGTGTTATAATCCCTGATTACCTTTTTACAGACTTGATCACAGGGTACATACTAAACAGCTCTCTTCTTTCACTTGTTTGTACCTTAAAAAGTAAAAATGAAAACATGCTTGTCATATGACCATTTTTTGACAGACTCCGATGCCAAGATGTCAGACACCACTGGATCCTATCTTGTGTACGTAAGCCTATCTTGTGTATAACTGTTCAACTGATTGTATTACCAAATGCAGCGTATTGCACAGTACTTGCTAGCAGAGCTTTCCAAAATCTGTTTGCCTCTTCATGTCCTGGTTTCACTTTCATAATTCCTTTTGTCTTGAAAGATTATAAAGGGTGTAAGACTATCGTGTATTATGTGTACGTGCATGCCAGCAAGGGAAGTCTCAGTACAAGTGCTCTGCAAATAAATACTAGGCAATTCTGCAGCTACACCCCGAGTATTAAGAGCAATAAATATGTAATGTGTTGAGCTGGAATTTTTTTTGGACCATTTGCCTTTTGCTAAAAGTCATTCCATATAAAGTATTTTACAGGAAAGCATACAGATGATAAATGCAGAGAAAAAAGGAAATTATAATGCTAAAATGGATGCAGTGAAAGTAACAACCAAGGAGAATCGACGAGGAAGGAGCTCTGATAGATGCATCTTGGTAGCTCTGCTGAGCTACTGGTTTCATACTGGTTAAAGTTATGGTGCAAGGACTTCAGTTAAATACCTTCTTGTTGTAAGCTTCAGAGTTTTTTAAGTGTGACTACCTCATAGAACATAATGTGAACAGCTATGAGAATAATTAAAGGAAAGCACCAAGTTATCTTCCTTCATAGCCAGATAAGTTTTGTAGAGTTACAAGATTAAAAAGCACAAAATTCCTGTGTGTGTAAGACCTAATAAAAATGGAAGAATATATCCAAACCCACAGCTCTTACCGCAGGCAAACTCCCACTGGTGTTGGCACCTCATACGATGCAGAGAAGAGTGCAGACACTTCAAACAAAATTGCCTGGAAAGGTTTGATTCACTCTCACTTGATTAATTGAATGAGTATATTATAAGTCAGTCTTGCAGCTCTTGCTTTTCTCAGGAGTGGAAACATACCAGAAAAAAAGAGGTAATTCAAGGTCCTCAGTAAAGTTTAGATCCAGAACATGATGTTATGGTTCAGGCCTCCAAAAAACTGCTGGCTTCCTCTAGAACCCTCTGTTAACATCAAGGTCCAGCTTTTAAAGATCTCACAGAGCCTTGTAGTCTACAGGGCTGTATCAAGCACTGTAGTCTACAGGGTTGTGTCAAATACCGGGCCTCTTGTCAGAAAGTCAGCTTGAAGCGCGCCTATTCCTTTGCATTTCAGCCTGAGAGAGGAAAAACAGAACAACCCTAAAATAATCTGAGAAGTCAGGATGGGTGATGTTCACTGGATTTAAAAATAAATAAATAAAATGCAGCTTTATTTTGCTAAAGGATAAACAACTTACTTTTGTCCACGATTTTTAACCTCAGAAGCCAGTGCTGAAGAGTTTTTTTTTACTTTTATGGATAGGGTCAGCTGAAAGAAGCGTTATTCAGCTGCCTGCAGCAGCATTTAGTTAGGCAGTAACAAAAGCAGGGGGGCAGCACTAGTCCTTTCAAAGATGGGGATAAATGGAGCAGCAGATCTGAGCTGGGGAAACAGGGGCAGGCCTGTGGGTTATAGGTGAGAGGGGATTTGTGGCAAGGAATGGAAAGTGATGAAAGGGAGGGTGGTGGCTTTACAGCAAAGCTGTAGGAGGGGATATGTGTTATGAAATGTTAGGAATAAAGCTTGGGGCAATGGAGCACGAGTGAAAAACATGGACATCCTCACATCCCCAAGCTTGAATCCTCATTCCCACTTTAAAACACCCGGCGTATGATGCCTACTTTTGCTGTCTGACAGCCCTCGCCGAGACAAAGGGAAGAGTTGTTACTGTTCATCATCATGCTCTCCCATCACACAGAAAATAGGTGAGTTTCTGCTCAGCTAAATACTGAGGGTTTATGAATAGAAACACAATTTTCTCGGTATCTTGCACCTGGACAAAGCGATGCAACGGCATACTACTTAGCCTTTTACCATTCCCACCAACTCCTTTACCTAAATTAGTTGTACTGAGCAAAGAAATCACACTATAAATATAATTAGTTACTTGGAACCTGATCTAAAGCCTAATGAAATAAGTAGAAAGCTTACAGAGAGAATGAGCTATAAAGAAAATATTAGTTTGATTGCTGTGGGCAAAACTACTTTCAGATCTAAGCAGAGGATTTAGCTATTTTATTCGGCAAGCAATGAGAAAAAATCTTCTTGATTCTAAAACTAAAATAAGAGACCTAATTAATTCTAGAGCACCTCAGTCATATACATCACTTCTTAGCATGCAGGATTTCAGTAGTTTCTTTTTTAAGCAGTAATATTTAAAAAAGCATTTAATTTAAATGGCTGTGGTTCCTCTTTTCAGTAAACACATGTGAAGGCATACATTGTGTTTAAATATAATAAATACAGCTAAAATCATGCATCTGGGTCAATCCTCTGCATGTAATCAGGATTATGAAAATTTAGTTTTTCTTTTCTTATCTTTCTCAATAAATGGTCTATGTACAGATGACTGGAAATTTATTCAGACATGGTCTTGGTTGTGTTCTTGTTTTTTAACTCACCAGTTCTTTCTTCCTGGCAAATCTGACTAGGTGTCTAATTCTCTCAGTTGCTCTGGTGGCTAAGAAAATTGCCAAATTACGGTTGCTGATTTCTAAGCTGTGCTGAAGTCCTTCTGAAAATAAAGCTTCTCATGTCTGGGCACTCCAGTTGCAAGTTTTCTGCCCATTTTAATGGCTCGCTGTTTTGGGGTTTGGTTCTGACTGCTGACCACATGTAACTATGAGGGAAAAAGTCCCTGAGGACCTTGAAAAGCCAAAATACAAAGAGATGCGGAAGAAGGAGAAAAGATGGCAGGAAAAGACTTTAATTTAGCTCACACCTTCTCCAAAATTTCACTCTCTGAAAGAGAAATCTCACAGCTCTCTGAAAGAGTTTCCTTCAGCCACCGTTGTCAAAGCCCTCCTTCATGCAGTGCCTTGCCCACAACCCCTTGGAGGCATACCCCAGAGACAACCTGAAGAGACACACCACGTCGAGGGGGTGATCCTGAAATGTGGTAATTCTGAGAAACCTGACAAACGGAATTAAGTCCATCAGTCCGACGGCTCTGTGCATGTGTGGTGGGAAATAAATTGTCAGAGACATAGGGGAATCCCTTTTGTTTCAAAAGTGCTTCTTCAAAGAAAGAGACATCCCCATCTCTCTTTGAGGAAGGCACTGTGTGGGAGGCTCTGTGGGCCCTCCTACAATGCCATGACTGAGAAGCCTGTCTTTAACTGGAGCTTCACTGAAAATGCACAGTCCAGATAAAATGCAAAGGCACAAAGAGTAAATAAAGAAGTAGTCAATGCTAAGCAAAGTGTGGGCTGAGGAATTCTGCCTCCTAAGGAGGTGACAGTCAAATGAAGCTGGCTCATCATGTGTGTCAAAAGCAGCATCAGACAGGTAAATAGCAATTCTACACTTCCCTCCTACTCTAAAATTCCACTCTTAAAACACAGGGTATTTTAGGAAGCTTCCTGCTGACAGGCACATCCTGCCCAGAATCACATTTTAATAGTTCTTCTTTTAGACAAACATTTAATTTATACTTATACAGTCAGCATGATATTCCCAGGCAGCCTCCAGGGAGGAGCAAAACATGCAAAACACAGAAAAGATGGTAATGAAAAGAAATAATCACCCTGTTTTCATTGATGAGTTTACAGATAATGGAGTAAACTACTTACTATGGTTCTGTTTTCTCTGGAGGGCAACTTCGTATCTTTCAGAACAACTCTGTAGACACTGGCAAAGAATGGTAGCCATTTTCAGCCTGGCGCAGAGCAGGTTAGCAGAGACAATCTGGAATGAACAGGAAACATCCGTTAGTCTAGGATCTTGGAATTTTGGATAAAAATCTACAAAGCGTTCCAAGATTATCCTCTGAGCTAAGGAAAACTTCCATACAGATTTAGATTTTGAACTAGTAATAGTTAGAAATATTTCCCATTACAACTAATATTAGACAGATGACTGTCAAGGCTTTACTTTCCTTCCACAGCAGCTTCAGAAACTGGCAACATGGTGCTTCTCGAAGGATGAGGGCACAAAGATGTTTTCATTTTGCCAAAGCCAAAAAGTACTTGCTATTCATCAGGGGAAAAAAAAAAAAAAGGCTCTAGAAACTAATTACATCAAATACAGCATTGCAAACACCAACATTGATGGTTCTGAGGCAAATTGCATATTACTAGGAGCTTTTAAACCACAAGATTTCAAAGATTTCTAAAAATAAACTTGGCAGGGTTCTTTTTATTATTTGCTTTCATTTTTTTATTTATTTTTTTTATCTAAAACCACCACAGATATATAGGAAAAAAAAAAAAAAAGATTAAAAAGAAACACAGATGTTGAGGAAAATGCCCAATTTACACCTCTGCCAACAGCTGCCAGATGAGAAAAGGCCTTGCTGGGTCCCCTGAGGGGTTCCAGTCACTGCCTGCTTCACTGGAAGTACAGTAATGACCACTGCTGGCTACCTGAACACCAGGCACGCTGTGACATGCTGGCTTGCCTCAGCAATATGGCTCCTAAAACCTTTATCCTGTTGACAGAATTTTCCCCACTGCCTTAGCTCCCATTCCACAAGTGGTAAATTGGCTCAGCGTCTTACTCCATTTTTCCACCAAAGATAATGTTCCTTGAAATGGACATCGACTGTCTCTTAAAACCCAGTAAATCAAAATGTCTTTCCTGAGCCAGCAGCACGAGTAATGGAAAACATTTCTCAGAACTAGTTTGTTTTATTTCTAAGAAAGTGTTTGACCTAATGATCTATTTTGGCAAATTGGTATGATTTGTGGAGAACTGATGAGCACGCAGTAAAAAACAGCCATGCAGCTACCTGTCATGAGTCAAAGTTTTTACGCAAAATTCAAAAATATACACAAACTGATCCGTGATAGATTTTAACAACAAACAAAAAAATATCTGCTGTTCAGTCAGCAAAGATGAGAAGAAGAGTTCATAGAGTGGCTAGAAATAACAGCTTGACAGTATGCAATTTAACTGCCAGTGTATATAAGATCTCATCCTACATAGTATTTAGCGAGATTATCAAAATTTGCTGCTGGGTTAATGCAGCATGGAAAAGGACGATCAGCCAGCTAAGTGTGTAGATCTCACATACAGACGTAAGAAAATCAGTAAACTGTGACACATTAACTGAGTGCAACTTCATTAACAATCAAACAACCAAGTCATGTGCTCAGACGTAAAGACCTTTGGCAGACATTTTCTTATTGTAGCACTACTGGCACGAGAGAGAAAAAGGCAAGGCAGCATGGGAGTAAGGGATAGGGAAGGGCTTGTCATTACAAAGGGAAACAGTGAACAAATGGGACGGTCAAGATGGGATTTGTACTCCTACAGATGACAGATAAACGTTACCTCTTCCTGAGTGTACGTGTGCGTGCATGTCTGTGTGTACATGAGCTAACAGGAAGAAGGGAACCATGAGCATATGGTACAAGAAAAACAATTAAGTTGCATCATCTCATGTGTCCAAGTGCCACCAGTGAAGCACCACGTAGTCTTTTTTCTCCATCCCTTCAGAACTACCTCCTTGATGACTGCTACCGACCAACTCTACCTGTCTACTACTCAGTCAGAGGGCTCCAGGTCAAAAATACTCTGGACTACAGAGCATCTGACTTGGTGATGTGTAATTAAACCAAGTGATAGATAAATTCTTGCAAATGAGAACAGAAACTAGCAAAGCATCTTCCAGAAGCTCCTTGCCTGAAGAAACTGCCTTGTCTAACCACATAGGTGTAGGGAACGCTCCCCACAGGCATCGCCGTGTTGCAACACCAGTCCCCATGGCGCAGGGCAAGGCTACGAGCTACAGCCCATCGGGTCACACAGCTCCCTCCGAGACCACAGACGCCAGCCATGTCTGAGGATCACATCTACAAAGGGAACAAAGGGAGTCCTGGATGTCTTTTACCTGTTGCTAATTAGTTTTTTCACATCTTGTTTTCTAGTTGCCTCATTCTCCCCTTCTACCTTCTGTTCTCTTTTCTCTCCTGTTTTTGGTGGCCTCATGGCCCTTTTGGTGTTTTACAGCCGTGTCCCCACGTACTTGGGCCACTCTCGGTTCCACCCAAACCCTTTGTGGCGGTTTTCTTCCCTAGTCCTCATACAAAGTGGCGGCGTACAGGTAGGGACGATCACAGCCCTCAGTAACTCAGCTGGCCAGCTTGTGGGCTGCTCAGTGCCGTTCACCTCACGCCTCTCTCCAGGGCTCTTAACCGTGCGGTTAGCACCGCTGCCCTGCCACCACATACCTGCCCGGCGGCACTTTTGCTACCACCGCCACCTGCCCTCACACAGGGCAACGAAGACCCGCAGCGGGCCGCGCCGCCACAGCAGCACGGCACCCCGCAGCCGCCCTCGGGGGAGGACAAGGGGCCAGAGGGGGAGCTCGGGGGGCCAGAGGGGGAGCTCGGGGAGCCGCCAGAGGCTGTGACCCGCCCGCCGCCCGGCTCCCCTCACAGCGAGGGCGGCCCTTGGAGCGGGCGTTGCCCGGCGCGGCGCCCTTCCCGCCTCGCCCCGTCTCGCGCCCTGTCGCGAGATGTCGGCCGCGCTGACGGGCGGCGGGGCGGGGCCGGGGGCGGAGCGGCGCCGGCGGCCGGGCAGGGCCGG